>OZ012737.1:231070414-231077914 GCA_963859935.3 Lathyrus sativus | reverse complement strand
TTGTGAAGAATGTGCTGGGAATCCCATGTGTTGTACTTTAGTCCAAGAAGACATTCAGAAATTGATGAATGATGGACTTTTGAAAATTTATTGCCAAATGAGGAAAAAAGAGGTATCAGTGATTGAGCCTATCTTCGATATGCCAAAGGGGACTGAAAAAGTGCTCATATTCAACCTTCCAAATGTCAGTTCAACAGATTCAACACTTAAACTAGAGTTCAATGTTGAAAAACCTGTCAAACCAGCGACTCGTCAGCCAAGGTCAGTCAAGGCTCAGAAATCTAAACCATTCTTTTTCAAGAGTACAAAGGCAGTACCTTGGAGATACGATGACTCATGGAAAAATTAGAGGTCCGATAAAGAAGTCCAGCATGAAAAGACAAAGAGTAAACATGAAGATGTCTCTAACATTGCTGGTACAAGCAAAATGACCCGAAGCGGTCAAATCTACCAACCAAAGATAACCGTGGTCCCTCTCAAGGAAACCATCTCTGTGGAACCTGTAAGAACCAAAGAGGTACCAAATGAGGAAAATTAAGAGTTTTTAAGGATCATCAAAAGAAGTGACTGCAAGATCATAGATCAGTTACACCAAACTCCTTCAAAAATCTCTATCATGTCTCTCCTTTTGAGCTCTCCTGCCCACAAATCTGCACTACAGAAGCTGTTGGCATAGGCTCATGTAACCAAAGACATTACAGTTGGTTAGTTTGATTCGGTGATTGCCAACATCACTGCCTGTAATACCTTGAGTTTCAACAACGATGAATTGCTTGTTGAAGGTCGTAAGCACAATCGTGCCTTACACATATCAGTAAAGTGCCAGGAAGATACTCTGGCAAGGGTCCCTGTAGATACTGGTTCCTCCCTAAATGTATTGCCTAATAGAACGCTGGCTAAATTAGCATATGAAAGGGGCTGTCATGAAACCCACCTCTTTAATTGTCAAGGCTTTTGATGGTTCCAGAAGAACAGTAATAGGCGAAATAGAGTTACTTGTTATGGTCGGACCGCACGCATTTGACATTACCTTTTGTTATACCCCAAAATTTTCCCTCACCTCATCCTAACTTTAATTGGCTTGTACTTCACACTCGCAATCATTCATTAGCATGAGATCCTAAGACGCGTGATCAAGGCCTTCTGAAGAATTAGAGTTTTTTCTATTGGGATAAGGTTTCTATTTTATATGAAGATTAATTTAACTGTCTTTTCATAGATTTCGGAATTAGAATTTATCAAGTATCAAGGTTATTTCCTTCAAGAGTTTCAGTGTGCATACATGATAAGAAGATTAGGGATCATATATCATAATATTTGAATTTGTTAACAACTCTTCAAATGGGAGTCGTTGGACTTAGAATTGTCATCATCATATTATTTTCTCTAAACATGAAGTGGTGAACTCATTGTGTTCAAGATACTGTGGTCGTCTCATAATTACTATTTAAACCAAATTTAAAAAGAGGCAGGGAAGTGGAGTCAAAGTCATGTGGGGAAGTGGAGTCAAAGTCATGTGGTCGTCTCATAATTACTATTTAAACAAAATTTAAAAAGAGGCAGGGAAGTGGAGTCAAAGTCAGGGATTATGGAAGCATGTCATGGCTCGGGAATAAAAGCATAAATCAAGTTGACCTTTTCCTCGCGTTCATGGTTTTGGGTTCGGTATTGCAAGAAGTAATGGAGATCATTGGTAGTGGTGACAAGTCATAATATTACACAAAGTTATTCATGGGTTCATTCAATGATGTATTCCGAGTTTACTTAACTTTGTCCATGGTTCGTGTTAAAGCTCATTCATGTTTGCTCAAATATCAAATCTTCATCATGAAGTGTATTACAAAAGAATAATAAGGAAAAATACATTTTTGTTGACAGTTGGCTTCTAAGCCGGTTCAAGATACTAAAATCAAGCCTCGTTCATACCATTGTTACAAAATACAAAAGGTGGCTACGATTGATACAATTACACAAACATTTCAAAACAATCATTCTTACACTACAACAATAACAAACTAAAGAAGAAGGAAAAAACAAGCATCAGTGGAAAAGGGGAAAAGATGTTGAATTGAATTTCGCAAGCATGTCAGGTTTTACAAGCAAACAATAATGTTGGTTTTCCTTGAATCCAACATGAAAGGAATGCGATGCTAGATATTGACGTCGTTCGAGTTACAAGCAACAAAAACTCCTCTAGCTACATCAACCCGTTCAACCTGTACAAAACAGAATGAAAACAAGATCAGTATCATTTCACCAAGAAAAGCCAGTAAAAGAGAAAAATATACCTTAATGGACAATTGAAGCAGCTCATCCATTTCGGCAACATCCAGCAAAATGCAAACTTGGTGAACCACCCTCAGGACCAATTCAGACGAGATAACGCGACTTCCCCAAGGAAATGTCAGCACACACTTGGAAAGGTGCTGGATAATCACAGTAATTATTAAAGCTCCAAGCATGGAAGCTTGTCCCGCCGCTCTTACTTTCTTTCATGAAGCTCGTGTTGGAAAGTTGCTTTGCTGTAGTTATGGATCCTCATGAAGCTTATTGAATCCAGTTTCACAAGATATGGTGAGAGTGAACATATGGTTAATGGGAAAGAACAAAGAATCAATCAAAATTGAACACAAGATTGTAATTTAATCAAGAATCGACAAGTTCCAAGGAAGTCATATACCCTTAGGGATCATGGGAGAAATTCAATACAGTTGCTGAGAAATTCCACATCCGCCTAGACGCTTCGGTATATAGCATCAAGAAATACATATTAGTTACGCACTGTGATTTACACTCTAACACGACCGAGAATTCGCAAAGCAACCGAAACCCCTCTCATGTAAGTTATATGTTGCATGTGTCTCTAAAAGAGATGAAACAATTTGGAGTACCATTGGCAGCTTTCCAAACCGACCAACAGAAGCTTGCCCAAAATAGCCTTGATAGCATCTTCATCCAAACATCCTGTCTTTGAGTTTTCCTTGTTTTTGGCAAGTTCCTGCATAGCAAAATCATGAAGATAGCCAAGAAATCAAACACTTTTGAAGTCCATGTTCAACAAAAGAGGAAACGAGAGCTCCTGCATTAGCAGCAGGTTGATGGCATAAAACACCAGAATCACAGAGTATCACGAGGTATTGGGGATATGTTTACCGGCACTCATTCGAGAAGATGTTGGAATCCTGGGAGTGGTTTGTGGCATGACAAGTTGTAAAGCCCAATTGTTGATGTATTAAGCCACAAGTTACTCAAAATACATATCGTGCTCTCCAAGGTTGTCATTATCATCGGAAAAGGTTGCCAATTGTTCTCCTACACAAAAGAAAAAGCATCAAATGTTCAGATACCGGCACAAACAGGATTAATGATCACAATGATCAGGCAGTTCCGAAACCGACACAAACATAATGCTATGAAAACTCGACTTACCTCATGCTGGATATACGGTTTATCGACTCCGACACTCCTCAAGAAAGTTGGAAAGGATAAAATAGTCGTCTTCATGTACGATGTTGAGTTCAAGAGAATGGTATGAAGTGGCATCGTTGGTTGCAGTCTGAACCTGATAATTCAAAAAATAAAGATTACTAAATCATGAACCATCAAAATCACCTTAATTCTTGCCAAAGCAATCCATAAACACGGTTAAATGGAATCAAGGGAATAAATTAAATCATTTAAAATGGAAACATTTTCAATCAAAGATATTCCCTTTCCTAAACCAAACATGAGCATCCATTACTAATCACAAAATTACGGTTGAAGATAATTTCTTTCCGAAACTGAACCAATCACAATTTCGGTATTCAATTCACAATGAATTCGCATTGCCTATAAAAGGAGGAGGAAAATTGCGGCAACAGGGGGTCACAGTATACACTCAGAAATTATTACAAATATGCACCCACACCACAAAAACACACATTTTGCAGGGGAAGATCACGAAAAAGGGACACACACAGTAATAAGCAAGACGCGTAGCAGGTCGAAAAAAGAAGTCTGAATCATACCTTTTATTCAATTCCCAGGTAATTCCTCGATTCAATTTCATTTGTGTGGTTTGAATTGCGACAATCCCCAAATTTGCAGCGAAACCGAAAGCGGAGTCAGTGCGAGCAAAATCCCTGGATTGTTGTTGTTGTCCGCGTGTTAGAGGGAGGAAGGCCGTTGATCGGAGGAAGGCGAGGGACGGTGTGATGAGGAGTACGGAAGGAGTATCAGAGATGGAGGGAGTATCGTAGGGTGAAGTGTGGAGAGAATGAGAGAGAAGGGAAGACTCGTGGGTAGGGCTGGAAATGAGTCGAGTCGAGTCGAACTCACCTCAGCTCGGCTCGACTCATTAAGAATTGTTCGAATTCGAGTTCGAGTTCGAGTTTGACACGAACTTTTTTTTAAGCTCAAACTCGACTCGTTATAAGTTCACGAACAGTTCGGTTCGACTCGTTAGGTTCATCTCATTAGGTTCATCTCACATGGTTCACGAACTTAAAAACTATTTTTTTAAATATATATAATTTTTGGTATATTTTACATTTTAAATAAATATATATTTTTTAAATAAAATATTAAAATAAAATAAAAGTTATCATATTGAAATTTAACTTTATCTTTGAAATCTACTAATTCAAAACCTACACAACTTTCAAGAGACACATTTGAGAGTCTAATTCAAAACTACTAAATTGAAGATTAAATTTGTCTAAGATTTGAAGTAAATATTTAAACCTAATCTTAAAGATAGTATAATTCTTTTCATATGTAACCGAGTTGACTCATGAACCTAACGAGTCGAACTATGTATAGTTCAAGTTCAGCTCATTTAGTTAACGAACTTAATTTTTCGCTCATACTCAACTCATTTGGTTCATGAACCTAGTTCATCGATTTAATTGTCGAGTCGAATTCCGAACTATCTTCGAGTTGGTTTGGTTCATTGCCAGCCCTACTCGTGGGAAATGGAAAAGGAGAATGAGGAGGTCACGCTGTTTTTTTCTTTCCTCATGATACCATCTCCTAACAAGGATTCGAATGGGCCTAAGCATATTAAGCCCAACTAGCTTTTTTTGCCACCCCTCTCCAAAAAAAAAGACCATTCACTTGGGCCCAAGATCTCAAAGATCTTTAAAATAAATATAAAAAAAAATTCTCTCTCTTAATTTTAAGGATTTTAATTTTTTCTTTAAAATATTTTCTTTTCTTCTTTTTTAGGAACTTAGAATGATATATAAGTTATTATTTTCATCAATTAGATTTGTTTTTTTAGAATTTACTTAGGATCACTATAGTTAAGATGTCGAATTATTTCTTGTTTGAAAGTTTGTTAGTAAAGATAAAGTTGTATTTGCAACGCTGTTAAAAAGTCGATGTGATGGTTTTCCCGAGTTTCTGGGTTGCTTTGTCTCGTAGAACATTATGATTCTCCCTGATGAAGTGAGGTTGATGCATAAGATAGGTAGTCAAGATTTGACCCAATTTTATACTCGTTTGATGTTGGTGTTCCCTCAAGTCCTTGATCCAATTTAATCATCGTTAATTTTAATTAGGATTAGACTTTAAGATCAATCTATTCATGATAACATTAAGTTAGCTCCCTCGTAACCTCAACTATAAGACCATTTGGCATGACAATATCTAAGACCGTGTCTCCCTTAGATTTTTCTTTTATCCCTTGAGTCCTTCTCTTATGTCTCAAATCAAATAAAACACTTAATAAAGACGATGTGTAAAGTGCGTCACGAGCCTTAAGCACATAGGAAAAGATGAGCGGATGTATTTCTAACCTCATCTTAGGGTACTTTGAGCGTGAGCCATTTGGATCGTTAGTGAGAAGTATATGCTCCTATGTCATAGACTTTAGTGTGATACACGTCATAAACAAAGTCAATCCACTTCTCTAAAATCCTTGAACAAATCGCAAATCATTTTGTCCCTCAGGATGTTTCCTCCCAAACCTTTTTTAAAAAGGGCATGTTACCTCTGTTCCACCGCAAACAGGCATCAACCCTAACTGCTGGAACGTGAGTTTAGCATCGCTCATAAAAGATGTAACACATTTTTCTACCCCACAAATGTTATGGTAAAATATTCACATTTATTAGTTTAAAATTTTAAACACCATAAAAATCAACTCAAAGGGCGTACATTTCTCAATAAATTCAAATCAAGGTCAATGCTCCATAAGCAACGGATTTTTCTCAAAATTACTCAAAAGTGCTCAAATGGCAGAGGAACTCAAAAAGGAAAAATCCAAAGTTTTCCTTTTACCACAAGGAAATCAACATAACAAAAACTCAATAAAATATTTTGACTCAAAGACCCCAATCTGATGTTACACTATCAGAGAAAGACCCTATAAGTCAACCACAATGGCCAACGACCCAAAATTTCAAAAATCCTCGATGGTATCCACGGCTAAACCTGGTCATCTGCACGTTATTCCACATCCACGTGGAAGCAACATTCAAACAGGTAGGGTGAGTAAAACGATTCATAATAATCAATATAAGAATCAATATATAAAATGGCGTCATTTTCATATTCAACATCATAATCATCAAGGAACATCAAAGGCCACAACATTATAAATTACACCAATTGTCACATAAATGCAAATGCAACAAGACTCATGCATGTGGTACCAATCATCACAGCTCGATGGACATTGGGCCATCAATCCTCCATAGATTCCCATCAATATGATCGATTTTATACAAGAACCGGAGCACATCAAAATACCTCACATCCGCACAATGGGACTGAAGCCAAAGAAATCAAGGTCCTAAGCCGAAGTCCGAATGCACCTGAATGCATGATGCACACGTCAATAATCATCCTCATAATAACATCATAGGTGCATTATCATTCATCAAAATCATCATCATAAATCATGTCATCATAGAATCATAAAAAAATCATGGAAATATCATCATAGCTCATCATCATTATGTTGCACCCCAAATTTTGCCCGACCTTTTTCTTGGTCGGCTTTTGTTTCTTTGCATTTTGCATTTTTTGCGTCCCCGCATTTGCATAACATTTGTTCTCGAGGCAGGGGATCAAGGTTCCCGTGGCTCAGGTTTCATTCCCGTGCAAGACTGAACAGCAAACTGTGAGCATTAGAGGCTCGGGCATTTATTTTGCCCAGCGGTCAGGCGACCGATTTTATTTTTGCAGGTTAATTTCAGTTCAGAATCAGCACTCAGGCTCATAACAAGTATTTTCACAATGACAACGGTAAAAAAATGAGGTTCAGCAGCTAAACAGAGCTCCAAACAGTTGAAACAGGGCAAATGGACAGGTTTCCCATCAAAAGGCGCCAAATTCAAATTTTTGAAGGTGTTAATTGGTTAACACCTATGGTTAACCGATTAACCATTGGAAAATCAGCCCATAATTGAAGTTTTAACCGTGTTAACCGGTTAACCATAGTAGAATTTGCCTTGTACGTGATTTTTCAGGCCAATTGCACTTGGGGTCTAATTTTGATCACTTTGGAATTCA
>OZ012737.1:230753338-231069914 GCA_963859935.3 Lathyrus sativus | reverse complement strand
CGACCAAAGGTGTATCATCAATGAAGCACGTACCTCGGATCAATCGATCTTCACTAGCAGTCTCCGATCCCGATAAAGCAAACACTTTTCTGTTCCCTTGAGTCTTCTTTGGCTTGTTACACTTGGTACTAATGTGCCCTTGCTCACCATAGTTGTAGCAAGTCACATTCGCACCGCTTCTGCACTCGAAAGCCTTGTGGCCTGGCTTGCCACACTTGAAACATTCCTGCCCAACGCTTTTGTACTCAGGAGCACGATGTCCTTCTTTACCGCATTGATAACACTTCATCGGAGTAGGAGTTCCTCCCCCACTCGGCTTCTTTCCATCTTCAGCTTTCTGTTTCCCCTTATCAGCAGAAGTCACATACGGCTTTTCTCTAAATTGACCTTTTCCTTTCTTGTCTTTTAAACTTTTATAGTGGGCAGATCTCGCTCTACTATCTTCATCGAAAATCCTGTTTTTGTTCACCAACTCAGAAAATCGCCTAATTTCCTGATAACAAACGGCTTGCTTGACTTCAGGCCTTAAACCATTCACAAACTTAAGACACTTGGATCTCTCTGCATTAGTAGTGTTATAATAAGGACAAAACTTAATCAATTCCTCAAACCTTGCGGCATACTCGGCCACAGTTGAGTTACCCTGCTTCAGCTCAAGGAATTCAATTTCCTTCTTACCACGCACATCTTCTGGAAAATACTTCTCCAGAAATGCCTCTCTAAAAACATCCCAAGTAACCACAACCTCATCCTCTTCAAACCTTTGGCGAGTATTACCCCACCATTCCTCAGCTTCCTCTTCGAGCATATGAGTGCCAAACTGCACCCTCTGCGCATCTGAACAGTTCATAACTCGAAAGATCTTCTCGATTACTTTCAGCCATACCTGTGCTTTGTCAGGTTCATGAGTTCCCTTAAATATTGGCGGATTGTTTCTTTGGAACCTTCCCAAAGCACGAAACTCGTCATCAGCGTTGTTTCCAGCATTCGCGTTGGCTTGTGGATTCTGCCCAATCGCTCCAGCCAACATCGCAAAGCCTCAACAATCGCTTCATCATTCCTACCTGCAACCATTGTTCTTGATTCCCACAACAAATCCTCGCTAGAACAACCATACTGATAGTGCTACACACATATCAAATGTAAAAGGGAATGAACACATTAACAACTTGGTCAACTGACCGACCTGCTCTAATACCACTTATGTAACACCCCCTTTCTATACCCCCAAGTAAACAATAAATCACTTAGCACATAATAAAATTTCATCAGAGTATAATTGAAAACATGGTATAAAAGAAGCATGTCACACAATACGTGAAATAAAATATACAACACCTACTCAATAGAGATATGCAACAGTGGGGTAGCTTCAATAGAGGAACTTAGTCCTTACACCCACATCTCAACATTTAGAATTAAAAGCGGAAAATCTAAACATTGATTCATTTTAAACATGTAATCATATAAATACATATTATCCAGTTTGATTCACCACATCATTCATGTTTACATAAACATTGTCAACAGATACATATACCAAATGTATCCCAAAAGAATGCTATACAATCCTAACTACCCGGTGCTACATATCAGAGCTGACCCACAAAAGAATGAAGCTATACTTCACTAAAGACCTCCATCAAAGCTAATTTGTAATGCCTCATAGAGTATTATAAAACAGCAGAAGGGTGAGAAATATTATCATAATAACCAATGCATATAAACATATATATATATATATATATATATATATATATATATATATATATATATATATATATATATATATATATATATATATATATATATATATATATATATATATATATATATATATATATATATATATATATATATATATATATATATATATATATATATATATATATATATATATATATATATATATATATATATATATATATATATATATATATATATATATATATATATATATATATATATATATATATATATATATATATATATATATATATATATATATATATATATATATATATATATATATATATATATATATATATATATATATATATATATATATATATATATATATATATATATATATATATATATATATATATATATATATATATATATATAACATAAAAATATACATTGCTTCGCATTCTCACCATATTTCATCATAGTTCCCTTATATACACCTCAACGTACATATTCACACTTCGCATCATTGTTCATAAACGTACACATTCATATCTCTTCCCTACCATTCGACATAAGGTATATATATATATATATATATATATATATATATATATATATATATATATATATATATATATATATATATATATATATATATATATATATATATATATATATATATATGTATATATATATATATATATATATATATATATATATATATATATATATATATATATATATATATATATATATGTATATATATATATATGTATATATATATATATATATGTATATATATATATATATATATATATATGTATATATATATATATATGTATATATATGTATATATATATATATATATATATATATATATATATATATATATATATATCTATATATATATATATATATATATATCTATATATATATATATATGTGTGTGTATATATATATATATATATATATATATATATATATATATATATATATCTATATATATATATATATATATATATATATATATATATACACACATATATATATCTATATATATATATGTGTGTGTATATATATATATATATATATATATATATATATATATATATATATATATATATATATATATATATATATATATATATATATATATATATATATATATATATATATATATATATATATATATATATATATATATATATATATATATATATATATATATATATATATCTATATATATATATATATATATATATATATATATATATCTATATATATATATATATATATATATATATATATATATATATATATATATATATATATATATATATATATATATATATATATATATATATATATATATATATATATATATATATATATATATATATATATATATATATATATATATATATATAAAACGAAGCATATTTATCATTTCATATATCCACAATTCACATTATTGTATGTAACCATACACAATCATGTTTATTCACCAATTCATAACTCTCGATTCATCAATTCATGCACATATGCATATATTCACACAACATTCATCTCTATGCCATGTAACTCAATACAACTCATCAATTCCTATTCAAAATTATGGGTACATCACTTATACCCCACTGGGAACAACATCATAGTCATTCTACCCCAGTGAACACCAACACTAGGAACAACATCATAGTCATTCTATCCCAGTGCGTACGACTGTATCACGCATACTCCACTAGGAACAACATCTCAGTTATTCTACCCCAGGGAGCACCCAGCCATGCCACTCTACCTCACTAGGAACAACAATTGTCATTCTACCCCAGTGATTACCCCACTAGGAACAACATCTTGTTATTCTACCCCAGTGAGTACAAGTCTTACACATATACATATTTTCATATAACAATCATATGCACTTAAGACCGTTCTCGCATCTTAATCTCATGCATACTCAAACAATTCATCACCATATTTATCAAGCCATGCACACACATTCCCTAACATGTTCTCATGCATTCTTCACATACAATTGCATACAAACAATATGCATTCATAATATCACGCCAACGGCAACGAACTCAATCATATTCATCATGCATTTTTTAATTCAATTTAAACAATGCATATATTTGCCAAAAGGCCACATTTCACAATATTGCACAATCTAGGATTCACGCCATACGGCTACTTACAACATATATCACAACACACAATCACTCATTTCAGATCAAGATTGAATACAATCGAACCGAACAATCAACATTGAATGGAAAAACACAAAGAAATGGAAATGTTGTCATGCTCGCTGGCTTGCTCGCCTAGCGAGTCCCTAGGGAATATTCGTTATCTGTTCGCCTAGCGAACAAGCTCGCGAAGGAAAACAGAAGCTACTGACTTCGTTCGCCACCTACTCGCTGCGGCGAGGCCCTAGCGAACCCTTCGCTACCTCGCCCGCTACCAGAGAACCAGATCAAATGCATTATGTCCAAGTCTGAGACCACTCGCTAACTTGCTCGCCTAGCGAGTTGCTAGCGAACGCTCGCGACCTGTTCGCCTAGCGAAGGTGCTAGCGAACGTCTGCGAACTCAAAAACCCTGATTTTCATCAATCCTCAACTCTTCACAAAATCAACTGATTCTCACCAAACCAGTTCCTATAGTCTTAGTATAAAATTCCTCGACTAAACTACACACTTTATTCTCGATTCCAACCATTAAAATCTTGATTCTACCGATTAAACTCATCTATGCCCTATAATGGAAAATAGAGAAAAACATCCAACAATCCAAACCAATCATACATAATCATATACATAGTCAAGATAATGATATTTCACACCCTTACCTTGATTAAATCGATTCTTGAGAGTTGATCTTGATGAATCCAAGTTTTCCTTCTTTTTCCTTCTCTTTTCTCTTCTTCCTCTTCTTTCTCTCCTCTTTCCTTTATGTTTTCTATTCCTTCCACTTTTTCACTTATACTCTTTCTATTCTATTTCTCTCCAAATATCCACTAATCCATTTCTCATAAAATATCTCAACTTAACATTAAATACTTAATGTCTAAAATACCCTCCAATCTATTTTCCCCGAAACTCTCAAAATCGGTAAAATAGCTTAATATGCACACATAACATTGGGCCAAGAGGATGTCTTGCAATTTATGACTTCTGAATCTCCGTGCCCACAACTATTGTCGGTTTCTGGGCCAAGCCTGAGGATGAAGGTACCTGAACAAAGGGAGTCCCTGATAATTCAGACTCAGTCTCCAGATGTTTCAGCTATTCCCGGTCAATGATCTTTTGGATCTTCGCTACACGTATCAGTTTCTCGCCAGAGTCAACGGTCAGGCCGTTATCAGCCGCGTCAGCATGCCAGGCAAAGGCCAAAGAGGCCAGAGAGACATTTTACTCAGTTTTCGATATCATACAGCCAGTTGTTGCCGAATTTGATCAGGGGTGGATTGATAATGCCGAAGAAGGTTAATCTCGTGATTCCGCCGTATCCGCCAGGTTTTGATGTCAACGCCCACTGTGAGTACCACGCTGGGGCACAAGGGAATTCAACTGAGGACTGTAAGGTGCTTAAGAGCCAGGTTTAGACTCTGCTGGACTATAACATGTTCTCGATCATGCCTCAGGGTATTCATATTAACAATCTCCCTTCATCCAGCCAGGTGAGGGTATCAGTTCATGTCGTGGAAGAATCTACTGAGGGCAAAAGTTCGGAAGAACAACAAATTGACTTTAGTGAACAATTCTAAAGATGGCTGACTCAGCAGCAAGTCCAGAGTTGAAAGCCCGATCCCCCGAAAGCTGGCATTCTTTATCATATCATTTCTTTGCATTTGTAGTTTCTTTCCTGTTTAGGTGCAAAACTCATTTGTAAAACTGTATTGTTTTCAATTGATATTGATAATGAAATGAATATGCATGTTTTTGATTAAATCCATTTGTGTTCACTTATGTTTTTAATTGATGTTTAACGCTTGTTTAAGCGAAATCTAGGGAGGATGACGAAATCGCAAGACGCGTAAGCTTCCGATTATATGCTTTCGAATGAAACTTGCTGATGATGTACATGCATTGTTTCAAATCCCTAAACACCGGAGATATAAGGATGATAATCCCTTGTCAACCCCTTTGAACCTAGTAGTAGGAGTTTCTTTCTGAAAACGAAAAACCCTAAATTTTAACCTGGGGCGGGGCAGGTCTCAGCTAATTTTTGCTGAGCATCCAAATTGAAATAGGAGTGTTCCCGGTCGAGGATCAATCACACCTAAAAAACCACAGTGGTTATCCATTGCCGACCAAAGAGTGAAACAATCACAATTCCTTTAACAAGTCAGACAAGCCGGTGTCACACGATTTGTTCAAAAAAAAGGAAAAAGAATCAAAAGAAGCCCACTAAGTCGAATCTTGAAAGCAAGCGACTTAGGAAAAAATTAAGGCATCCCGCTAGACTTCAAAATAAAAAAGAAGCTCAAAAGAGCCAGTCCAGGAAAAAGTTAGGGAAAAAGCATAAAAATGAAAAGGATTACAAAAGAAAAATCCTCGAACAAACAAGTCGTGTGATTCAGGAACCCAAAAGACGAAAAGCGAGTAACTGTCACTCCCAAAACTTGTGATTTCCCGAACCATCACTCCTGTCACTTAACCTCTGAAAGGTGAGAGTTAGTGTCGAATTAGCTGAACGTAGGATTGGAGAACATCAAGGAGAATGAGTGGGTTAAAATAAACTTTGAGCCTTTATCCTTTCTTTCAAACCTTGAACCTGACCACGTTACAACTTGTAAAAGTCCTAATTGAAGCATGGTGGTTTCGAAAGCATACTTCGGTAAAGATCGCATCGAAACTGACTCCTAAAAGGATTCTGCTCAACTTGCAGGTTTTAATGTTGACATTTTGATAAGTGATTCGTTCGCTTTATGTCACAAATTGTTTTTCCAGTGAACAAACTTGGATTTCAAAACTGTCATATGCATTGCATGAATATATCTTTTGTGCAAAACAATCTGTTTTACTTGCGAGTAAGCACTTGACAGCAGGAAAGTTTCCACAATGGAAGGTTGATCAGGATAGAATGCAGAGCGCCTACTCCATTGAGCCGGGGCAAGCTATACCAAACAATCGTATCAAGCGAGTCATCCATCCGAAAGTCAGTTAATCTGAGGCAGGCCATCCCAAGAGCACATAAGCTATTCATATCCAGAAGTCAGGGTACCTTTCGAGAAAGTTTTATGGAGATCCCACAAGCTGGGGCAAAATTGGAAATAAAGGAATTGTTCCTCTCCCTATCTGCAAAGTTCATCAGAGTTAGTCAACCAGGGACAAATCCTTTCGTGACACAGATTCTGGGGCAAGCCGTCTCGAGATTGTCTCATGGCAAATTGCTTTATTTGCAAGTCGAATTATTCTGGGGCAGTTACTCAAGCAAGTTTGTTCTTACATGTCAAACTTTGTAACCGAAATCATTTCCGAAGCCCAGTTCTCGCCTGACAAACCAGTTCTTGTCTGGTCAACCTTCGGTAAGCACCGGTTCCTGTCCGGTACATGTTAGATTCTCGACTAATTCCCGTCCGGTCACCGTTTTTGTAGCTCACGGTTTAATCAGTCCCCGACTGGAAAACACAGTTTCAAAGTCCAGTTCATGTCTAGCCAGTGCTCGTCTGGTAAACGCCAGCTGTTCAAACCAGTGCTCGTCTGGTCACCTTTTCTTCAGCCTACAGTGAAGACTTCAGTGCTCGTCTGGTGGTTGGTTGTCTTTAATCCCGGTTCCTGTCTAGTGGAGAGCGTTTCGAAGTCCAGTTCTTGTCTAGAAAACCACAATTAACTCATGTTTGATGTAAAAGCAGAAACCAGTTCTTGTCTGGTAGTCGGTCCTCGTCCAACATGTTTTGGTAGAGCCCAGTTCACGCCTGATAGCCAGTTCTCGCCTGAATTGTTTTAAAGAAACCTGTTCTCGATTGTCAGTTCTCGCCCGACATTTTTAATCCAGATCCGGGGTTTGTTTTCCTCAGTAAGTCCAATCGTACTTGGCGCACCCGGTTATCCCTAGCGGAGTTTCCTTGTGGTTGTTTGGCGGTGATGTCAAACGTTTCATCCCTAATCAGAGTTTGCAGTTTATTTCTGCGGTTGGCAAAATTCTGGGTTCTTTGGTATTCAACCGTCTTTTACCTCGATTGTTTGAAAGTCATTCTCTTTTCACCTAGTCAGGTCCAAGTCGCTTGAATAGGAGTAGCTGTTGCACCCCAAAATTTGCCCGACCTTTTTCTTGGCCGGACTTTGTTTCTTTGCATTTTGCATTTTTTGCATCCCCGCATTTGCATAGCATTTGTACTCGAGTCAGGGGATCAAGGTTCCCGTGGCTCAGGTTTCATTCCCGTGCAAGACTGAACAGCAAACTGTGAGCATCAGAGGCTCGGGCATTTATTTTGCCTAGCGGTCAGGCGGCCGATTTTATTTTTGCAGGTTAATTTCAGGTCAGAATCAGCACTCAGGCTCATAACAAGTATTTTCACAGTGACAACGGTTAAAAATGAGGTTCAGCAGCTAAACAGAGCTCCAAACAGTTGAAACAGGGCAAATGGACAGGTTTCCCACCAAAAGGCGCCAAATTCAAAATTTTAAAGGTGTTAATCGGTTAACACCTATGGTTAACCGATTAACCATTGGAAAATCAGCCCAAAATTGAAGTTTTAACAGTGTTAACCGGTTAACGCATACGGTTAACCGGTTAACCATAGCAGAATTTTCCCTGTACGTGATTTTTCAGGCCAATTGTACTTGGGGTCCAATTTTGATCACTTTGGAATTCAAATTTTCATGGGGGAAGGATCTAGAACACCTTTAAATTTAAGATTTCCCTCCAAAATCCCATTCCACATTTCAAGCCTTGATTTCCAACCCAAACTCCAATCCTTGCTTTGGATCCCATACCAAGAGAGTATTTAAGTGATCCACTTTAAACCAACACATTCTAACCTTCATTTTTCACTCTCACTTCAGATTTGATTTCAAAGCTCTTTTTCATTGGAATTCTTGATTCTTCATTGGAATAAATGGATTCTTGAGTATAAACCTCCATTTCCCATCATCATTTGATCAATTCTCATCTTTAATTTTCGAGCATTTGATCTTCTCAAGTTCAGTTGATCAACATTTATCGAAGCAAATCTCCGCTTCGAAGGTTGGAATTCTCAATCCGATTTAATTTTTGGGCTTATCATGTTAATCTTCATATTCGATTGAATTTTGTTGATTTTGATCGTTCAATTTGTGATATGGTTGTGTAATTGTGTATCCATGTTGGTTGATCTATGTTTGCTGTTGTCAATTTCGTGCTTATTTGTTAAGTTGATCTGTTGGAACCTTGGATAAGTTGTTCTGTTGCTAAAAGTGATTTTCTGCTTGCTATTTTTGGCTTCTGGTACAGTGTTAACCGGTTAACGTATATGGTTAACCGGTTAACCAATTCAAATATTCAAAATTTTCAAAGATTTCAGGGTGTTAACCGGTTAACGCTTGGTGTTAACCGATTAACACCTACGAATTTCCAGATTTTCACTTGTTTTACATAGGTTAACCGATTAACAGTATGTATTAACCGATTAACACTGTGCCAGAATGTCATATTTGTTGTTTTGCTTGCATGTTCGCATACCGGTTCGATTCGAATCATCATAGATCAGTGTGATGCATTAGGATTGAATTGTTTGGATATTTGTCACTGTTTATGATTGATTAATCATGATTTTGTTGACATGTATGATCATTTTTTCAATTGCTTGCATGCTTGTGTATGTGGTTGAATTAATCATTTGTTTGCATGTTCATTTGCTTTCATCTCTTGCTTTTCTCCACATGTTTGCATCATTCTTGCATCGCTGTTGAAGTCGAGACGCGCTTGTGGCGGCTGCTGCCCCACACATTTTTTCCTCCCTCCCACCATTCTAAATGTGCATTTTTCATGTTTGCATTTTCTACTTGTGATTGATCCTTCCTTTATTCTTCTTGTGCTTTCTTGCCATGATCCCCATAGGATTCCTAGTCCCTCCGTTTAGGATGGGAGTAGGAGAGACATTAGGTGCTCAATCCAAGTATGCTAACATTAGGGTAGATGTTTCCCCTTTTAATCCAAACCTTAGGATCACTTTGCATGACAACGTTAGGGCCGAGTTTCCCTTAGACCTTCCGTGCGTCTCTCTTCTCATCTCAAAATCATGCTAACTCATTTAATAAAGGCGATAAACATTGTGCGCTACGAGCCTTAAGCTACATGGGGAATGATGAGTGAGGGGTCTCCTCTCGCTTATCTAGAGTGTTTAGTATACGTTCCGTTTGGGGGCGATATACGATGCATTCGCCTCCATGTCATAGTCTTTAGTGCAACGTGAATCACAAACCGAATTAATTCACTTCACTAAAAAATACAAAACAAAATTCAGAACTTTTTCCTTCGGGATTAATCGGAAAACTTTTTCAGAAAAGATTGTTGTTAAGCTTCGGTTCTACCACAAACAGGCTTAGTCCCTAACTGCTGGAACAGATGTTTAACCTTACTCGGGTAAAACACTTAATCAACCCGTGGTTTTGTGTTCGCACGAACTACGTTTGCTCTGATCTTTCATATCAGATGAAAGTACGTAGCCACAATACGCGATGTCTTGGCGAGCAACCTTCCCCCTTCTCTCGCATAGTTAGCCGAACTACGTTGACTCTGACTTTCCCATTGCGTGGGGGAATACGTAGGCACAGAGCGGCGATGCTCTGCCGAGTCTCTTTCTTTTCTTTTTGTCCCGCAAGCCTGTAGCATAGATAGTTTAAACACACCCTTAAATAGACAACAAGCATGGATCCCGTCGAGTACGACGGACGTGAGGGGTGCTAATACCTTCCCCTTGTGTAACCGACTACGAACCCAGGACTTGGTTGCGATGACCTTGTCTTTCCCTTTTCGTCAAGTTTTTCCGATCGTTTCCTTTCCCTATCTTTGGGATAAATAACGAAAGGTGGCGACTCTTCTGTTTTCCACCGGGTGTTTTTTCGCAGTTGCGACACATTACTCACATGAATCATCATTATACAATCATGTATTAATCTCGTCGGAATCATAGTCATACTCATGGTAGTTCATCATACAATCAAGTATTTAATCTCTTAAAAATATTAGACAATAAATTATTTTATTTATACTATGTTATATCCCTGTTCATTAGCTTTCCAACGCTTCGAACGGGGGTCAAAACGGACTTACGGATCAAAAGTTACGTCCAAAACGATTTCGACCGAAAACATGAACAAACGTGACGGACAACAGCAATTTTCTGCGTTTTTCACCATTGGAGGCCTTCCGGACCTCCGATTTCGATTCTGTAAAAATCCAAACTCTCAAAAAATTATAACTTATTCGACACTGTAATTATCTCGAGTAAATTTACAGTTTTAACACAATTAAACCATTTAATCATTGTTTTAAGATTATGTCGCATGGCTGCGAAGAGGGGCCGACAAAGATTGAAGAGTCTCTACCGTTCTTTATTTATCCCAAAAGAGGGAAAGGAAAGGATCAGAGAAAACCTACGAAAAAGGGAAAAGACAAGGTCATCGCAACCAAATCTCGGGTTCGGGAGTCGGTTATGCAAGGGGAAGGTATGAGCACCCCTCACGTCCGTTGTACTCAACGGGATCCACGCTTGTTGTCTAAGTCTATGGGTAAAAATAAAAATTTCTAAAGCTGCTGCTAAAACAGGGGGAACTGACTCGATAGAGCATCGCCGCCCCATGCCTACGTATTCCCTCGTGCAATGGGAAAGTCAGAGTCAACGTAGTTCGGGAAACTACGGGGGAGGTTGCTCGCCAAGACATCGCGTCTTGTGCCTACGTATTCTTGTTTGGTATGAGAAATCAGAGCAAAACGTAGTTCAGGCAACTACGGGAAAATATCTCGCTAACGGCTCACATATCTAACGCTCCACTTATCATTTCGCACGTATCTAACGCTAACGGCTTACTGTAACAACCCGATTTTTAATAACTGATTAATTGTACTAGTTAGTTGGTTTGTATGGTTTAAAGTGAATTATTGGATTTAACTGATTTATTCTATTTGGTAGAATCATGAGGATTTATCAGATGTTTTCTAACCAATGTCAAGATGAGATATTTTATGAGAAAATGAATTGACAAATATTTTAAGAGAAGAAATATAATTGGAGAGAAATAGGAAGGCAGGACATATATATATGGGGGAAGAGGAACGACAATGGATAATAGAAAACATGAAAGGAAAGTGGAGGAAGAAGAGAAAGTAGAAGGAAAAAGAAGGAAAAGCTTGGAAAAGCTCAAGAACGACTTCTAGCTTCCGATTAATCGAGGTAAGGGTGTGAATCTTACTATCGTAATCAATGTGTATGATTATGTATGTGTGTGTTTGGATTTGTTGGGTTTTCCTACATTTTCCATTTTAGGTCGAAATGAGTTTAATCGGTAGAAACCGAGTTTTATTGGTTAGAATTTGGAATAGACGGTATAGTATAGTCGGGTGAAGAGTGGGCCGTGCTACTGGAAACAGATTTGGATTAAATCGGTTGGTTTTGTGAGGTTTGGGCTTTTGAACAGCCATGGAAGTTCTGATCTCGCAGGTTCGCCAGGCGAATGGCAGCGAGGCTTCGCCAGGCGAAACCCAGCGAACGGTAGTGAATCAAGTCAGAACCAAACACCCTGTCTTCGTTGGCAAGTTTGCCAGGCGAATGAGTGTGGCGAAGGTTCGCCAGATGAGTGTGATAGTGAGTAATTCCAGAATAAATCCCAGTGGTCTTCGCTGGCAAGTTCGCCAGGCGAACGGGTAGCGAAGGTTCGCCAGGAGAAGGTTAGCGAACACAACAACATGTTTTCTTTTCTTGTGCTTTCCATTCGTGGATTGATTGTGTGGTTTGGTTGCGATCATTCCTTGTCTGAGATGACTAATTATAGGTTGTTATGTGTGTTGTGGATAGCCGTATGGCGTGAATCCTAGATTATGAATTGATTGTGAATATGTGTCCTTTGGCATATGTGACGCATTGTTTAAATTGATTGAAAATGCATGATGGACGTGATTGAGTTTATTGTCATTTGGCACGATATTTGCAAGTGCATATTGCTCGTATGTGACGTATGATGATTGTAAGTGTGAACCATGTTTAAATATTGTGAGTGCATAATGAATATACGTGATTAACGTGATGAATGCATGAGTATGTTTGTAAACATGTGTGCATTTCAAGAGCGTCATGAGTCATGTTGCATGTGAAGCATCATAGTATGCATTCTTGTGTTGATTGATTCCTCGGAGAATCTGCAGAACCTCGTGTGCCCTTGTGGGGTGTGAGCGATGGTTATTTATTGATCCCTCGGAGGATTTGTAGAACCTCGTATGTTGCGATGGTTATATTGATTCCTAGGAGAATCTGCAGAACCTCGTGTGCCCTTGTGGGGTGTGAGCGATGGTTATTTATTGATCCCTCGGAGGATTTGCAGAACCTCGTATGTTGCGATGGTTATATTGATTCCTCGAAGAATCTGCAGAACCTCGTGTGCCCTTGTGGGGTGTGAGCGATGGTTATTTATTGATCCCTCGGAGGATTTGCAGAACCTCGTATGTTGCGATGGTTATATTGATTCCTCGGAGAATCTGCAGAACCCCGTGTGCCCTTGTGGGGTGTGAGCGATGGTTATTTTTGGTTCTTCAAATTGAACCTGCTGAAATGAGTCGGTACCGCACTTGCATCTGCATAGAGTCGTGTGTCGGTCTCTATGAGTTGCATGTTGTCGTCTTCATATGATGCATTGGTGAAATAAACATGAATGTAGATGTTTATGTGAATTAGCAATGGAATAAACATGTTGTAAATGTTTATGTGAAAATGATGTGAATTGTAGAAGTATGATTGTATATGCTTATATGATTGCGGTAAATGAAACATAATGTATATGTGATTGTTAGGAGAAGTGTACATATGTATATATGATATGTTGATGTGGGAGTGATGAGTGTGTGAATTGATTGAGAAATGTGGCATATATGTATTTTATGGTTGTTTATATACATAATTATATGCATTGTTATTATGGTAATATTTCTCACCCTTCTGCGGTTTTATGATGCTCTATGAGGCATTGCAGATTAGGATTGCTGGAGGTGTATTTTGGAGTATAGTTCCTTTTATCTTAAGTCGGTCGCTCTGATATGTAACGTCGGGTAGCTAGGCTTGTAGAGTATCTTCGTGATACATTATATATATGTAATAGTTGATGATGTTTGGTAAACTGTGATTGATGTTATGAACAACCTAATGATGTGTACTTGTATTTTATCATGTCTTAAGTAATTCAATGTTTTAGTCTTCCGCTTTAACAGAAAACATGAATATGCTTATTTTAAGAACCATGCGTTTATTCTTTTTAGTTGAGATTTACCCCTTTTGAATTATTTCTTTATAACCATTAATATTCATGTGGTCGTTTCGTGAGTAATGTGACGCACTTCTTTTATACCATGAAATAAATATACTCTGATGGAATTTTTAATTCGTGCCTAAATGATTTAATTGTGTTATTTGGGGGTATAGAAAGGGGGTGTTACACTTACAACACTCGACAGTTCATTAAAAGATTGAATTAGGAAAGTTTTCCGAACGGAGCGGTTCCGTTGAACCTTGAATTTGCATGCAAGCTTTGATCCAATGCTTTTAATCTCCTCTTTGATCCTTGGTGCTACGGCTTGAAAGGATAAGTGAATCAAATCGAGACCAATGTGACGCTAAACCGTCGTAGCTCGACTTATAAGGGAAGTCAAACGATAGGAGGTCGCGTATTGATATCCGTGCTAAGGACAAGATAGAACAATGATATTGAGGATCATTCTCCAATTGAATCGTGTCGCACGGACCAAATACAGTGGGATCTCGTCTTAATCGCAAACATAATGTCGATTAATAGAAGGTAGCCTATCGCGATCCCAAAGTAAAGAAAATGACCCAAATGGTCATCTTCCATAGATTTGAAATCGGGAAGGTTATCAACTCCGATAAATCCGACGCTTATGGATACAAGACTTCATCGATCCAAGAAAGTCAAAATAAAATCGAAAAGAAGAAGAAATGAGGAGAGAAAGGAGGTGGTCTCGGATCCAACATTATTCATCAATAATTTTACTGGTAATGGATTACGGAAATTTCGTCATCGACCAAAAAGACAAAAAAATGGAACAAAATACCCAATAAGAAAAGAGAAATAACATCCAACTTCTAAAAAGAAAATACTATAAACTCTAATATTATAAACTAGAAATTAGAAAATAAAATATAGATTCTAAAAATATATAATATATATACAATCTATTTGTATAATATATCTAACTAAAACATATATGATTAATTAAGAAATAAAAACAACAAAAAAGGGGTGGTACTAAAAACGGAGGGGTGCAATCTATGAAAAGGGACGGGCCGTGAGGCCCATTACACCATCAACAAAGAAAACCAAAAAAGCTCTTCTTCTTCGTCAGTCATTCACCCTCGACCTCCCTTTACTCATCCTCAACTCAAACTCTTCGCCTCTCTCTCCAAATCAAAGAAATCTCACTCTATACATTCAAGATTAAATCCTCTTCTCCGTTTGTGCTTTTAATGTTATTTTCAGCTTCCGTCTGGATTTACAGGTCAAATGGGTTTCTCTTGAAATGGGTTGAAGGGAGTTTGATGGATTTGAAGAAAATAGGTTGTTTATGGGTTGTTATGGTTTATCGGTGGTTGGTGTTTGTGTTGAAATTAGGAATTGAAATGGGTTGCGAAGAAGGTGGAGAAGGGAAATGGTCTGAAACCATGAAAATGGGTTACGAGTGGGACGAAGAGGGATCTCTGTTTGGTTGATGTTTGGAGTGAAGTTTCGGTGGTGTTCTTGGTTTGAGGAAAACGGATTTGGGGGTTTGCGAAGGATCTGGGTTGGATGGGTTTTGTTGGTTTCGTTTATGGAGGAAGGGTTTGAGTTTGAGAGCTTTTGGAGATTTTCTGGAAATGGGTTTCTGTGGAGTTTCAATGGTGTTGGTTTCTGATAAGAAGGTTGTGGAAGTTTGAGGAGATGAAGTGGTTTGGTTTGTTTTACTGGGTTTGTTGTTGAAGTTTTCGTATAGATTGAAGTGGGGATTGAGGTGGAAATTTTTGGTGATTTGATGAAGATGACGGATTTGTGTTCAAAATGAGAATGAAGGTGATTGAAGTTAGAAGACGGATGAAGGTGATTGAGTGGGTTACGAAGGATATGGTGAACTGGGTTTCAAAATGAAGCTGATGGTGTGTTTCGGAAATGGTAGTGATAAGTGTGTGTGTTTCGAGTTGATTCACAGTGATTTCTAGGCTTTAATGAACTTGGTTGTTGTTTGGGTTTTGATTTGCAGAAGAAAAGGAAGGTGGAAAAGGGTTGCGATGAAATGCGGTGGCCGAAAAAAACTGATGATGATGAAGATGGTTCAAGGAAGATGGTCGGCGGCTGCAATTAGGTTTTTCTCTAGGGTTCTGTGCAGCTTGAGGTAGAAGACGAACAATAGTCGTATATATAGGAACAAGACACGTGGCAGCCTGGCTAATAACTGGTTAAATGCCGATGATGATTAAAACAAAGAATTATGTGCTGATTAAAAAAAAAGCTGGTGATTAATGAAATACAGTTGACTTAAATTAAAGAAATCAATTCTAAAAATCTATAAAACTAATTAACTTCTAATCTAAACACTTAATTAATCTAAACTAAATAAAAATCTAATTATTAATAATAAAATAAAATTAATCCTATTAATTCTAATCTAAAAACAAAATCAATTCCAAATAATGAAAACTTAATACAAGCCTATTTCTAATAAACTAAATACTTAAAAATCAATTTCTATTAAAAATTATATTCTAAACCCAAATAAAATCTAATAAAAAACAATTTCTAAAGTTTAAAATTAAATATAACCAAAAAACAATTTCTACAAAAAGCAAGTTATTCTAAGCTAATAAAAACAACAATTTCTAATTAAAACTCTATTTAAAATTCTAGGTTAGATTCTAAATTCTAAAAAGAACTCCTATGCTAACGAAAATTCAAATTTAAATCTATTGAAAATTTAGAAAAAGAAAATAAAGCAGAAATAGAAATAAAAAAATGCAAAATGCCATGGAAAAAAGAAACGGAGAATCGGGCGAACACCGAAATGCGCCAAAATTATCAACACGGACTGAATCACCAGGAATAGAGCAATTTCGCTCGATTTCGACACGGAACTTCTCATTTGAATTGATTTGAATCGTCTAAAATGCGAGCAAAGCGGCTAAAATCCTGATAAATTCAATCTGGCTGATAAAATGGACAAGATGCGACCTAAATGATATGCAGATGCAATGCGAAGCAAAAGCCGGTCAAAGTTAGAAAATTGGTGAGAAAATTTTAGGGTGCAACAACTGCCTCTATTCAATCGACTTAGACTTGAAAGGATGAAAAGCAGTTGCTTTCAGACATTCATGGTAAAAGATTATTGAATACAAAGAAACCAGAAATTTGCAGTCTGATCAGGATGGTAAACTGTAGAATTTGTCGATCAGGATCACCTGAGAAATGTATCTGATAGTTGCAGGAAAATGAGCTAACTCATTACTGTCGCGGTGAAATTTGGATACCAAACTATTAATTAGCTTGAATCTTTATTCATTTGCAACCGGTCTTTGATTTGTCCAAAGGAAGGGATAAAGATCGAAATTCCCACAATGCAATGCACATGCAAAGGTTAGAGAGTTTTAGGTTCGGGGGTTGGTTAAACTTAGGGAAGGTACTAGCATCCTAAGTTTTTGTAGTACTCTACAGGAACCTCTTGTTTTATGTTTGTTTATTGCTAAGGTTTATCTGCTTAAGGGATAAAAGACCTAGGGGTTTATTTCTAAGTATACTCGATAAGATATCGCATCTTATGCCTACATATACTTACGGGAGTGGAATCAGAGTATCTGTAGTTCCCCTAAAGGATTTGAGGAGTTCTCTGACTATGGTCAAAGTTCCTACGGGATTAGGGTAGTTGATTGATTGATTTTAGGAGAAGAGATGAGCTATCATTTTAAGGGAGAATACTTGATTTAAACCACCACAATGTTGTAGGAAAATTGATTATTTTGTTATGGGGTAGGAGTTTTATCTCGCTTAAGATGATTAACATCTTATTCTCTAATGTGTTTGAATATTATTTGAATTGAGTTGATTGTTTGTTTCTATATTGTAAAGATAAAAAGTCCTTCCTATAGGGTAGGATCTATCTTAAAGATCGACTTGTATGGGATCAAGGATCAATGAGATTATGATGCAAATGTAAATGCATACGCGCAAGTTTTACGTTACGCGCAGATTCCTCCTTTGGACAGGATGCGATGCAAGAAAGATAAATATGATAATGGTAAATTGCAAATAAAATAAAAGCCGATGAAGTAAACATACACACGCATGAAAGCGTTAGGTGTGTGAATTGTGAATGTGAATCAGTGTTGGGAGACGGAAGCGTGCACGATTGATTATGTTTAGGCGAGGTAATTGATTAGATTTTAGTTTGAATTATTTCTTAGTGAATTGCTGTATTTGATTAATTAGTTTTAGATAAAAGTTTTAAGTGATAAGTCAATTCTAAAGGGGGACCTTAAATCAAAGGATTTCCTAAAAAACTAAGGAGTTTTATTTTATCTTATTTAAAAAGAAATGGTTTGTTATTTTTCATAAAAGTTATCGTAAATTAATTAAATGTAACTTAGTTTACTTGAGAAAAGGTTTTCTAATTTTTAACAAAGGTTTTAGTTATTATTAAGTACATGCAAATTATTTTGAATTATATGACAATATTATTCTTGTATTATTTTAGAAAAGGATAAATTATTATCTTATTATTTATTAATTATCTTATTATTTTAGAAAAGGTTTTATCGTAAAAAATATTATTAAATAAACTAATAAAATGATGTTAAATAAAATAAATTGAGTGAAATAGAAATAAGTTGGTTTTATTAAATTAGTAAGTTAATGATTAAATTAAAGTTGATTAAATAAAATGAATAAGTTGATTAGTTTAGAAACATGTTAATTTAAATAAAAGTTATTAGCAAACACACAAAAGTTGATTAAAGGAATTAATTTTAGACTCTTTTTTAAGGATTAATTATTAGTTGAATTAAAGTGGTTGATTTTACAAGGGGCTAATTAACTAACTAATCAATTAGATTAATTATAGGTTAACTGTTAATTAAATCAGATTTAAGGGTGGTTAATGGGTGGTTTAGTGTGGGGTAAAGAAATAGGGTGTACCGTGGGCAGCAGTACGTGGATCGCACGATTGGATCCGTTGGAGATCCAATGGCTCGTGTGTGAGGGTGTACGATAGTGTCGGTGGGTGTGCAGGCATTAGATTATTACATCAAAAAAATAGAACGGAAACCCTAAGTCCCCCCCAGAAATCCCCAATTGAACCCTTATCCTCCGATCCGCTTCCGCCATCGCTATCTCTCTTCTTATCTTCAATCCCCCTTCTCTTCGCGCTTCTTAGCTTTCCGTCCGTCTTTTTCTTCATCTTCTTTCGCCCGCTCTCTCCATTCTTCGATCTCCCTCATCGCTCTCCTTCATTTATAAACCTGAAACAACAACAAACAGATCAAAAGCTTCAAAATAATTTGACACAAACGGAAGGATTACCGCAAATTCTTGGACGACGGAGGTTCGAAGTAGCGATGGCGCAAGAAGAGGGTTTTGCTTCGGTTTATCCGGTGGTGATTTGTGATGGATTCAACGGATGGTTTATGGTGAAGGCGCGGCGATTTGATGAGGACGGCAACCTCCGAAGATAAGTTCTTTTCTTTTTTCGATTTAGGTTTTCCGCTGAATTTGGGATTTTTCTGTTGTTGGTGTGCTAGGGTCTTCCCCCCTTCTTTTTGTTGTCGAATCCCCTTTATATAGCTTTTAATCTCATGATTTATGATAAACCCTCATGAATTCATTTCTGGATTCGTATAAGCATGTCTAAATTGGTTTTGGAAATAATTATCACCTTGTCCCCCTTTGAATCGATTTGCTTAAAAAACCTTCTGTTTTGGTCTTGTGGACATTACTGATACTTGATGAATAAGGATTTCTTATCGATGATTATTTGGGACACAAATTGATTTCCTGCCTTTAACACATCTGAGACAACTTTGGAAAGTTTTCAAATCTTAATGAACCGTTGTTGTCTGTTGCAGGTATTTTGGAGTTCAAATTTTCCTCATCATTCTCTTCCAATTAGGAAAGTGGCTTTGATATATTGGTCGTTTCTCTATCAACATTTGTCTCAAAAACAATTCTGATTTGTTGGTGGTTATCTTCAACATCCAGATTCTCATCATCAGCAGTCCAAGCATCATTTTTTATGCAGTTATCTGCAGACTCTGCAATTACAAGTACAGTAATCACAACCAGCTTGAAAAGGACTGGTATAAACATTTCAGCATATGCTTCAAAATCGCCCAAGATTTCCTTTGACAAAAATCACCATAAATGTTGTTGCACCCCAAAATTTGCTCAACCTTTTCTTGCCTGATTTATGTTTCATTGCATTTCATTTGCATAGTTACATCATTCACATAGTTCTAATCATTTGCATATCATAGCATATCATGCCTCCAACAAGGGGTCAAGGGTGTCTATCAAGAGAAGAAGCCTAGCAAGAGGTCTTATCCAAGTATGAGAAGTCATCCAGGCCATCAAGAAGTAATTTGAAGTCTTGAGAAGTTTGAGTGCTTACATGTGGGTTTTGCTCCTATCTTGAGGAATATTGAGAATCATCAGTGGGATGTGAAACATGGAATGTGAATTTGAGGTGTTTATGGATCTCATGGAGTGCTTAGAGGGCCATATTGGAGCTGAGACAAGTCATTGATTCAAGTATGAGAGCCACAGTTGAGGTGCAGTCAACTAGGGTTTCATCTGGGTCAATCCTAGGTCAATTGAGTAATTGAAGAGCATCAAGGACTAATTTGAGGTCATAGGTTTCATGTAATGGTATGTTGATACATGTGTGGTGTTGTGCCAAGGTTAAGCAAAGAAGAATCAAGAATGTGGGAAGTTGCTAAATTAGGGTTTCAGTGTAAAATCCCTTGTTTAGTGCCTAACTTCAAGGCCACATAAATAAAAATACAAGTTTCAAATGGATCTTTGGCCAACATGAAACTTGTAGAGCATCTCAATACCTTTAATTTGAGTACTATAAGTCCTCAAGAGGATTTATAGAACTCAAGTTATGGTCCTTGCAAGTTAGAGGTCATCAGATGACTATGAAATTTATCTGTGAAAGTCACTTGACTTCCAAGCAACGTTTTCCATTCAAGGAGTTTTCAAATGGACTTTTGGTCAACATGAATGTTGTTCCTTATCCTCTTATCTTTCCATAGATTACTAGAAGTCCTTGATAGGATTTGTAGAACTCAAGTTATGATCTTTGCAAGCCAGGGGTATTTTGGGTATTGGTGATTATAGGTCATTTGTGATCATAGGTCCATAACTCCAACTTGCAAGCTTCAAATGGAAAATTGTTCAACATGGAACTTGTTCAAAATGATGTTTTGAGTGCAACCAAGTGGTCATGAGAGTTTGGTTTGGCTTGGAACACAAAGTTGCTTAAAATAGCTTAAAAAGGAAGAAATTAAAGTCATTAAAAGGCCAAAAAATGTGATTTTTTGATTTAGGGTCAAACAAGGTCATGTTATATGTCATTTTGATCAGAAAAGGCATTTTGAGAAGGTTGGAAATGTTACATTTTGCATTTGAGGGCATTTTCAAGCACTTCCATTTGGTAACTTAAGGTTGAAGCAACACTTGAATTGCATACCATGGGATCAAAAGCAAGGGATCTATCACTCCCATTCATTTCTAAATCTCATGAGATATTCACTGCAAACACAATGAAGCTAAAACTGAAGCAAGGCACAACTGTTACATATGAGAAATTGGAAGAGAATGAGAAATTCAAAAATCTCATTCAGTTAGTTGCAGAAAGTTCTAGAGTGTTCTAACACTCTCTATATAGCATGTGCAACTGGTTCAAATGGTTTTTTGGGCAAGAAGTGAAGATAATCAAGAGAGAGCAATTGAAATTTTCCCAACTGCATCAAGAATCGAATTCTGGGATAAAGGTGATTTCAAGGCAAATCAATTGTTTCAGAAGCCTCAGAAGGTGTTATTGATTGAATCTGGAGAAGATTGGAGCTTGAATCGAGCAAAATCATCATCTGTTCATCCATTTTTACCAGGTTTGCAACTTTCAACTTTTGCTCTAATTTATAGGTAGTTACATAGAAATGGTCATGAGGATAGGTTAGTATTGATGCTAGGATGGATTTCAGTGCAAGAATTGAGTAATTAGAGACACTTTAGGTGTGAGGTAGATTTCTGTTGAAGCATATATCTTGAGATTCTTGAGGTTTCAATGGCATTTGGATAGTTAGAATTGATCAGTGAAACATGTAGATGACATTAGGCTTGTTAATTTCAAGAATCGTGACATTCAATACTTGGTGAATTTTCTGAAACTTGGATCGGTTTTGAAGTTAGGATGAGAATCATTGAAATTGGAGATCATATTCGTGCTCAGGATGAAATTTGGAGTGAGATAGGGTGTTTCAGTTTGGTGTTTGATGCGTTTTGGGGACCTCTCACCGGAGACGACGGTGGCTCTGTGTCTCAGGCCATCGTCCCTAACCTTCCCTCTCATATTTGAAATTTTGGAGAAGATGAAGTCTTAGCCTTAGGATCTATGTTTGACTCTTGACCAAATACCAAATCCACGGCCACGATCATGTGTGAGCTTCTGAAGAAAAGTGAGTTTGGCAAAACTCACCGTTTCATTTAATGTATTTGGATGGGCCTGGTATTTTTCTTGCTATCAACACCCTGCGTTTAGGCCCATTGAGGAATTACACCAAGATACATTGCTATTTGCCACAAACATTTTTCCATTTCCATTGATTTTCTCTGATCTTCTTATTTTCGTTTTGGGCTTAATGAGACAATTGATATTAGCACCCCCTTGCTGGGCCCATGTCTGGTTTATAACATAGAATAATTGCTATTTGGCACGCTGATTTCTTTATTTTCATTGTTTTTTCTTTTATTTCATATTTTCATATAGGTTAGAATTAAATTCATAATAATTAGGAAAATTAACATTTTTAGGTTGGATTTTTTCCCCCTGACTCCTTAAAGAGTCTAGAATTTAATAGGGTCAGAGTTTTATTAATTCATGCATTTTATTTTTTAATTGCATTTTTTGAAGTTTAAGTGCTTTTATTTTGAATATGGTTGGTGTGCTATTTTGTTGATTTTAGTATGGGAGATTGGTGTAGAATTTTTAGGTGATTATTTTTGGGTTATGTAGCTTAGAAATGCATGTACCCTTAGTATATTTCTCATATTTTTGTGAGAGAAGTTTAGGTTGTTTTGAACATTGAACATTAGGTGGTTTAGAATTAGGGTTTTAAGATAGTACCCTTAGGTTTAGGGCATAGTTTTAGGTCTTAATGATTGGTTAACCCCCTAGTTTTTGTATGGAGATATTCTTAAGAAGGTTAGGAACCCTTAGAATTTTTTATAGGATTTTACAATCATTTTTGGTATTTTAATTAGATTTAGTTGTAGGACTAACTTCTAGGTGTTTCTAACATGCTAACTTGGCTAGTTTAACTCAATAGTTCCCTTTAGATTAGGGTGGTGGCTCTCTTGCTTTTGGATGAATATGAAGACCAATTGAAGATGCTTTGGAGAGCTTGAAGGAGCTTGGAGATGAAGCCTTTTCCTCTTGTGGAGTGCTTGTCAGGAGCTTAGGGAAACTAGGGTTTTAGGAAGAGCATTAGATTAGTTTTGCTTGTTTCTTCAAACATGGAGTATATTGTTCACTCCATTCAATCCAATGACATAAAGTCCTCTTAAAGAATTCATATATCTCCTTTGGAGGGATGAATGGCATGCTTTAAGAGTAGAACTTTGAGGATGCCATTCTCTTATAATGTTAAGTTCTTAGTGGCTTCCTTTGGTTGTCATTAAGTTACTTAACATTTCAACCTGATCTTGTTAATTGATTCTCCTTTGGAGGTTGCTTGTTGAAGCTTGTTGAAGATGAAGTTTGTGCTTGTTGAAGCTGGTTGCTTGTTGAATCTAGGGTTTTGCTGCTTGTTGAAGATGAAGTTAGGAGCTTGTTGAAGCTGTTTACTGGTTGAAGTTTGCTGGTTTAAGCTGGTTGCTTGTTGAAGCTAGAAGCTTGTTGAAGCTTGGTGCTTGTTGAAGTTTGTTTGTAGGTTGTTGCTGTCAACTTTTTGCTGTTTAATCAGGTTGTTGCTGTTAGAGCTGCTGCTTGTGCTGTTTGCTGTAGGAGTTTGATGCTGCTGCTTGGGCTGCCTCCTCTGCTTTGGGTTTTGTTTTCTGTATTGTTTGTTGGCTTGTGCAGCTTGCCCCCTAGGTTTGAAGTGAATATTGATTCACTTTGCCTGTTGTTTTCCCAGGTTCGAGGTTGAGCAGGACTCCCTTGCCTCGCTTGTATTGCTGCATTACATGCATTTTACTGTATTTGCTTGCTTTCTTTTCTCTTTATCCCCTAGGATCTCTGATTTCCTCTGTGCAGGAGGGAATTATGACAGACATTAGGATTCTTATCCATGCATGACAACATTAGGTTAGTTTTTATTCCCTTTCCAACCCTAGGCTTTTTAGAGCTTCTTTCTCTTCTTATCTCAAAACAACTCAAAAATACAGTAATAAGGTTAATCGATGTCGTACGTTATGAGCCTTAAGCTATTTGAGAAAGGGTTGCTGGAGAGCTTCTTTCTAGTAGTCTGGCTGCTTAGTGTGGCACCCTTTGGGTGACACGCGACGTAGTCACTCTCAAATCATAGTCTCTAGTGTGTCAGAGATTGCAAACAAACTAAAAAAAACACTTCTTTCGTAAAAGATTCAAAACAAACATCAAAGTGTCATTTTTGTCCACTTGGACTCTTAATCAAGAAAAACCCTTTTTGAAGGTAATAAAAAACAGTCAGACAAGCTTGTGTCTTCCGTAGCACGAACTACGTATGCTCTGATCTTTCATGCTGTATGAAAGTACATAGGCATAGGATGCCGTATCCTAGCGAGCAACCTTCCCACCTACATCCGTAGTTAGCCGAACTACGTAGACTCTGACTTTCCCATTGCACGAGGGAATGCGTAGGCATAGAGTGGCGAAGCTCTATCGAGTCTCTTTTCTCTTTTCTTTCCCTTTGTCCCTTGACCTTTAGAGTAGATAGAATAACAATCCGTACCAGAAAACAAGCGTGGATCCCGTCGAGTACGATGGACGTGAGGGGTGCTAATACCTTCCCCTTGCGTAATCGACTCCCGAATCCAGGAATTTGGTTGCGACGACCATTCCTTTCCCGTTTTGCATTAGGTTTACTCTGAGCGTTTCCTTTCCCTCCGTTGGGATAAATAACACACGGTGGCGACTCTTCTGTCATAGCCGGCGCCGATTTTCGCAGTAGCGACAAATGGCAAGCCTGCTTTACAATGCTAGATCTTCTGTCTGACAATTGTGTACTTAAAGGTCCACCAAGTTGCTTCAGGAGTCCACGAAAGCAAGGATAATCAGTAGCGCCTCCTAGAACAAGACCTTCAATTCTCTTGATAGGGTCTATGGGTTTCTCCGTGACATCACCTTCTGCTCCAAAAAGAGAGGCTTCCCTTGAAGAACTTATACTGCTGTTAACATGTTCTTATGATAATATTGCATTTATTTGGTTTTGACATGGTTTGAGAACTGTTTTATCTTTTAAACAATGCTGATTTTTAAGTAGTTGAATGCCAATCTTCAGCTTTGTCTCATCGTATTGATGATTCACGAAATTTCCTTGTTGTATGCAGGTTGCGCAGATATGTTCAAAACGTGTTGATGGAAGTTGGATCTGTTGGCGAGTGCGTGCGAGATGGCGCCGGTAGTCAACAAGAGGTGAACAGGTAACGACACCCTTGCTGGTGTTTCGTATGCTTCTCAAGTTTGGGTGCTTCAACAGAACAAATTCGGTTAACTATATGCTGGACACTGTTGTTATGAAAACCTTACACTGTCACGTGCTTTGCAGGTTGTTCAAGAGCTGAGGCTGCCGGTGTTATGTTTCGGATGGAATGGCGGGTGAAGTTGGTAAGAGGAATCACCATGTAAGCCTTAACTTCTGTTTTCTTCTTGAATTTCTAAGTTTAAAAAGCATGAACCTCAATGCTCAAGTTCCAAGTGTGCTGTTTTTTTTGAAATCCTTTCTCTTCTTTCCAGGTTGGCGTGAAGGGTGTTCTACAGGACCTCCGCTTGTATTGCACAACGACTGATGCGAGTAACATTTTATGTTTGCGCTTTCAAATCAAGACAGCCCTTAACGGTGCTGGTTGTTGTGTAGAACTCTGAACACTTGCCGTAATGTCGCTTGTACTTTCGAACTGTAATGGGGCTGTCTAAACGTGAGTTGCGTTGCTCTGACAGGTTTTGGTTCGCGGTCCACGATGGGGTTGAATCCGGAAGACAAAAACGCAGCAAAGGAAACGTTATTGTAGCCGGTTACGTCATATTGGGATGCCTTCAACATCAACGGTTCATCAGGTGGAGAATACTTTGAGCTTAACATAATGTTTTTTCAGAAGCAGCTTTCTAAAAAACTCAAGAATCTATCTTGCCATATCTCTAACTGTCTTCTCTTTATATTCTGCAGATCTATCTTGACCATGATCATACAACCTCTTCTCTGTAGCATTTTGAGCACTTGATTTCTTCAGTTCATTAAAACTATGATAATTGAATCAAGAACGCTGAGGATCTTTGTTGCTCCTTCTGCAGGAACTGATACGAAGAAAGTCCTCTCCGGCTCCTCAGAGGTTGATGGCAAGTAGACTGGTGTATATTCTTTAGCATCATCAAGAGCATACGACCCCAGAACTCGCTCTCCAGGTACCTCCAGAACAAGACGATGAGGACGGTAGGGCTCGTCCCAGGTGTAAGGGATAGAAACATAGGAGTGAATGACTGAGTCGAAAATTCACATCTTTGCTGATATATTCACAATATCTCTTTTGAGAAGTTGTCAATTCTGTATGGCATGTATCATGAAGCTTGGACAACTTGGAGTGAAGACCAATTGAGCTTGAAATGGAGTTTCGAAACCTATTGTTTATTTTCTTGAGCCCTGTATGACTTTGAAAAAAAAATACTACGGCTTGTAACTCTTAATTAGATCATGATATGCTATTGTTACCGTTGTACATCATGACTTGAGTTTATGGCTTTTGTAAAGAAAACTTGAACACAACTCCAATGTTTTCGCGTTTTCGTATGTCAATCACTTGAGACGACTTATGTTGCTCCAATTAATTTCAAACTCCCGGATAAAGAACTCCAAACATGGCTTTGCAAAATAACCCACACACATGTCTTAAAATAATCTACGTAAGATTTTGATAGGATTCTAAGGTAGCACACAATTATTTTTATGGCCTTGGGAGAAAACTCCATGTTGTGGCTGTGTTGAAATTCAGCTTTTGACATATTATAGACATTTAATTATGGTAGAAATTCACTCTTGGATAAACTTTAACCTCCCTTAATTTAGCAGTTCATCTCTTTAGTGCAAATGAATCCACAATAACTTATTCTATAGTGACTTGAATTGAATAAGCTTGAATCTGAGCTTGAGTTATCTTGAATTTTCTTATACCCATTACCAACAATTTGCACGAAATTGAATCTTAAATAAAACCTACAAACGACCTTCTTTATCTTTATGAAGCGCTACGAGGAAAGCGACTAACGGAATAAACCCAGGATTTCCAATAATCAAAGGTCACACTCTGAAGCGCTTGACTGTAAGGATCTACACTTGACATTACTGCAGCTGCATGAATTGGTTAGCCGAAAAAAATGTAAATATTAAATTAAAGTCAAATAACAAAAAAACGCGAAAATAGGTGGGATCTTACGGTCAAAAATTAGGGTGTGACAGATGCCCCTATTTAAGTTACTTCTATCCGGAGATATGAAGATTGAAATCTTCGTCTCGACGAGATAGGAGGGACTTAAATACAAACATTGCACAAATTTTTGGCCGTAAGATGTCACCAAATGCACATGATACGCAATGATATGAAATGCAAGACAAAAGGGGGGAGCCTGTGGAGAAATAGCAACACAGAGGAACAACTAGACACAATGCACGAGAAGAACAGGCTCAACAAAGGAGACTCCACGGGGAAAGATTGGCAATCACAAAGTATCTGTAAGTATGTTGTGAAGAATCTGCAAGAAAATCCACTTGAAGATCCTACTGGAAATTTTGAATGTAAAAACAGTTGGAGAGGTCTACTGTCGAGACTTGTAACTCAATAGTGAGAATACTTTTGCCAAAGTATCTGCTGTTAAAAATGTGCGGAATCTACTGCCGAGATTCTATGTTGAAGCTGGCGAGATATACTTCTGACGAAGTCTTCTGGAAATCTACTTCCGAGATTAGCCAGGAAATAACATAGGAATACCTACTGCCGAGGTCTACTGGTAATTTACTGCCGAGATTAGCCAGGAAATAAAATAGCCATACCTGCTGCCGAGGTCTTCTGGAAATCTACTTCCGAGATTATCCAGGAAAAGAAATAGAACTACCTACTGTCGAGGTCTTCTGGGAATCTACTGCCGAGATTATCCAGGGAAAGAGATATGTTTGAATAACTGTTTAAAAGGACGATGAACCTCCCCGAGCGTCATGGTCTGGATGCCATGAGCTGGTCTCAGTTTTTTGAAATGAACCTCCCCAATGACTCATGGTTTGTTTGCCATGAACGGGTCTGAGTTCTTGAAACAACTTCCCCACGTCTCATGGTGTGTTTTCCACGGACGGGTCTCAGTTTCTTGTTTGAACTTGAAAAGAGTTGAAATAAACCTCCCCGAGCGTCATGGTCTGGATGCCATGAGCTGGTCTCAGTTTCTTCCTGAAATGATAGAAACTCGTGAGAGCATCTTCACAGGGGTTAAAAAATATCATTGTAAATTGTGGAATCACTGTAGATTGTAGATGTTGTTATAGATTTTCGGCTGTAAGCCATAATGTACTGGAGGTTGCAAAACTTCACCGGGGATCTTCAGGAGAGATGTGAGCCGGTTGAATTGTAAAGTATGTCTTCTCAAATAAAGAGAGACTAATGTAATGAACTTCCTCGACTTCTCTGAGGAGATGTCGCTTGATGGAAATAAACTTGTGTGATGAACTCGCTGGGGAATACGTTCCTGTGGAGTATCCTTGTTGTAGTTGTAAAAATGACTGAAGCTCTGTAGTTTCTCAAATAAAGAGAAAATATTTGTAAAGTCTTCAACAAACTTCTCTGATGGGGCTCCCGGAGAGATGCAATGTTTGATAAGTTGATAAACCCATTGGGGATGGACAAACCGTCTTGGGGAGATTGCCCTTTGTCATCTTGATAAAAAACCTGATTGAAATGGGTTGCTCAAATAAAGAGCTGCTTGCAATCCAGATGTAAATTGTTAAGGAAGCCTTGTAATATTGTTGGAGAAAAAAACCATCTTTAATAGTTATCTTCATAAAGACGCTTTCCTGGGGAGCAAAGTGCAAAATAAATGCACACTCAAACCAAGCTCAAAAGTTGGAGATGTCCACAATGTGATTGTCAGGGACCGAAATTCAATTCAGGAAATAACTGAAGAGAAACTGTGAAGTAAGACTCGACCATTGAGGTATGAGCTCAAATGGTATTTTAACTAAAACAACCGTCTTCCACGAGGATTGAACTCTATGGGGAAATAGAAATATGGAGTTTTTTTTGCCTAGGGATGACAACTCTAATTGGAAGGAGAAGACGCGCCCAACCACCTAGGGATAACCACACCACGACCAAGGCGACAGAACAAACAAACACAACGAATGCAAAATGCACATGCCATGCCATCTATCTATATGCTATGCGTATGCTTATGCTGATAAAACAAGCAAGGAAAAGCAATTGGAGATGAAATAAACATCCGACCAATCTTCAAAGATAGAGGTACCACTAGGGATAGGTGGAGAACCAAATATGGGCTCACAATCCGGCTTCAAGGCTTCAAAGTCTTATGGAGAACATTCCACTTGGGGTATTGTTGCACCCCAAAATTTTACCAACAATTATTTACCCATCAAGTGTTTGAAGGTTGATACCTTCATCAGATAGTTTAAGAGATCCTCAGAGAAATTGGTTGAAACCAAGGATGTGTGACTCATAGCTTGAGAGTTGTGGGAGCTCCTCAGATGATTCTGAGACTTTGAGAATGAACTTGAAGCTTTGAGAAAGCCTATGAGATGTCTTGAAAGCCATCATAAGGCCTATAGAAGTCATTGTGCAAGAATTCAGGAGATTCAACCATGAATGGTAGAATTAGGGTTTTGACTGGGTCAACCCTAGATCAGCTGAAGATTTGGAGAAGGGTGAGACCTAATCCAAGGGCCATGAGATCATGTAATGATGCATAAAGATGTTATAAAGATGATTCCTAGACCAACTCATCATGATTGAAGAGTTTGAGAAGTTTTGAGTTAGGGTTTCTGAGGATTGTCAGTGAAAAAACCCTAGTTTGATCCCTATCTTCCAGGTAGTTTTAGCTCAAGATGTGATTGTCATCTCATCTTCCCCATAACATGAATGTTGTAGAGATTGTTCTTAGCTTTAATTTGAGTGGTAGAAGTCCTTGATAGGAGTTGCAGAGCTCAAGTTATGGTTTTGACAAATTACAGGTCATCTGAGGTGTGTGAATCTGGGTCCTTGAAAGTCACCCAACTTGCAGACAACTTTTGCCTTAGTAGGATGATTCCTATGATTTCTTGGTCAACATGAATGTTGAAGGGCATCTTCTTATATTTCTATAGAGTACTATAAGTCCTTGATAGGATTTGTAGAACTCAACTTATGGTTTGAACAAGACAGGGGTATTTTGGTCATTTGGCAATTATAGGTCATTTTAAGCAAAGGCCATATCTCCTATTTCCAAGCCTCAAATGGAAAAACTCAAAAAATGAAAGTTGTTCAAAATGGCATTTTAAGCCTATAAAATAGGTCATGAATTGTTGGAGAAGCTTTTAGCAAGGATTTACAAGATTGGGTTAAAATGACCTAAAAATGGCTTATCAATTGAAAAAGTTGAAATTTAATTTTGGTTTAGGAGATGTACAAATCCAAAATGGGTCATCCAATATGTCATTTTGACTCCAAGCAATATTTTAAAAACAATGGTTCAAGTAGAATTTTGATTTGAGGTTTCAAAATGGGGGTTGCTTTGTAATTCTCATTCTTGCATAATAAGGCAACTTGACAAAACTTCACCAAAGGCAAGGAAGTGCATGTTTTTCACTCATTCTTTCTCAATATCTCTTGTAAGGAGATTTTAAAGCCAATTTTACAAGCTTAAGGCATGAGATAAAGGTTATGCAATGTATCATTCCATGAGAAATTCTATAACATTCTAGCACTTTCCATGAGTTTCTAGATTATTCTTTTGATTGTTATAAGAAGGATGGATCACAATGAGGAAAAGGTTGGTGAAAGTTGCTGAGTTCATTGGAGAGAGTGAGAGAGAAAGTGCCATTGCTAAGTTTCTTCAAGATCAAGCAAGATCCAATTCCTTCTTCTACAAGCTTCATCCACCTCAACTCTTGCAAACAGAAAGGTATTCATCATTGGAGGAAGATTTGGAGAGGATTTCAAGTGCTAGATCAAGCTCTAACACCACTCACCATTGATGTTTGACAGGTTGGTAACTTGATCTATAGGTCCATAATTATGTACATTCTGTTAGAATCCTAGGTGTAAGATCAACATGCTAGGTTAGAGGAAGGTTTTCTGAGGATTAGAGGAAGATCTATGAAGTTTCATGGCAGGGTGTCAATTCTTGGAAGAACAAGAACAAGTTGTTCAGTGAGTGTTAGCACGCATGGTAGGGTTTAGAATGGTTAGGGTAATGAGGGGAATAGGATTATACCATTAGAATTGAGTTTCATCAAGGTTGATGTCAGAGAAAAATGGTGGAACCCTAACCTTCGTGCATTCTGTTTGGAGGACATAAGAGGTTTTAGTGAGAACTATCGACACCATCGTATTCTTGAAGAGAAGAGGAGCAACTTTGGTCTTTGGATTTTTTGTTTTCATTAAGAGATGAGAGAGCACGGGTGTGAAGAAGGTTGGTGCATGAATTCTGGTTTCAGACCAAACCCTAGACGCAAGGTTGAAAATGAGTGGATATCCGTTGGATCTTTCTGTTTCATTTGACCCTTTCATCCCATCCAACGGCCCTAATTCAAAATTGAAAATGGAGGGAGTCTGATGCGTATGAAACGCATCGTTTCATTAAAGCCAGCGCGTGGGCCTCAGCTAAGCACTGATACCTACACCCCCACCAGCGGCCCAATCAGTTTTTCAACTACATTTTGATGCTATTTGCACCGTGTCCATGTTTATTTTCTGATGGATTTATCATATTGATTTTTTTGACCGTGTGGGCCTAAGCTCAGCTTCTAATTGCACCCCACATTCCTGGCCCACCAGGATAATCAACTGAGGCGCATTACTTTTGATACCCCCTCCCCTTTAATTAATTCCTTTTATTTTTTAATTTCTTTCATATTTCTTGCATATTAAAAAATTCATATAAAATTCAAAAATCAATATTTTTCATTTCTTATTTTTTTCACATATTCATAATCATGTCTAGAAAAATGTAAATAAATAAAATTCCATTTTATTTTTCTTTTAATATTTTTTAGCATATTATTCTTGTAAGTAGTATTTTTAATGGATTTTAGTTGATACTTGATTTTGTATAATTTGTTTTAGGACTTTCCCTTAGGATTTTTGAGCCATTCTTTTTGGCATAGTTAGATGTTGAACCATAGTTCATGTAGGATTTAATTCTCAACTTGTAGATTAAAATTTGATATAGTTTGCTTATTTGACATCTAGGTGTTCAAATTAGGGTTTTAGGTTGTGTAAGTAGATTTGAACCATTTTGTTTTGGGGTTTATAGGCCAAATTAGTGTATGGGGAATATATAGGTTAAGGGTAATTATGTATAGAATCCCCTAGAATTTTTCTAGAATATTGTATGGTGTTTTAGTATTTTTCATTGATTTTTGAATGTATGGTTAGTATGTGTGTTGCTTAAAGGCATAGTTTGTATTGTTGTGCTTGTTTTTCTTCTCCTTTGAGTGTGTGAGCCTTGAAGATTGAGTTGAAGACCTTGTGGATCACCATTGAAGCCTTGAATACCTTGCAGAGGAGCTTAGTTTTAGATTTTGTTTTGTTTATAGGTTTATAGGTGCATAGGTAGAGCCTTAGATAAAATACTTCCATTCAATAAACAAGGAGTGTCTTGTTCACCTCCTTCCTTCTCTGTGACATAAAGTCCCTTAAGGGTATTCACATCTCTCCTTTGGAGGGATTAGTGACCTTGCCCTATAAGGTAGAACTTTGAGAGAGCCTTTCTTTTGATGTTAAGTCCTCAATGGCATCCTTTGGAAGTCAGTGAGCACTGGAACATCCTCACCTCATCCTGTTGACTGGATCTTGTTTGCTGGAGCATTTGAGCCATTGAAGATAGAAGATGAAGCTTTGAAGAGGATGATTCCTTGAAGATTGTTGAAGTCTGAAGACTTTGTGAAGATCAAGTTGATGCTTGAAGATCCTTGAAGATAGTGAAGCCTGAAGGTGGAGCTGATCAAAGAAGCTGAAGCTCAAGGGAGAAGATGAGTTGATACTCATGTTGTAGGGTTGATACCTGGGAAGCAAGTGATCTCTGAAGTCTGAAGACTGAGTTGCTGCTGAAGGAGCTGAGGCTTTCTTCTGTTTTCTTTTCTATATTGTATGTTTTGTCTGATTTGTCTGCTGCATTAGACTAAGCTCATCTAGAATAAGTTCAGTCTAGGAGCATGATTGCATTAGAGGTTGAGTTGCTCCCTCTGCTTGTATTGTTATTGCTTGGCTTTGCTTGCGGGTATTCGGTAGAGTCCAGCTCCCTTGCCCATGTGTTTATTTTGCTTGATAGCATGTTCTCATTTTATCTGTACGATTGCAGTTTACTGTCTATTGCTTGGTAGCATGTTGTTTATTTTCAGTATGATTACTGTTATTTCATGACTGGCTTGAGGTCGAGACGAGCTTGTGGAGGCTGAAGCCCCACACACATTTCCTCCCTCACTTGCATTGCATGCATTTTACTGTTAAAGCTGATGCTTTTGTCTGTTTGGTGTATCATTGACATGATCCCTTAGGACTCTCATTTCCTTTGATAAGGATTTGATGATAGACTTTTAGGTTGAAACCTATGCATGACAACAGCTAGGAGTTCCCTGTTCAAACCTCAACCATAGGATGAATCCATGGCATGATAACAGTAGGACTTGATAGTCTCCCTCCTAGTTGGGCCTGTTCTCTTCTCATCTCAAAGCAGTTTAAGATATAGTAATCATGAATGATTTCTTTCGTATGTTACGAGACTTAAGCTATCTGAGAAAGGATTGTGGGAGAGTTTCTTTTCCACAGTCTGGATGTTTAGTATGGTACCCTTTGGGTGACATGCGACACATTCACTCTCAGGTCATAGTCTCTAGTGCGGTTGAAATCGCAAACACAATAAAAAACACTTCTTTCGTAAAGACAGGAAATAAACCGTAGTTTCCCGAACTACGTGAGCTCTGATCTCTCATGCCTGTTGAGAGTACGTAGGCACAAGATGGCGATGTCTTGGAGAGCTACCTTCCCCCATAATCCTTCGTAGGCCGAACTACGTTGACTCTGATTTCTCATTCTCTGATGAGAATACGTAGGCATAAAGTGCGACGCTTTGCCGAGTCATTTTTCTTTCCTTTTTCAGCCAGCCTTGATAGGTAGATAGATTATAACCAAACCGTCCAAGTAAACAAACAAGCGAGGATCCCGTCGAGTACGACGGACGTGAGGGGTGCTAATACCTTCCCCTTGCGTAACCGACTCCCGAACCCAGACAATGGTTGCGATGACCTTGTCTTACCCTTATTCGTCAGGTTTTTCCGATCGTTTCCTTTCCCGCTCTGAGGGATAAATAACGAAAGGTGGCGACTCTTCTGTCATCCCGACACCTTATTTTCGCGCAAGCGACAGCTGGCGACTCTGCTGGGGACTCCAACGGTTCCCTGTGTGAGTCAATCCTACCGTTTGTGTGTTTACTTGTTGGGTTGCGTTTATTTATTGCATTTTACTTCTCGCACTTTATTTTCCCGCGTTTTATTTTCAGTATAATATGATTATTTGTGCTGTTGCGGGATGGGAGTTATGATGAGTGAGAAGCCAGACCCAGGCTTGAGTGCACCATAGACTTAGAGTGGAAATTAGTGGGCGCGTGCTTGCTTTGCAGGCACTAGTGTCTCATGAAATCCACGCTCAGACGAGGTTCATCCGGTTGGCTTCACTTTCAACCCTTTGGGTTGAGACGGTTGCTGGTTTGGTGGATTGTCGACTCTGGGGACCGATCATTTGTGATTCAGCTAAGTGAGGCCTCTTCAAGACTTGATGATGCCACTCCTTCTGGGAATCGTATCATCAGTTTTGAAAGTCTGTGACGCTGATGAACACATAGGATGCCGTACCTTGAGTCAGTCTAGGTCCATACCTGTGAGCGGGACTGGGTTTATTGCAGGAAACTCAGACCTTCAGACTACCTGGTTTTCTTGACAGTGAATCAGTTATGTTGGTATTAGGGTTTCTCGGTTGCAGACTCGTCTGTTCTTGATAGAGCAGGGTTTGATCAGAGGATCTTATCATCGGGTGAATGTCTGTGCTTGATAGAGCAGGCTTTGATCAGTGTATTATCATCAGTGGTTTGTTCTGGATGGAGCAGATTTTGAGTGAGGTCTGAAGATCTCATCGGCAGATGTTATTTGTTCTTGATAGGGCAGATTTTGAGTGGGGTCTGAAGATCTCATCAGCAGCTGTGTGTTTGTTCTTGATAGGGCAGATTTTTGATTTGGGGTCTGAAGACTTCATCAACAGATGTTCCTTGATCTTGCACCCGGGGTCCTTATTATCAGGCACTTATTCTTGTCAGAGCAGCATTTTGATCTCGGTCCTATCAGATGGTTATTCTCAGTAGATCAGATTAGTATTCTTACACTGGGGTTTCCTTCTCATCAGCGACTGTTGATACAGAATCTCCATAGCAGCTATCCGGATATATTATTGCATGCCTGCATTTTGCATTAGTTTGCGCATTCATCTACATTCCATTAACGTGTGTCTGTGTTGCAGGTACCGTTTCCCCGATCCTGGATTTCTCGCCTTCTGCTGTTATTATGGCCTCTCTCAAGAAGACTGTTGCGTACAAGTTCCCGACCCCCGACGTGTCGAAGTTGATTGGTTTGATAGCCCTGGCAGGGGATTTTGTGAAGGATAGGTTCAGGAAGTCTTATGGCAGGTTGCTTAGTCTGGTTTGCAAACCTTCTACGTCAGAGTTGAATGGGTTACACGCTCTTCTGCAGTTCTATGACCCTCCCTTGAGGTGTTTCACTTTTCGTGACTTCATTCTCGCGCCGACATTGGAAGAGTATGCTGATATGCTGGGTGTGCCCATCAAAGGGAAGATGCCTTTTGTCCACATGGATGCTGAGCCTGATCTGGCTGGTTTAGCTTCCTCACTCCATTTGAGCGCCTCTGAGTTAGTGGTGACGAGCTGGAACAAGGTTCCTGGATTCTCTCTGCAGTTTCTGATAGCTAAAGCTCAGCAGTGTGCTAAGGACAAATGTTGGGACGCATTCAATGCCATCCTTGCTTTATGCATATATGGCATTATCCTATTCCCCAGCATGCCTGACTTCGTGGACTTTGATGCATTCCACATCTTCGCCTCAGGTAATCCAGTCCCTACTCTGATCGGAGACGTCTACCATTCAGTGCATTACAAGAATGAGAACCGGAGAGGGAAGAATGTCTCATGCTGCGTACCGTTGTTGTACAAGTGGTTTGATAGTCACTTGCCCAAGAGGGGTTCTTCCGTCTTGTCTGCAGCCTCAGCTGAGTGGCCTGAGCGCCTGATGAGTTTGTCGGTAAAAGACATTGATTGGTTCGTTGACAGAGACAGGTTAGGCACCGAGGTGATCTTCAGTTGTAGTGGGTTTCCTAACGTACCTCTGATAGGTAGGAAGGGTTGTATCAACTACAATCCATCATTGCTAGTTCGTCAGTTCGCATACGCTTTGAGGACTCCGCCGAAGGAGGAGGAGGTACAGGAATCTCTGTACCTCACGGGTACTCTAGAGGGGGATTTGTTGTCCAAGCTCCAGCATGCATGGAACAGTATCAGCAAGAGGGGAAAGCCTTTGTTGGGAAAGAGCAACAGCCAAGCCTACCCTCCTTATTCAGATTGGATCAGAGCCAGAGCCAGCGCTATAGGGATGCCATTCCCTCACGTCAGACCAGAGAGTCCTCCACCAGCCGAAGAGCCTACCACTGTGCCCATTCATCAGCACAACCAGGTATTAGCCGAGTGTGATGAACTGAAGCGGGCTAATGCAGAATTAGAGAAGGAGTTAGCCCAGCTTCGAAGTGAACGGAATGAAGCCGTGCATGCCTTCAAAAAGCAAACTGAATCGGTGAACCAACTGGGTGCAGACTTGGCAAAGCAGATTGCAGATCGAGAACGCTTAGGTCAAGACTTCAGGGCTGCTAATGATGTACTAGCTACGAAGAAGCAGCATCTGGAGGAGGCATATCGGAGGATATCTAAGTTCGACCGGCATTGGAAGACTTCCATGGCCACCAGGAAGGAGCGAGAGGACAAGCTGATGCTGCATATTTCTAAGCTGGAAGCCGAAGTAAAGGACAGTGAGCGGAGGTTTGATGAAGAGACCGCCCGCAGGTACGCCGCTGAAGCCCGTCTCAACAAAGCTCTTGCTAACCTGAAGGAGCATAAGCTGATGTTTGAGTCTAAGAAGCGGAAACTGGAGGATTGCTTTAGCGAAGGAGCTTGGGAGAGTTCAGTTCAGGGGCTTCAGCATACCATCAGGCAGAGGGAACTACTCGTCGAGGGGTTGCTCACTTTGCCAGATCATCCAGAGACGAAGGAGTTATTAGCAGAGTATCGCGCCCGTGGCCGTACTTGACTAGTTGTATTCCTGTTGTTTTGATCTTTGATGTATGCTGACCATCACCAGACTTGTTGGCTGAGGTCATGCTGTTGATTTGTTTGTACTCGCTGATACTGTGTACTGCCTTGACAGGCCTTTCCATATATATATATATGAGATTGATGTTTCCATGATTGGGCTCGGATTTCTTCTTCCTCTTATTATTATCAGCACCGTCACTAAGGCACTAGGATCGGGGGAAAATCTCCCACGCACGCAGACACACGCATGCATCTGCATGAAGCATATTTGCATGGTGTATATCTTATTGCTTTTCCTAACCTTTATTGTTGACAGGTTTTTTTCAAGTGCACAGGTTCCGAGCTGTCTCCGGTCTCCAGGATTGATCAAAGGCTCATCCACCGCTACTCAACTCGCGCTAATCAGACAAGGATCATGGACCAGGTGCAGTCAGATGTTCAAGAGCTCCGTGAACGGATGGATCGTTTCATGGAACTGATGCAGGTGGTCGCGAATGGTCAGGACCAGCTTCGCACTTTGGTTTAACCTCTGATCTCCAGGGTTGACAGTAATGGCATACTTCATGGAGGGGCTGTGCCTACTCCTCCTCCAGTGGACGCTCCACAGAACGTTGTTCCTGTTGCCGGGGGCAACGGCAGTGCTAACGGCAATCTGATGACTAATCTCGGACTCAACGCGGCAGGCATCGGCAATGGTAGTCTGGGAGCCAATGTTAACATAGGGCCGGTCAACGGCAACGCTGGTGTCGGAAACTTGTTGGTGCCTCAACCGTGGCTGGAGGACCATCAGGATGACGTATTCTCTCAGAGAGGTGTAGAAGCAGAGTTGAACGCTGAAGCTCGACTCAGGTTCAAAGCGCTGGAAGACAAGATGAGAGACATTGAAAATCAGAACACATTGGGCGTTGACATGTCCAAGCTTGGGTTGATTGCTGACTTTAAGGTACCTCATAAGTTCAAGGTGCCTGTCTTTGAGAAGTATAAGGGCACTACTTGCCCCCGTGTTCACCTTCGATCTTATTATAGAAAGATGTCCGCCTATTCTGACGATGAGAAGTTGCTGATGCACTTCTTCCAAGATAGTCTTTCTGGTCCATCACTCGAATGGTATATGGGTTTGGAGCCTGCTACTGTGCGTACCTGGAAAGACCTCGCTGAAGCGTTCGTCCTCCACTATCAATACAATAGCGACTTGGCCCCCAACCGAGTTCAGCTTCAAAATCTCTCACAGCGGAACAATGAAAGCTTTAAAGAGTACGCCCAACGGTGGCGTGAATTGGCTGCTCGGGTTCAACCGCCGATAGTTGAGCGCGAGCTAGTGCAAATGTTCGTGGCTACCCTTCCTGGAATCTACTATGAAAAGCTGGTCAGTGGCATGTCTGGAACATTCTCGGCTCTCATCACTATGGGCGAGCATGTTGAGAACGGTATAAAGATCGGAAAAATTCAGGGCGAATCATCCTCAGCTGGAGGAGGTAGTAAGAAACCCTACGCCGGCAAGCGTCGAGAGGGGGATGCAAGTGCTGTCACTAATGCTCGGAGAAAGGGCAAGGGCCCTCAGCAGCAGATTGCTAGCATAAATATCCCAGCTGCTCCCCCGCAGCCGCAGCAGCAGCAGCAGCCTCAGCAGCAGAATCAACAGGGGTATAGAAGATATCAGAATCGGGCTCCTATGACAAATCGTCATTTTGAAACTCCACCTATGTCGTATGCACAGCTTCTGAAAACGTTGCTTCAGCTTCAGTTAGTGCAAAAGAGGACAATGGCTCCCTTAACAGGGGCACCGCCGCCGGGGTATGACGCCAATGCTACTTGTGATTTCCATACTGGGGCACCAGGCCATACGATTGAGAATTGCAAAGCTTTTAAGCACAAAGTGCAGGACTTGGTGGACGCCAAGGTCATCAACTTTTCTGATAGTGTGCCCAACGTTACCAAAAACCCCATGCCTCATCATAAGGGGGGCAGAGTGAATGCCGTTATCACTGAGGAGAGTTCAGACTTGCTGACTGATGTCAAAGATTTGAAGACGCCGCTTAGTTTTGTCAAGGCTAAGTTGCTGAAGAAGGGCTTCTTCCCTGGATGTGGAGAGTTATGTATGGCTTGTGCTACACTTCCTGATGGGTGTGAGCAGCTGGTCGAAGGTATCCAAAGTCTGATGTCTGAGGGTATTTTGCAGTTCAGCCGGAGCGTTGAAGGTGCATCAGGGGAGGTTGTGCTAAAGCAGGCAGATGAAGTTGCTACCATTACTATTCCTCGTCACCCTATTACTATTTCTGCGCCCCGACCGCCTACTATTACTATCACCAGGGCCAGGCCAATCCCATTCGAAAGTACTAACGCCGTTCCATGGCACTACGGCGTCGAAGTCTATTGCAATGGTCAGAAGATAGAGCTTGAGCCATCCGGATCGACTGTGCAGAATCTTGCCGGAGTCAGTGGCATTACTCGAAGCGGTAGGGTGTTCGCGCCAGCGGAGGTTGCGGCAGAGAAGGTAGTCAGAGCTGATGCTGTGGATAAGGGTAAAGGCAAAGCTGTCGAAGAGGTCCCTTCTGGGGCATAAAAAGATTTGCTAGTTAAAGATGCTGAAGAGTTCATGCGATTAATCAAGAAGAGTGACTACAAGATTGTAGATCATCTTCATCAGACTCCGTCAAAGATCTCTATTCTTAACTCGTTGCTGTGTTCTGAGGCGCACCGCAACGCCTTGCTGAAGGTATTGAACGCTGCCTACGTGCCGCAGGAGATATCAGTAAATCAGCTGGAAGAGGTGGTAGCCCATGTTAATGCTGGTAATGGGCTGGGATTCACAGATTTAGAGCTGACTCCTAAAGGAAGAGACCACAACAGCGCCTTGCACGTCTCGATAGAGTGCAGAGGCACGATCATGTCGCATGTCCTGGTGGATACGGGTTCGTCGCTTAATGTGCTTCCGAAGAAGGCACTGATGAAGTTGGACACCCGTGGATTGCTTTGCACGCCCAGTGATCTGGTGGTGAAAGCCTTTGATGGAACTAAGCGCCACGTTTTCGGAGAGCTGACCCTGCCGATTCAGGTTGGTCCGGAGACGTTCGATACGGTTTTCTATATCATGGATATCATGCCTGCCTACAGTTGCCTCTTAGGTCGGCCATGGATCCATGCTGCTGGTGCCGTGACGTCCACGCTGCATCAAAAGCTTAAATATGCTGTCGGGGGCAGCATAGTAACCGTCTGTGGTGAGGAGGACATTATGGTGAGCAACTTGTCATCCTTTAAATATGTTGAAATGGATGGAGAAATCCATGAAACTCTCTGCCAAGCATTTGAAACCGTCAAGGTGAAAGAGGTAGCTCCTGTCGTCATAGCGAAGCAAGAGATGAATCTCTCCTCGTTTAAAGAAGCTCGGGCCGTTGTCGAAGCCGGTTCCACCCCAGGCTGGGGGCATGTTTTGGATATACCAATCAAGCAGGATAAGTTTGGATTGGGGTATTCTCCTGAAGCTGAAGCTTCATCTTCTTCTGGCAGTTCGTCTCGTGGGAAGGGGCCGATCCTATTCACCAAGGGCGGAGTAATTTTCGAAAGCATCAACGCAGCGTCTGAGGACAGCAGGGATAGCGATTGTGATCTTGACGCCTGGATTCAACCAAGCAAGCCGGGCGAGCGCCTCAACAATTGGACCATCAAGGAAATTATCCAGCTGACAAGTGAAAAGTAATGATTTGCTTTTTACAATCTTTGTACAACCCTATGTCCTGCCCGGGGCATAGTGGTTTTATTGTCAGGGCCTTGTTGGATTATGTACATGCATTTTGTTAATAAATAAAAGGCGTTTTCTTCGTACTCAAATATTGTGTTCTCTGTTATTCCTGTTTTATGTTTATTTCGAAAAACAGTAAAATGGCAACGAGGTTTGTGCTAACCTGCATATTCTTGCTTTAAACTTAACCCTTGTTATTGCAGGATCCACATAACAGATGACATCGACTCTGGACCCTCTACGGCTCACTACGACTTCGATTGCCCGATCTATCAAGCCGAGGATGAGATTGATGAAGACGAGGACCTTCCGGAAGAGTTGGCCCGCTTGTTGAGACAAGAAGAAAAGGTTATTCTGCCTCATGAGGAGGATATTGAGATTGTAAATCTGGGTTCTGAGGAGCTCGTCAGAAATGTCAGAGTAGGGGCAGCACTGCAGGTTGATGTCAAGCATAGACTGGTCGAGATGCTTCGAGAGTATGGTGACGTCTTTGCTTGGTCATACGAAGATATGCCCGGACTTGACACTGACATCGTGGTCCATCGCTTGCCGTTGTGAGAAGATTGCCCTCCAGTCAAGCAGAAGCTTAGGAGGACGAGACCAGATATGGCTGTAAAAATCAAAGAAGAAGTCCAGAAGCAGTTGGACGCAGGATTTCTAGCCGTTACCACTTACCCTCCGTAGGTCGCCAACATAGTGCCTGTACCGAAGAAGGACGGTAAGGTACGCATGTGCGTTGATTATCGGGATTTGAATAGGGCGAGCCCTAAAGATGATTTCCCGTTGCCTCATATTGATGTGTTGGTCGACAACACAGCCCAGTTCTCCGTATTTTCGTTCATGGATGGCTTCTCCGGTTACAATCAGATTAAGATGGCACCAGAGGACATGGAGAAAACGACGTTTATCACCCCCTAGGGAACATTCTGCTATAAGGTAATGCCCTTCGGTCTGAAGAACGCAGGGGCCACTTACCAGCGAGCAATGGTAACTTTGTTTCATGATATGATTCATCATGAGATCGAGGTCTATGTTGATGACATGATTGCAAAGTCCCAAACGGAGGAAGAGCATCTGGTCAACTTATTGAAGCTTTTTGAGAGGCTTAGGAAGTTCAGGCTGAGGCTGAATCCTAACAAGTGCACTTTCGGAGTGCGGTTCGGAAAGTTATTGGGGTTTATCGTTAGTGAACGAGGGATTGAAGTTGATCCTGCGAAAATAAAAGCTATCCAAGAAATGCCAGCGCCGAAAACAGAAAGAGAAGTTCGTGGTTTCTTGGGCCGAATAAACTACATTGCAAGGTTTATCTCTCAGCTCACGGCCACTTGCGAACCGATGTTCAAGCTTTTAAAGAAAGATCAGGCGATTACTTAAAATGAGGATTGCCAGAAGGCATTCGACAAAATAAAGCAGTATCTTCAAGAACCTCCAATCTTGATACCCCCAGTGGCTGGGTGGCCATTAATCATGTACCTGACGGTTCTGGAGAATAGTATGGGGTGTGTTCTCGGTCAGCACGACGAGACGGGCAGAAAGGAGCATGCCATCTACTACTTGAGTAAAAAGTTCACTGAGTGTGAATCTCGATACTCGATGCTGGAGAAGACGTGTTGTGCACTAGCTTGGGCTGCCAAACGTCTACGACAGTATATGCTCAATCACACCACTATGCTAATTTCGAAGATGGATCCGATCAAGTACGTCTTCGAGAAGCAGGCTCTTTCGGGCAGGATTGCCAGATGGCAGATGGTGTTAACGGAATATGATATTCAGTATGTCTCCCAGAAAGCCATTAAGGGAAGCGTATTGTCTGATTACCTTGCCGAACAGCCAATCGAAGACTACCAGCCGATGAAGTTCGAATTCCCTGACGAGGATATTATGTTTCTCAAAGCGAAGGATTGCGATGAACCATTGCCCGATGAGGGGCCAGATAGGAAGTCTCAGTGGAAGTTGATATTCGACGGAGCGGTTAATTCCTATGGAAGTGGTATCGGGGCTATCATCGTGACTCCTCACGGATCCCACATCCCGTTTACTGCGAGACTGACGTTTCCAGTTACCAACAATGAAGCAGAGTATGAAGCATGTATCATGGGTCTAGAAGAGGCAATTGATTTGAGAATCAAGAATCTAGACATATATGGTGACTCAGCGCTTGTAATCAATCAGATTAAAGGGGAGTGGGAAACTCGTCAAGCGAATTTAGTGTCGTACATGAATTATGCCAGGAGGCTGCTCCCTTTCTTCGATCGAGTGGAACTTCATCATGTACCCAGGGCTGAAAATCAGATGGCTGATGCCTTAGCCACGTTGGCTTCAATGTATAAGGTCAATTTTTGGAATGAGGCTCCAAGAATTGTGCTTTCGCGTCTTGACAGACCAGCATTTGTCTTTGCAATTGAGGATGCCAATGACGACAAGCCATGGTTCCACGACATCCAGACCTTCCTCATGACTAAGGAGTATCCCGCAGGTGCGTCAACCCAGGATAAGAAGACTCTGAGGAGGCTATCTGGAAACTTTTATCTCAATCCTGATGGAGTGCTGTATAAGAGAAACCACGATCTCGTGCTGCTCAGATGTGTAGATGAGAAAGAGGCGAGTATGCTCATGGAAGAAGTCCATGAGGGCACATTTGGTACGCACGCCGGCGGGCATGCCATGACAAGAAAGATCCTGAGAGCAGGGTATTACTGGCTGACTATGGAGTCGGATTGCTTCAGATTCGCGAAGAAATGTCATAAATGCTAGATTTATGCGGATAAAGTTCACGTGCCGCCGTGCCCATTGAATGTCATGTCCTCCCCTTGGCCGTTCTCCATGTGGGGCATAGACATGATAGGCAAGATCGAGCCCACTGCATCCAATGGTCATCGTTTCATTCTGGTAGCCATCGACTACTTCACCAAATGGGTGGAGGCAACCTCGTATGCTAATGTGACCAAGCAGGTGGTAGCTAAATTCATAAAGAGGGACATCATCTGTCGCTATGGAATTCCCGAGCGGATCATTACTGATAATGGTTCGAATTTGAATAACAAGATGATGAAAGAGCTGTGCCAGAGCTTCAAGATTGAACACCACAACTCATCGCCTTACCGGCCGAAGATGAATGGCGCTGTTGAAGCGGCCAACAAGAACATCAAGAAGATTGTTCAGAAGATGGTTGTGACGTACAAAGATTGGCACGAGATGCTGCCGTTTGCCTTGCACGGTTATCGTACGACGGTGCGTACGTCGACCGGGGCAACTCCTTTCTCCTTGGTGAATGGTATGGAAGCCGTCCTACCGTTAGAAGTGGAGATTCCTTCTTTGCGAGTTTTGGTTGACGTAAAACTCGACGAGGCAGAATGGATTACGAATCGCTTGAACCAACTCAGCCTGATGGACGAGAAGAGGTTAGCATCGATTGCATTTGGTCGCCTGTACCAGAGCCGAATGAAGAAAGCTTATGATAGGAAGGTGTGCCCAAGAAGCTTTCAGACGGGTGATGTCGTCCTGAAGAAGATTCTTCCGCCACACTCCGATCACCGGGGCAAGTGGACTCCGAATTACGAAGGGCCGTATGTCGTCAGCAAGGTCTTCTCGGGAGGAGCTTTGTTGTTATCCACGATGGATGGTGAAGATTTTGCATCCCCGGTGAACGCGGACGCAGTTAAAAAATACTTTGCTTGAAAGAGACCCGCTGGACAAAAAAGAAAGAGTCCAGGCAAAAAAGGGGCATCCCGGCGAACCAAAAACAGAATAAAAGGTTCGGGCAAAAATTAGGGATATATTGAAAAAATGTACACCCGCGAAGTCGAAAACCTACACTGGGCGGCTTCGGCAAAAAGGGGTATCCCGGTGAACTAAAAACCCGTAAAGGGCGATTCACGCAAAAGTTAGGGATTTGAATAAGCAAATGACTGCGTTCCGCGTGTGGACTTTCATTGTTAGTGGTTTGGAGGACCTGAGGGCCGTTTATCTGAATCAATCTCTTCCGAAGCTGAAGCATCGGAGAAGTATCGAAGTCGAGTGGGTCTTAGAGGGATCAACTCATGGTGTTCGTCTACGCCTCGTTGCCGACATTTGTATATACTGATGTATATTTATATTTTCCTTGTTGCGCGGCTTCCTCATTCCAGGAGCTTGCCTCTGTTGTAAAACATTTTTGCCCATTCAGGGGTTCACCATCAATAAAATGCGTATTATTCAGCAATTCTGCTTGCCTGTTTAGCATTTGTCTGTTTTGTTTACGAACGGAAACGCCGATGTTTTTGATAAAATGCGCATACATAAACTTACGGGCCTAGGCCCATTGGTTGTTGAAATAATTAATTACTTGAGTGTTGTCACGGGATAATAACCTTGATAGCCCCTTTGAGGAGGGTATCTTGTCTGTTTGTTTGTGTTGTTGCAGGTGTAGCACCTTCCAGACGGTGCGCCAGGCACATCCCCGAGGCAGGGCGAGTCCCCCTTCTCCAGCAGAGTTCAGAAGTCTCTCCTCCGCAGAGTCTGAATGCGAAGCCATGAGCATTGACATGTCTCCCCGGGCAGGGATGATTCTCTTCCCCAAGCGGACGCATCCTGAAGGAACGTCATTTTCTCAGCTGAGTCGCTCGCTAGAGCTCGTATTGTTCCCCCAGCACCGGGTCACAAGTGCAAGTTTCGTAGAAATGTTCGGGTGCCGAAGCTCGTGTTTTCCCCAGTAAAGTCGCCGCAGCAGGTGTCTCCCCCAACACCGGGTCACAAGTGCAGGGTTCGTAGGAAATTGTTCGTACGCTGAAGTATGCAATAGCTGATGGTGCCAGACTAAAGTCTCCAGCGGAATTGAGATTCCCCACCAGAGTCGTATTCTCTCCCGAAGTCGGATGATTCCCTCTTCCTCAGTAGAGTGTTGGAACAGCTGACGTTGTATTCCCCTGCAGAGTTGTACTCTCCCCCGAAGTCAGATGATTCTTTCTTCCCTAGCGAAATTGGAATTCCTCATCAGAGTCGTACTCTCCCGTTGGAGTAGAATGATTTCTCTCTCCCCGACTGAGTCCGCAGTAAAGCAGAATCCTTGGAAGCAGTTGAGACCGTGAGGGGTCTTCCTAGCAGAGCATTGAACAGCTGATGCTGTATTTCCCCAGAGTCGCACTCTCTCCAGCGAAGCAGAATGATTTCTCCTTCCTCCGCCGAGTTCGCAGATGTCCAAGAGAGCCGAGTCCTTGGAAGTTGATCAGACCATGTTTTCCCCAGTGGAGTATGGAGCAGCTGAAGTTGTTTCCCCACAGAGTGGTTATCCCCGAAGAATAGCCGAGACGGCCGCGCAGTCTATTCTCGCGATTGATATCAGCAGGTCCAAGTTCTTGTAGAGCTTCGTTTCCCTGCAGCAATCAACTGAAGTTGTTCTCCCTGCAGCAGCCAACGGAAGATCAATTCCCCAGGCGGAGTCCAATTGATATGGGCGTGTCCACGTTCTCCTCAGCAGGACGATTCCTCTACCTGAGCAGTTCTGGCTCCTTGACAGGAGAATTCCCCCTCGACACTTGTGTTGCTGATGGGATCGCATCATTGTGCATCACTGCATAGCATTTAACATTGCATAGCATTTAGCATAAACGCATAGCATTTCCACCGTGTGGGGCATGGCGCCGAAGCATATGCATCATAAGCATGATCTAGGTTATTATCATTCTTGTTTTACAGGTGTTCCACCAAAAGACCAGTTGCTTAGGATGAGTCCTGACGTTCTCCCCAACGAGGTCGCTTTCTTAAGATGATTCTTAAGACCCCGGTGTAATCCCCACGGTCGCTCGCTCAAAATGATTTTTGAGATCCCCAGCGAAGTCTTGAGTTCAAGACGATTCTTGAATTCCTCAGCAGGGCCGTTTGCTTAAGATGATTCTTAAGACTTCAGCGCAGTTTCCCGAGTTGTTCGCCCAGTGTGATGCTTGAGCCCCCCAGTAGCGTCCCCCAGCAAGAGTTGCCCAGGAAGATTCCTGGAATACCCCGCAGAATAAAGTCTCCAGCATGGTTATCGGTTCAGGATGATTCTTGAAGGTGCCCGACGGAGTTGTTTGTTCAAGATGATTCTTGAAATCCTTAGCAGCGTGATATGTCTGCTCCAACAGCGATGTCTAATCTGAGGATGGATTTCGTAAGCGCCTGAAGACGGTACCAGTATGTTCCTGTGGATTCAGATTTCTGTGTTGATGAATCAACGTGTGACTGAAGACAAGGTTCCAAAGTTTGTAGATATAACGAGATGATCCGTGTTGGTCTGAAGACCAAGTCAGTTGTCCTGAGGTGATGATTGATTGCGATCAAGTGAATAGTGTTTCTTCTGACTGAAGTCGAAGATGTTTCTCCAGCTGAAGTCGAAGATACCTCCTGTAGAGTTGCCGACGGGCAAAGTTTATATCCCTGAAGGTCAAGGATGTTTATCTTCAGAAGTACTTGAAGATCTTTTCTAGCTGAAGCTGGAAGTGGCCAGGGGCCAGGGTTTCAAATATCTTTAATGTTGAAGTTCTACGGTGAACTCAGTATGCAGTAGTATGTGAATGTTCGTTATGGTTCTGAGGGTGAACCCCAGATCGGAGTGTGCTCGGTTAAGTCTCATTCCCAGCGGAGTAGTTTCAAATACGCAAGTGTGCCTTTTGTTCCATTTACCAGGGGTGAACCCCAGGTCAGATTAGTTTTGGTTCAACGACGATGTTGAATGTGTTCGATGGCGCGGTTGAATGTTTGTTTGACGGCGAGGTCAGATTATGATTGGTTCGACGGCGATGTTGAATGTGTTCGACGGCGAGGTTGAATGTTTGTTTGACGGCGAGGTCAGATTATGATTGGTTCGACGGCGATGTTGAATGTGTTCGACGGCGAGGTTGAATGTTTGTTTGACGGCGAGGTCAGATTATGATTGGTTCGACGACGATGTTGAATGTGTTCGACGGCGAGGTTGAATGTTTGTTTGACGGCGAGGTCAGATTATGATTGGTTCGACGACGATGTTGAATGTGTTCGACGGCGAGGTTGAATGTTTGTTTGACGGCGAGGTCAGATTATGATTGGTTCGACGGCGATGTTGAATGTGTTCGACGGCGAGGTTGAATGTTTGTTTGACGGCGAGGTCAGATTATGATTGGTTCGACGGCGATGTTGAATGTGTTCGACGGCGAGGTTGAATGTTTGTTTGACGGCGAGGTCAGATTATGATTGGTTCGACGGCGATGTTGAATGTGTTCGACGGCGAGGTTGAATGTTTGTTTGACGGCGAGGTCAGATTATGATTGGTTCGACGGCGATGTTGAATGTGTTCGACGGCGAGGTTGAATGTTTGTTTGACGGCGAGGTCAGATTATGATTGGTTCGACGACGATGTTGAATGTGTTCGACGACGATGTTGAATGTGTTCGACGGCGAGGTTGAATGTTTGTTTCGACGGCGAGGTCAGACTCTTCAAATCCCCAGCAGAGATGATGTTTGTACGACGGCGATGTCGAGTGTCTCTCAGAGTGATGTTTGTTTCCGACGGCGATGTCAGATTCAGTTTTCCAGCGGCGATGTTGGGCATGTCAAGTTGATCCAGTCTTCTGACGGCGATGTTAGGTGATGCAGATCCTGTAGTTCTCCAGCGGCGATGCGAGGTATTTTGATTGTCCGACGGCGATGTCAGATTTAGTTCTCCAGCGGCGATGCGGGGTATTTTGATTGTCTGACGGCGATGTCAGATTTAGTTCTCCAGCGGCGATGCGGGGTATTTTGATTGTCTGACGGCGATGTCAGATTTAGTTCTCCAGCGGCGATGCGGGGTATTTTGTTCAGTATTGTCTTTTCTCCAGCGGCGATGCGGGGTATTTTGGTTGATCGACGGCGATGTCAGACTCAGTTTTCTAGCGGCGATGTTGGGTGTGTCAGTTAATTCAGTTCTCCAGCTGTGATGTTGGATGGTTCGTTCTCCAGCGGCGATGTTGGATATATTATTTGTTTCCGACGGTGATGTCAGATCGGTATTTCTCCAGATAGTTGTCGTGCAGCTATTATTCCAGTGTTCGACGAGTTGAGCAGTTGGCAAATTTTCAGGTTTACCGGTATTCAATCGTCTCGCACCTTGATTGGTTGAGAGTCGTTCGCTTCTCACCCAGTCAGGTTCAAGCCGTTTGAATAGGGGCAGCTGTTGCACCCCAAAATTTGACCAACAATTATTTACCCATCAAGTGTTTGAAGGTTGATACCTTCATCAGATAGTTCAAGAGATCCTCATAGAAATTGGTTGAAACCAAGGATGTGTGACTCATAGCTTGAGAGTTGTGGGAGCTCCTCAGATGATTCTGAGACTTTGAGAATGAACTTGAAGCTTTGAGAAAGCCTATGAGATGTCTTGAAAGCCATCATAAGGCCTAAAGAAGTCATTGTGCAAGAATTCAGGAGATTCAACCATGAATGGTAGAATTAGGGTTTTGACTGGGTCAACCCTAGATCAGCTGAAGATTTGGAGAAGGGTGAGACCTAATCCAAGGGCCATGAGATCATGGAATGATGCATAGAGATGTTATAAATATGATTCCTAGACCAACTCATCATGATTGAAGAGTTTGAGAAGTTTTGAGTTAGGGTTTCTGAGGATTGTCAGTGAAAAAACCCTAGTTTGATCCCTATCTTCCAGGCAGTTTTAGCTCAAGATGTGATTGTCATCTCATCTTCCCCATAACATGAATGTTGTAGAGCTTGTTATTAGATTTAATTTGAGTGGTAGAAGTCCTTGATAGGAGTTGCAGAGCTCAAGTTATGGTTTTGACAAATTACAGGTCATCTGAGGTGTGTGAATCTGGGTCCTTGAAAGTCACCCAACTTGCAGACAACTTTTGCCTTAGTAGGATGATTCCTATGATTTATTGGTCAACATGAATATTGAAGGGAATCTTCTTAGATTTCTAGAGAGTACTAGAAGTCCTTGATAGGATTTGTAGAACTCAACTTATGGTTTGAACAAGACAGGGGTATTTTGGTCATTTGGCAGTTATAGGTCATTTTAAGCAAAGGCCATATCTCCTATTTCCAAGCCTCAAATGGAAAAACTCAAAACATGAAAGTTGTTCAAAATGGCATTTTAAGCCTAGAAAAGAGGTCATGAATTGTTGGAGAAGCTTGTAGCAAGGATTTACAAGATTGGGTAAAAATGACCTAAAAATGGCTTATAAATTGAAAAAGTTGAAATTTAATTTTGGTTTAGGAGATGTACAAATCCAAAATGGGTCATCCAATATGTCATTTTGACTCCAAGCAATATTTTAAAAACAATGGTTCAAGTAGAATTTTTATTTGAGGTTTCAAAATGGGGGTTGCTTTGTAATTCTCATTCTTGCATAATAAGGCAACTTGACAAAACTTCACCAAAGGCAAGGAAGTGCATGTTTTTCACTCATTCTTTCTCAATATCTCTTGTAAGGAGATTTTAAAGCCAATTTGACAAGCTTAAGGCATGAGATAAAGGTTATGCAATGTATCATTCCATGAGAAATTCTATAACATTCTAGCACTTTCCATGAGTTTCTAGATTATTCTTTTGATTATTATAAGAAGGATGGATCACAATGAGGAAAAGGTTGGTGAAAGTTGCTGAGTTCATTGGAGAGAGTGAGAGAGAAAGTGCCATTGCTAAGTTTCTTCAAGATCAAGCAAGATCCAATTCCTTCTTCTACAAGCTTCATCCACCTCAACTCTTGCAAACAGAAAGGTATTCATCATTGGAGGAAGATTTGGAGAGGATTTCAAGTGCTAGATCAAGCTCTAACACCACTCACCATTGAAGTTTGACAGGTTGGTAACTTGATCTATAGGTCCATAATTATGTACATTCTGTTAGAATCCTAGGTGTAAGATCAACATGCTAGGTTAGAGGAAGGTTTTCTGAGGATTAGAGGAAGATCTATGAAGTTTCATGGCAGGGTGTTGATTCTTGGAAGAACAAGAACAAGCTGTTCAGTGAGTGTTAGCACGCATGGTAGGGTTTAGAATGGTTAGGGTAATGAGGGGAATAGGATTATACCATTAGAATTGAGTTTCATCAAGGTTGATGTCAGAGAAAAATGGTGGAACCCTAACCTTCGTGCATTCTGTTTGGAGGACATAGGAGGTTTTAGTGAGAACTATCGACACCATCATATTCTTGAAGAGAAGAGGAGCAACTTTGGTCTTTGGATTTTTTGTTTTCATTAAGAGATGAGAGAGCACGGGTGTGAAGAAGGTTGGTGCATGAATTCTGGTTTCAGACCAAACCCTAGACGCAAGGTTGAAGATGAGTGGATATCCGTTGGATCTTTCTGTTTCATTTGACCCTTTCATCCCATCCAACGGCCCTAATTCAAAATTGAAAATGGAGGGAGTCTGATGCGTATGAAACGCATCGTTTCATTAAAGCCAGCGCGTGGGCCTCAGCTAAGCACTGATACCTACACCCCCACCAGCGGCCCAATCAGTTTTTCAACTACATTTTGATGCTATTTGCACCGTGTCCATGTTTATTTTCTGATGGATTTATCATATTGATTTTTTTGACCGTGTGGGCCTAAGCTCAGCTTCTAATTGCACCCCACATTCCTGGCCCACCAGGATAATCAACTGAGGCGCATTACTTTTGATACCCCCTCCCCTTTAATTAATTCCTTTTATTTTTTAATTTCTTTCATATTTCTTGCATATTAAAAAATTCATATAAAATTCAAAAATCAATATTTTTCATTTCTTCTTTTTTTCACATATTCATAATCATGTCTAGAAAAATGTAAATAAATAAAATTCCATTTTATTTTTCTTTTAATATTTTTTAGCATATTATTCTTGTAAGTAGTATTTTTAATGGATTTTAGTTGATACTTGATTTTGTATAATTTGTTTTAGGACTTTCCCTTAGGATTTTTGAGCCATTCTTTTTGGCATAGTTAGATGTTGAACCATAGTTCATATAGGATTTAATTCTCAACTTGTAGATTAAAGTTTGATATAGTTTGCTTATTTGACATCTAGGTGTTCAAATTAGGGTTTTAGGTTGTGTAAGTAGATTTGAACCATTTTGTTTTGGGGTTTATAGGCCAAATTAGTGTATGGGGAATATATAGGTTAAGGGTAAGTATGTATAGAATCCCCTAGAATTTTTCTAGAATATTGTATATTGTTTTAGTATTTTTCATTGATTTTTGAATGTATGGTTAGTATGTGTGTTGCTTAAAGGCATAATTTGTATTGTTGTGCTTGTTTTTCTTCTCCTTTGAGTGTGTGAGCCTTGAAGATTGAGTTGAAGACCTTGTGGATCACCATTAAAGCCTTGAAGACCTTGCAGAGGAGCTTAGTTTTAGATTTTGTTTTATTTATAGGTTTATAGGTGCATAGGTAGAGCCTTAGATAGAATACTTCCATTCAATAAACAAGGAGTGTCTTGTTCACCTCCTTCCTTCTCTGTGACATAAAGTCCCTTAAGGGTATTCACCTCTCTCCTTTGGAGGGATTAGTGACCTTGCCCTATAAGGTAGAACTTTGAGAGAGCTTTCTTTTGATGTTAAGTCCTCAATGGCATCCTTTGGAAGTCAGTGAGCACTGTAACATCCTCACCTCATCCTGTTGACTGGACCTTGTTTGCTGGAGCATTTGAGCCATTGAAGATAGAAGCTGAAGCTTTGAAGAGGATGATTCCTTGAAGATTGTTGAAGTCTGAAGATTTTGTGAAGATCAAGTTGATGCTTGAAGATCCTTGAAGATAGTGAATCCTGAAGGTGGAGCTGATCAAAGAAGCTGAAGCTCAAGGGAGAAGATGAGTTGATACTCATGTTGTAGGGTTGATACCTGGGAAGCAAGTGATCTCTGAAGTCTGAAGACTGAGTTGCTGCTGAAGGAGCTGAGGCTTTCTTCTGTTTTCTTTTCTGTATTGTATGTTTTGTCTGATTTGTCTGCTGCATTAGACTAAGCTCATCTAGAATAAGTTCAGTCTAGGAGCATGATTGCATTAGAGGTTGAGTTGCTCCCTCTGGTTGTATTGTTATTGCTTGGCTTTGCTTGCGGGTATTCGGTAGAGTCCAGCTCCCTTGCCCATGTGTTTATTTTGCTTGATAGCATGTTCTCATTTTATCTGTACGATTGCAGTTTACTGTCTATTGCTTGGTAGCATGTTGTTTATTTTCAGTATGATTACTGTTATTTCATGACTGGCTTGAGGTCGAGACGAGCTTGTGGAGGCTGAAGCCCCACACACATTTCCTCCCTCACTTGCATTGCATGCATTTTACTGTTAAAGCTGATGCTTTTGTCTGTTTGGTGTATCATTGACATGATCCCTTAGGACTCTCATTTCCTTTGATAAGGATTTGATGATAGACTTTTAGGTTGAAACTTATGCATGACAACAACTAGGAGTTCCCTGTTCAAACCTCAACCATAGGATGAATCCATGGCATGATAACAGTAGGACTTGATAGTCTCCCTCCTAGTTGGGCCTGTTCTCTTCTCATCTCAAAGCAGTTTAAGATACAGTAATCATGAATGATTTATTTCGTACGTTACGAGCCTTAAGCTATCTGAGAAAGGATTGTGGGAGAGTTTCTTTTCCACAGTCTGGATGTTTAGTATGGTACCCTTTGGGTGACATGCGACACATTCACTCTCAGGTCATAGTCTCTAGTGCGGTTGAAATCGCAAACACAATAAAAAACACTTCTTTCGTAAAGACAGGAAATAAACCGTAGTTTCCCGAACTATGTGAGCTCTGATCTCTCATGCCTGTTGAGAGTACGTAGGCACAAGATGGCGATGTCTTGGCGAGCTACCTTCCCCTATAATCCTTCGTAGGCCGAACTACGTTGACTCTGATTTCTCATTCTCTGATGAGAATACGTAGGCATAAAGTGCGACGCTTTGCCGAGTCATTTTTCTTTCCTTTTTCAGCCAGCCTTGATAGGTAGATAGATTATAACCAACCCGTCCAAGTAAACAAACAAGCGAGGATCCCGTCGAGTACGATGGACGTGAGGGGTACTAATACCTTCCCCTTGCGTAACCGACTCCCGAACCCAGACAATGGTTGCAATGACCTTGTCTTACCCTTATTCGTCAGGTTTTTCCGATCGTTTCCTTTCCCGCTCTGAGGGATAAATAACGAAAGGTGGCGACTCTTCTGTCATGCCGGCACCTTATTTTCGCGCAAGCGACAAGTATAACGTCTTGATCTTTCTTAAAAGATTATCCTGTTGAAAATGAGAATAAAGATCTACCAGGGGTGGATCAAACTCATAACTGGAGAAACTTCATGGAATAAATATCCATTTCGATAAGGAATCCTGAATCATCATAGTCGTTGAAAATTTTGTAGCCGGACTCAAAGGGGATGAAATAAACACCCGCCTCACTGGGAAAGATCGGCGGTGCAAAAGATCCACTGGGGAGTGAAATACGTCCACTTCATTAGGAAGGTGAAGTTGGAGAAGATCCACTGAGGATTAAAATACCCTGCACTTCACTAGGGAAATGAAGTTAAGCAAATCATTGGGAATTCTTGCATCGAAAAGCTGGAGAATTCTTGTATCGAGAAGATTCGTCGGAGAATGTCATGACTACCAGAATTAAAATTCACTAGGGACATGAAGAATGTTGAAAAGTAGTGGTAGTCGCCATTTTGAACAATAGTTTGTTGCACATGGATAAGATAATCTTCGTTTCTCAGATGCCCCAAGTCATGTGGTTATGAGAAGAAGTCATTCCAAGAGGATTTTACAGAAAACATGGTGTCCCATTATTTTCAAACTCTTAGAGAGATTCGTCGAATCTCGACGTAACTGGCCCTGATTGACTGTATTATGACCGAGTCTTCGAAGATAGCTCTTGTTTAGCAGAATCTTCAAGTTTCAATTGAAAAAACCACTAGGAATCAAACTTGCCCCGGGTCAGCAGATTCTTCGAATTCCAAATAGAACAAACTTAATGCTGATGCTCGCATGTGAACTTTCTATGACATCGGGCAAAATCAACAAGTCAGAAATGTTAATTTCGAAACTGTTAATGCAACACACGTTTGTCTTGAAGTTTTGAAAAGAGATATCACGATAACATGTGATAAAATCACTAGTTAGGATATAAATTTATTTTTATAAGGCCAACCATCAAATTGAGCATAGCTCATAGGAGTCAGGGAACGTTATCTCGCTGAGTATGCTTTCAAATTACACCTTACTTCAATTAGGAATTTTGAAGGTTGTATTGTGGTTTAGTTTACGATTTGTAAAACAAAGGAATAAGGGTCAAAGTATATTTGTACCCACCCATTTTTTGAAAGATGTTCACTTTTTGGAAGGTTTTAAGTGTTCAATCGAGCTGACTGAAAATTGCCCCAGGTTTTTAAAAAATGAGGTTGGAAAGGGTTAAAAAGGATTTAACTTCCTTAGGTCCTTGGTGCTTGGGAAGTTTTGAAATAGTGCCTTACATCATCAGTAGGTTTTTATTCGAAAGCATACCACAAGAGGTCATGCGTTTTACTTTGTCATCCTCCTTTCGATTTTTCATCAAAGTGAGAAAAATTGGGTAAGGTTGGCATTATAAAATTATGAAGAAATTTTTAAGAGTGAATACGGATGGATTTCTTCAAGACAAACACTTATTGCACTACTTATTCAAAATAACATGTTCTTACATGCCAATTATGCTTTTAATCAAAGAAATAAAAAGTACACATAAGCAAACACAATAAACAAATGATCAACATAACGGTGTTCCATTCACGATTGGGCTTCCTCCTTTGAAAGCCAGCACTTCGTCATCTATCATTTCTTGAACTTTTTCTTGAAAAACTTTGCACTCTTCAATCGAATGCCCCAACACTCCATCATGAAATTCACAGCTGGCGTTCAGGTTGAACCACGACAGGTGACACTTCATGATTCTAGTCTTTCTGGGTGTCATCACCGAGTTTCGAATGAAATAAGACCATAGTTGACTGTAAGTCATTGGGATAAGATCAAACCAACGAGTTTCTTCTTTCGGAAAATTCAGAGGTAACTTCTGATTCTGAAACCGTCTTCGAATCTGTCGATTCTGATGCTGATCTGAAGATGTCACCTTTCGCTTATGAGGTAGTCGTCGCTTGCGCTGAGCAGGCGCTACATAGTGACGTTGAGGGTAAGGTATTGGAACTAAATCTGGCCGGATTTGAGAGGGATCCCAAATTGCATTAACATCAACGCTTCCTTCCTCTAGAGAATCATCAATTGAAATTTCTTCATTAGCTTGGTTGTTCAAATTATCTTGAATTCTTCCACTTTTGAGCGCATTCTCAATGTTTACTCCGACTTCCACAATCTTGGAGAAATCTAATGGCACAACGCCTACCATTCTACCATAATACGAGTCTGGTAGCATTCTTAGGAATATCTTGCTTAATTCTTTCTCTGGAAGGGGTGGATGGACTTGGGCTGCCAATTCTTTCCATCGTTGAGCATATTCCCTGAAAGATTCATTGTCGTTCTTACTCAGGTTCATCAATTGATCGCTATCTAGAGCGATATTCAAATTGTAATTGTATTGCTTCACAAAAGCATCAGCTAAATTTATCCAAGACTGAATACAGTTCCTTTGTAGCTTCATATACCATATCAAGGATGCCCCACTCAAACTTTCTTGAAAGTAGTGAATCATCAATTCGTCGTTGTCAACATAAGCGGCCATCTTTCGACAAAACATCGTCAAATGGTATCTTGGACAACTAACACGCTTGTAAACTTCAAAGACAAGCATCTTGAACTTCGGAGGAATAATTACGCCTGGAACTAAACATAAGTCATGAGCATCCAGATCAGATGCATCAGCTCCTTTCATCATTTTCAATTGTTCTTTAAGATCACAAAATTCTTGCTCCATTGCTATGAATCTAGGATCATCCATACATACATTCGAAAGATTAGGTATGGGTTGTAGAGACTGGGAGACTCTTTCATCCACTTGAATAACTAGATTGTCTTGCACTGGCTGCGGTTGTGTAGGAACATCCACTTGTTGACCATTGTCGTCAGATGGAAGATCAAATAACGGATTAGTCCTCACTCTGAAACTAGTCATGGGTTCCATATCCTTGTTTTCTTTACTATCCTTTAGCAGATACTTCAAGCTTGGTCAGATAGTCCAGATGTCAGCTGACAGACAAAGACAGAAGACTGGATGAGCCATTGAAGGGAAGAGACACATGCATATGCAAAATGCTAAATGCAGGATGCTAATGCAAGAATGCAGATGGACAGTTTCATGGAACTCAAGTATTTATAAACGTTACAGAATACCAAAGAAAATTCATTTATCATTCTTTTGATATTGGATTACAAGTGAATATTCTCATAAGAGTCCTGGCGTAATAGCTAAATAAAAGCTAATACAGCCCTAAGGAAGTCCTTCATTGCGCTTGTTGATTTGTTGTTCTCGTTGGACTTTCTTGAATATAAGTTGTCCACGATCGTCTTCTAAGGAATAATGTGATAGAGGAAAATAAATCCTCTATCTCTTGTTGGAAAATAAGGAAGGAAGACCTTGTTTACTTGGATCTTCAATATTAATGAAAGTCCCTTGTATTCATTTTTGATTTTGCTTGATTCTTCAATTAATGTCATTAACTCCCTTAGGTCATCCAAGTTAGGACTCTTAAAAGAATATTTCAAAATATTTTCTTTTGTAATCCCTATTGGTTCTACAATGTTTATAAGTAAACTCGGGAGTTCCATGAAACTGATGCAATATGAATGCAACAAACACAAGTAAGCACATAGAGGCATAAAGATAAACAAACAAGGGAGACCCTAGGTTTGCAACGAGCATGGAGCCAAAGGGTATACCCATTCCCAAAGGATGTGGACTAAAGGTTGATTGTACCTGTAGAACAAGGTTCTAAAGAGGGTCCCAAAGTCATTAGTCCATCTTTCGGATATTATCAATTTCCCGACTAACTCGGTGGTTAATAATATTCTCAAGAGAACTTCTTTTGAGTGTAGCATCGCGTAGCACTATTTCGGGACTACTCCCTCATAGTCTCACACTACGTCCTAATAAAGGCCAAAGTGGGGTTAAAGGTAACTATTGTCCTCAATATCACAAACTCCAATCAAAATAGTAAAAGTTTTCACGACTATACTCGTTCAACCGATCTATTTTAGAAAGGGTCTCAACTGAGCGGTGATTCTCGAGTCAACTTGGTCGGGACTCACTCCCTATAAGCCTCGTCGAATATATCACTCAAGTCCGGGTGTAGTACTTTGTCTCACCACTCGAAGATACCATCCCAAAAAGCAATAACACAAATATACAAATAAGCAATTAAGCAAATATATAACAAACATAATAAACAAGTTAGGGAAACCCACTAGAATCCCCAGTGAAGTCGCCATTTCCGTCGCGGTGAAATTTGGATACCAAACTATTAATTAGCTTGAATCTTTATTCATTTGCAACCGGTCTTTGATTTGTCCAAAGGAAGGGATAAAGATCAAAATTCCCACAATGCAATGCACATGCAAAGGTTAGAGAGTTTTAGGTTCAGGAGTTGGTTAAACTTAGGGAAGGTACTAGCATCCTAAGTTTTTGTAGTACTCTACAGGAACCTCTTGTTTTATGTTTGTTTATTGCTAAGGTTTATCTGCTTAAGGGATAAAAGACCTAGGGGTTTATTTCTAAGTATACTCGATAAGATATCGCATCTTATGCCTACATATCCTTACGAGAGTGGAATCAGAGTATCTGTAGTTCCCCTAAAGGATTTGAGGAGTTCTTTGACTGTGGTCAAAGTTCCTACGGGATTACGATAGTTGATTGATTGATTTTAGGAGAAGAGATGAGTTATCATTTTAAGGGAGATTACTTGATTTAAACCACCACAACGTTATAGGAAAATTAATTATGTTGTTATGAGGTAGGAGTTTTATCTCGCTTAAGATGATTAACATCTTATTCTCTAATGTGTTTGAATATTGTTTGAATTGAGTTGATTGTTTGCTTCTATGTTGTAAAGATAAAAGGCCCTTCCTATAGGGTAGGATCTATCTTAAAGATCGACTTGTATGGGATCAAGGATCAATGGGATTATGATGCAAATGTAAATGCATAAGCGCAAGTTTTACGTTACGTGCAGATTCTTCCTTTGGACGGGATGCGATGCAAGAAAGATAAATATGATAATGGTAAATTGCAAATAAAATAAAAGCAGATGAAGTAAACATACACACACATGAAAGCGCTAGGTGTGTGAATTGTGAATGTGAATCGATGTTGGGAGACGGAAGCGTGCACGATTGATTAAGTTTAGGCGAGGTAATTGATTAGATTTTAGTTTGAATTATTTCTTAGTGAAATTTTGTATTTGATTAATTAGTTTTAGATAAAAGTTTTAAGTGATAAGTCAATTCTAAAGGGGGACCTTAAATCAAAGGATTTCCTGAAAAAACTAAGGAGTTTTATTTTATCTTATTAAAAAAGAAATGGTTTGTTATTTTTCATAAAAGTTATCGTAAATTAATTAAATGTAACTTAGTTTACTTGAGAAAAGGTTTTCTAATTTTTAACAAAGGTTTTAGTTATTATTAAGTACATGCAAATTATTTTGAATTATATGAAAATATTATTCTTGTATTATTTTAGAAAAGCATAAATTATTATCTTATTATTTATTAATTATCTTATTAATTTAGAAAAGGTTTTATGGTAAAAAATACTATTAAATAAACTAATAAAATGATGTTAAATAAAATAAATTGAGTGAAATAGAAATAAGTTGGTTTTATTAAATTAGTAAGTTAACGATTAAATTAAAGTTGATTAAATAAAATGAATAAGTTGATTAGTTTAGAAACATGTTAATTTAAATAAAAGTTATTAGCAAACACAAAAAAGTTGATTAAAGGAATTAATTTTAGACTCTTTTTTAAGGATTAATTATTAGTTGAATTAAAGTGGTTGATTTTACAAGGGGCTAATTAACTAACTAATCAATTAGATTAATTATAGGTTAACTGTTAATTAAATCAGATTTAAGGGTGGTTAACGAGTGGTTTAATGTGGGGTAAAGCAACAGGGTGTACCGTGGATGGCAATACGTGGATCGCACGATTGGATCCGTTGGAGATTCAATGGCTCGTGTGTGAGGGTGTACGATAGTGTCGGTGAGTGTGCAGGCATTAGCTTATTACATCAAAAAAATAGAACGGAAACCCTAAGTCTCCCCCAGAAATCCCCAATTGAACCCTTATCCTCCGATCCGCTTCCGCCATCGCTATCTCTCTTCTTCTCTTCAATCCCCCATTCTCTTCGTGCTTCTTAGCTTTCCGTCCATCTTTTTCTTCATCTCCTTTCGCCCGCTCTCTCCATTCTTCGATCTCCCTCATCGTTCTCCTTCATTTTTAAACCTAAAACAACAACAAACAAATCAAAAGCTTCAAAATAATTTGACACAAACAGAAGGATTACCGCAAATTCTTGGACGACGGAGGTTCGAAGTAGCGATGGCGCAAGAAGAGGGTTTTGCTTCGGTTTCTCCGGTGGTGATTTGTGATGGATTCAACGGATGGTTTATGGTGAAGGCGCGGCGATTTGATGAGGACGGCAACCTCCAAAGATAAGTTCTTTTCTTTTTTCGATTTAGGTTTTCCGCTGAATTTGGGATTTTTCTGTTGTTGGTGTGCTATGGTCTTCCCTCCTTCTTTTTGTTGTCGAATCCCCTTTATATAGCTTTTAATCTCATGATTTCTGATAAACCCTCATGAATTCATTTCCGGATTCGTATGAGCATGTCTAAATTGGTTTTGGAAATAATTATCACCTTGTCCCCCTTTGAATCGATTTGCTTAAAAAACCTTCTGTTTTAGTCTTGTGGACATTACTGATACTTGATGAATAAGGATTGCATATCGATGATTATTTGGGACACAAATTGATTTTCTGCCTTTAACACATCTGAGACAACTTTGGAAAGTTTTCAAATCTTAATGAACCGTTGTTGTCTATTGTAGGTATTTTGGAGTTCAAAATTTCCTCATCATTCTCTTCCAATTAGGAAAGTGGCTTTGATCTATTGTTCGTTTCTCTATCAACATTTGTCTCAAAAACAATTCTGATTTGGTGGTGGTTATCTTCAACATCCATATTCTCATCATCAGCAGTCCAAGCATAATTTTTTATGCAGTTATCTGCAGACTCTGCAATTACAAGTACAGTAATCACAACCAACTTGAAAAGGACTGGTATAAACATTTCAACATATGCTTCAAAATCACCCAAGAGTTCCTTTGACAAAAAGCACCATAAATGGCAAGCCTACTTTACAATGCTAGATCTTCTGTCTGACAATTGTGTACTTAAAGGTCCACCAAGTTGCTTCAGGAGTCCATGAAAGCAAGGATAATCAGTAGCGCCTCTTAGAACAAGACCTTCAATTCTCTTGATAGGGTCTATGGGTTTCTCCGTGACAACACCTTCTGCTCCAAAAAGAGAGGCTTCCCTTGAAGAACTTATACTGCTGTTAACATGTTCTTATGATAATATTGCATTTATTTGGTTTTGACATGGTTTGAGAACTGTTTTATCTTTTAAACAATGCTGATTTTGAAGTAGTTGAATGCCAATCTTCAGCTTTGTCTCATCGTATTGATGATTCACGAAATTTCCTTATTGTATGCAGGTTACGCAGATATATTCAAAACGTGCTGATGGAAGTTGGAGCTGTTGGTGAGTGCGTGCGAGATGGCGCCGGTAGTCAACAAGAGGTGAACAGGTAACAACACCCTTGTTGGTGTTTCGTATGCTTCTCAAGTTTGGGTGCTTCAATAGAACAAATTCGGTTAACTATATGCTGGACACTATTGTTATGAAAACCTTACACTGTCACGTGCTTTGCAGGTTGTTCAAGAGCTGAGGCTGCCGGCGTTATGTTTCGGATGGAATGGCGGGTGAAGTTGGTAAGAGGAATCACCATGTAAGCCTTAACTTCTGTCTTCTTCTTGAATTTCTAAGTTTAAAAAGCATGAACCTCAATGCTCAAGTTCCAAGTGTGTTGTTTTTTTGAAATCCTTTCTCTTCTTTCCAGGTTGGCGTGAAGGGTGTTCTACGGGACCTCCGCTTGTACTGCACAACGACTGATGCAAGTAACATTTTCTGTTTGCGCTTTCAAATCAAGACAGGCGTTAATGGTGCTGGTTGTTGCGTAGAACTCTGAACGCTTGCCGTAATGTCGCTTGTACTTTCAAACTGTCATGGGGCTGTCTAAACGTGAGTTGCATTACTCTGACAGGTTTTGGTTCGCGGTCCACGCTGGGGTTGAATCTGGAAGACAAAAACGCAGCAAAGGAAACATTATTGCAGCCGGTTACGTCATATTGGGATGCCTTCAACATCAACGGTTCATCAGGTGGAGAATACTCTGAGCTTAACATAATGTTTTTTCAGAAGCAGCTTTCTAAAAAACTCAAGAATTCGTACTTCGAATTGCCATATCTCTAACTGTCTTCTCTTTATATTCTGCAGATCTATCTTGACCATGATCATACAACCTCTTCTCTGTAGCATTTTGAGCACTTGATTTCTTCAGTTCATTAAAACTATGATAATTGAATCAAGAACGCTGAGGATCTTTGTTGCTTCCTCTGCAGGAACTGATACGAAGAAAGTCCTCTTCGGCTCCTCAGAGGTTGATGGCAAGTAGACTGACGTATATTCTTTAGCATCATCAAGAGCATACGACCCCAGAACTCACTCTCCAGGTACCTCCAGAACAAGACGATGAGGACGGTAGGGCTCGTCCCAGGTGTAAGGGATAGAAACATAGGAGTGAATGACTGAGTCGAAAATTCACATCTCTGCTGATATATTCGCAATATCTCTTTTGAGAAGTTGTCAATTCTGTATGGCATGTATCATGAAGCTTGGACAACTTGGAGTGAAGACCAATTGAGCTTGAAATGGAGTTTCGAAACCTATTGTTTATTTTCTTGAGCCCTGTATGACTTTGAAAAAAAATATAGTACGGCTTGTAACTCTTAATTAGATCATGATATGCTATTGTTACTGTTGTACATCATGACTTGAGTTTATGGATTTTGTAAAGAAAACTTGAACACAACTCCAATGTTTTCGCGTTTTCGTATGTCAATCACTTGAGACGACTTATGTTGCTCCAATTAATTCCAAACTCCCGGCTAAAGAACTCCAAACATGGCTTTGCAAAATAACCCACACACATGTCTTAAAATAATCTACGTAGGATTTTGATAGGATTCTAAGGTAGCACACAATTATTTTTATGGCCTTGGGAGAAAACTCCATGTTGTGGCTGTGTTGAAATTCAGCTTTTGACATATTATAGACATTTAATTATGGTAGAAATTCACTCTTGGATAAACTTCAGCCTCCCTTAATTTAGCAGTTCATCTCTTCAGTGCAAATGAATGCACAATAACTTATTCTATAGTGACTTGAATTGAATAAGCTTGAATCTGAGTTTGAGTTATCTTGAATTTTCTTATACCCATTACCAACAATTTGCACGAAATTGAATCTTAAAGAAAACCTACAAACGACCTTCTTTCTCTTTATGAAGCGCTATGAGGAAAGCGACTAACGGAATAAACCCAGGATTTCCAATAATCAAAGGTCACACTCTGAAGCGCTTGACTGTAATGATCTACATTTGACATTACTGCAGCTACATGAATTGGTTAGCCGAAAAAAATATAAATATTAAATTAAAGTCAAATAACAAAAAAACGCGAAAATAGGTGGGATCTTACGGTCGAAAATTAGGGTGTGACAATTACCGATAGAAAACATCGACACACAGTCGGAAGAAACATCTGCTAACACGCAGGCAACGACATTAAGTCGGTAAGAACATCTGACCTCGCCATCAGGCATCTGTTAACGTAAACAGGCATCAAACTTGAAGGCCGGCTCAACACGAAGTTGAGAACATCTGCTAATCCAAGCAGGCATCCGCTAATTAAAGCGAGCATCAAACCCAAAGGCCAGCTCAACACGAAGTTGAAAAGAGAATCCGTCGATTCACCATCGGAAAGAGAACACATAGCCAAAATCACATTGTCTAAGGATAGACGGATAGAAAACCATATCCAAAACTTGCATCGTCTAAGGATAGACGGAGAGAAAACCATATACAAATCTCACATCATCTAAGGATAGACGGAGAGAAAACTAATCCAAAACTCGCATCGTCTAGGGGTAGACGGAGAGAAAACCATATCTGAATCTCGCATCGTCTAAGGGTAGACGGAGAGAAAACCATATCTGAATCTCGCATCGTCTAAGGGTAGATGGAGAGAAAACCATATCCGAATCTCGCATCGTCTAAGGATAGACAGAGAGAAAACAAATCCAAAACTTGCATCGTCTAAGGATAGACGAAGAGAAAACCATATCCGAATCTCGTATCGTCTAAGGATAGACGGAGAGAAAACCAATCCAAAACTCGCATCGTCTAAGGGTAGACGGAGAGAAAACCATATCCAAATCTCGCATCGTCTAAGGATAGACGGAGAGAAAACCAATCCAAAACTTGCATCGTCTAAGGATAGATAGAGAGAAAACCATATCCGAATCTCGCATCGTCTAAGGATAGACGGAGAGAAAACCAATCCAAAACTCGCATCGTCTAAGGGTAGACGGAGAGAAAACCATATCCAAATCTTGCATCGTCTAAGGGTAGACAGAGAGAAAACCATATCCAAATCTCACATCTCTAAGGGTAGACGGAGAGAAAACTATATCCGAAGTCACATCGTCTAAGGGTAGACGGGAAGAAACAATATCTGTCGGGGGTGTCAGGGAGAGCTGGATACGAAAGAATCACTTCAGCAAAATAAATGCTGAAGAGGTGAATCCAACTCCGCCGGGGATAACCGGATGTGCCAAGTACAATTGGACTTATGCTGGGGAGGACAAACTGAAATGTCTCTGGGATCACGATCCTGCTCAATATCCCAACCAAACTTCCATTCTGCGGGACAGTAGGAACAAAAGACGACTTCTGGGGAAGATCACTGAGATTTGATATTCTGCCTTTCCATGAGGAATTACCTTTGCTGGGAAAACACCAAGGACGATTAGGCTGTGACTTGCTAGGGAAACCAACTGCCACTGGCGACTTCAGCGGGGAGAGAAAAGATGATAACCCCAGATGATACCCACTCCACTATGGGATAATGCCAGTCTCACTTCTCTGTTGGGGCAATGACCAAATATTCCAGCTTGCTGGAGACTTCATGTTCTTGAAATGATACGTTTCAAAATGAGCCTTCGAAGCAACTTTGCCCCTGTCTGATTGATCTTCAAAAAGATTTGCTGACTCTAGACTTGATTGCCCCAAATTAACCGATCCTTAGAGAGACTTCTCGACGTAACCGCCCCATATCAACTGAATGTTAGGGGAAATTCTTGACATAACTGCCCCAGATTGGTAACTTCTGAATGAGCTTATTAACCTCACGCTCCTCAACATATTTGTCCAAGAATTTCCTCTTGACAGGATAAGACTTCTTGACTGACATTCATTATGTAAACCTCATTGATGCCAAATACTTGTATGCAAGCAGAAAATGTTTTTTCTGAGGATGAAAATTCTAATGCAACGTACATGTTACTCTTGAAGTTTTTGTTAAAAAGATATCGCCAAACTTGGTGAACAAGTCACTAGTTAAAATGCAATACTGATTTTTTTTAAAGGAAACCATGCACATGCAATACCAACGAAGTCTTTTAGCACAACTCATGGGAGTCAGGAACTCAATCTAGTTGAAGTACGCCTTCAAAATAACCCTGCTTCAATTAGGACTTTTAAGGATTTTAACATGGCCAGACTCACGGTTTGAAAGAAAGGATACAAGGCTCAAAGTTTGTTTTAACCCACCAACTCTCCTTGATGTTCTTCAGTCCTATGTTCATCTAATTCGACACAAGCGCTAGCCTCTCAAAGGTTGGACGACAAGAGTGATGGTTCAGGAAACCACAATTTTTCGGAGTGACAGTCACTCGCTCTTTGTTCTTGATGTCTGGAGTCACACGACTTGTTTTTCGTCATTTTTTCGATTTCCCTATTTTTGCCTGGACTGACTCTTTTGAGTATATCTTCTGATTTCAAAGTCCAGTGGTGTCACACCCTCATTTTTGCCTTTAGCCTTTATACCCTACATTCGCCATATCATACATCGTTTTATTGCATATCGAGTATGAGGGTTCAAAAGGTATGGACTAGGTCGGTTTGTTATTTTTCATTTCAAATGAGATAACTTGTCTATCTTGGGCTCATCCAATTTTGTTTCAAATTCTTGATCAAGTGGAGTCCAAATTTGCAAAGCATGAGTAAAGATCACAAGTCCATAATTCAAGACTTCATCCATTTCAAGTTTAATGGTTCTAGGGAAATCCATCATGAATTCATGAATTAGAGGCAAGAATATTACAAAGAGAAATTTTATGACATTACAAGAATGTCATTTGTTGCAAGATTTCCAACTCTAAGTAATGTTTAGAAATAAATTTATTTCTAATCTTCATTCAAGTCTCTAATCAAATTCATGTTATGGTAATGCCACACCAAGTCCACATTGTGCTTACAAACATCCAAGAAATATGCAAGAATTAAATCAACATTGGAATGTTTTAAGACCAAGAATATGCATGTTTAATCATGGGCAAAACAACCCCATGCAAGAGGTGGCAAATTACCTCATGTCACAAAATCTACATGTCACAAAATCAAGAGAATAGCATGATAATACATATAAATATCAGATTTTCAAAATGCTGTCAAAAAGTAGTAGCATTAACCAAGAGGAGCTGTCCAAGCACAAGCCAACAAAATGGGTGCAAGGCACAGAGTGCTGCAGAAAAAACAGCATAGGCAAAGTGCAACAGCAAAAATGCAGCATAGCATCTTACATGGAAATGGAAAGAAAGAGAGTGGCATGAGAAAAGGTGGTAAGAGACATCACCCCATGAAAAAATCTGATATGTGGGGAGAAGAGAAAACCCTAGAGGGGAGAGATAAGAAGGAGGGGGCTGTAAACAAGATTGATACATTACACATTCTACACACATTGCAAAAAACCAGAAAATAGAGAGAGCAAGAGAAACCCTAAAAACCAGAAAAATATAAAGGAAGAAAAACCAAAAAAAGAGAGTGACATAGAAGCACAAGAGTACCATTGAGAAGCAGAACCTTCACAACATAGAGTGAAGAGTGGAGAACACATCCAACAAAAATCAGTGGAGGACTTGCAAGAAGGATAGAAAGCTCTTGGGTATCCATTTCATCAAACCTTTCTCTCTTTACTTTTTGCTTTTATATTCATTTTACTTCCTCTTTTATGTATCGTTGTACTGAGTATATCATGTAAGGTCCTAAGAAAAACTAAGAAACCATTTTTAAGAACCATAAAAACGAAAGATAACAGAGAAATAGTTTGGTTTTTCCCCCTGGTAGCGTGACACGGGCCGTGTCGTGCGACACGGGCGGCCGTGTCACACCTCTGTTTGAGATTTCATGTCCAAAAAGGCCCAGACCTCCTGACACGGCCACCCGTGTCACACCGCTGTTTACATAAAAAAATCATTTTTTGCCCAGACTTCATGACACGGGCCGTGTCACACAACACGACCACCCGTGTCACACCTCTGTCAAGCCCCAAAACTCATATTGCAGGTATTTTGTGACACGGGCCATGTCACACAACACGGCCTCCCGTGTCACACCACTGTTTTCTCACTTTTTTTGATATTTTACCTCCAAAATTTTTTTTGCATGTCTCGATTTTTTTAGCCGACTAACCCCATATGTTTGCATGATTTTAGTATGTGAATATTTCTATTATCCTTGTTGACTTTTGATTCCAAAAACCATTTTCAAAAAAACAAACTCTCGATTTTATCGAGCCATTTTTAACCTTGTAAGCCGATTGCCTTGTGCATCGCCATCGACCTTATCCGCATTGCTTCAAATATATCTTTACAAACAATAAACCTTGATCCAACATCAAGTGATCTTTTTTCTCATAAAAAACCCAAAATACAATAAATATATGGTTAGGGTTGTACACCATGGATTTTAAGGTGGTGGAGAAGGAATGAGAATGGAATCCTCCTACACTCGTTCCGAATGTTTTGGATACAAGGCGCTCGACTTGGCTATTCGAAACATTCATCTCTATCCAAAGTCCTTTTGTGTAATCCCAATCAAGAACTATGTCTCTTCAAGAAAACCTAAAAATAACATCAACTCATCAAACTATTTTTTGCCTTAGGGCATCAATCAAAAAACCCTTTTTCAAGGTATAAAATCAACCAACAAACAACTATTTCATAAGCCTCCGAACTACGGAGCTCTGATTCTTCACTTCTTTTAAGTGAGGATACGTAGGCACAAGGGCCACAATCCTTGGCGAGCATAAAAATAAATAAACCAACCCCTCTTTTTCTTAAGCAAGCAAACTCTTAATAAAAACACCCATTCACGCTAAACAACCTAGGAGGTTCCCATCGAGTACGATGGATGCGAGGGGGTGCTAACACCTTCCCCTCGCATAACCGACTCCCGAACCCTAAGACTTGGTTGCGATGACCATTCTCTTTTCCCAAAGGTTTTATCGCTATTTCCCTTTCCCTCCTTGGGATAAATAAAATTCGGTGGCGACTCTGTGTCATTTTTCGCGTAGCGACAAGCGGGATGCCCTAATTTTTGCCTAAGTCACTTGTTTTCAAGTTATCGACTTAGCGGGCTCTTAATTTTTTTCTTTTCTTTTCTTCTAATTCTCTTTTTTTTAACAAATCGTGTGATAGCGGCTTGTCTGACTTGTTTGAAAGGATTGTGACTGTTTCACTCCTTGGTTGATTAGGTACGACCTCTACAGGTGGGATTGATCCTCGAATGGGAACACTCCTTCTGCAATTTGGATGTTCGGTCGAATTAACTGACACCTACCTGTCGCACCTCAAAAAATGATTTTCGAAAACGCGACCCTCGCGCTAAAGGCGCATAAATGCGGTTTGACAGAGTCGCCACCGAACTTTATTTATCCCGAATGAACGGGAGAGAAAAATATCGAGAAAACCTCATAAAACAGAAGGAACACGGTCGTCGCAACCTTATATTCCTGGGTTCGGGAGTCGGTTATGCGAGGGGAAGGTATTAGCACCCGTCATGTCCGTTGTACTCAACGGGAACCTCTTAATTTGAGTTGTGATGAATGTTAGCTAAGCTTAATTCTTCTCTTCTCAATACTAAAATACTAAAACGGTACTATAAAGGGATAAGCGATAAAGGGGGATGGTTAGGGAATAGGGTGCTCGCTAAGGATTAGGGCCCTTTTGCCTACGTATGCTCATTCAGACGAGAATGAGAAATCAGAGCGCTCGTAGTTCGACTACGGGAAAAGAAGTCAGGAAACGGGAGATGAAGGGGATTGTGCTCGCCAAGATCATCGCAATCTTGTGCCTACGTATCTTACATTCAAGAGTGAATGAAGAATCAGAGCAGTCGTAGTTCGTGGTAACGACCACGAAGAGAAATGGGATTGGATTGAAGTGGGTACGGATGACGATTACTCGAAGCTTAAGAAAGACTTCTCGGACCCAAGTAATCGGGAGAGCGAACCAAATACTTGGAACACTCGCTTTTTCATCTTGAAGATAAGGTCGTACTTGAAAGGGTGAGTTTGAACTGATGACGATTACTTGAAGCTTAAGAAAGACTTCTCAGACTCAAGTAATCGGGAAAGCGAACCAAAGACTTGGAACACTCTCTTTTTCATCGCAAAAGAAGTTGTGTTTGAAATGGCGTTTGGAATGATGAGTAGATGGGCGATGGTTGAACGTTGTCAGGTTGTTAATGTTATTTAAAGGCGTCAATTGCTCACACGCGAATAAGATAGCTCGCATCCAAACAACCGAAAGCAAGATCAAAGACTTGAACCTACTCTTTACACCTTGAAAATAATAAAATAGTTGTTAATTTATTGATAGTTTGTTATGAAAATCCGCTTGACGTTGGATCAAGGGTTTGACTTATTATCGCGTGCAAAACGTGTTGGAAAGGAAATGATTTGAAAAACGGAACAGACTTGACTTACGCATCAAGGGTCGAGTTGTGTGCAATAGGTTGATGGCAAATGCGTATGAGCATTCGACTTACAAGGGTTTGAAAATGACTCGATGACGAATCGAGAATTAGTTTGAAAATAGTTTGATCCGCTCTAGTCCCTATGGGTGCTCCTAGGAGATAAACCGATAATCAAAGAAATGCGAAACATACATCGGAATGGGAGAGGGGTACATGTAAGTTACACGGGATTGTACGAAATAAAGGGGTCTCATTGTCAGGTAGCCCAAGAGAAAGCCGTGTGTGTGCATTGTATCCTAAACTACGCCCTGAGCAAAGTCGGGCACAACTCAAAATTAGGGTTCCTACAAATAACCAATGATACAACAGTCCACCAATTTGGCTTTTAGGATTTCGATAGTTTATTAGGTGTTTTCGAATATGGGTGAATAAGATAAGATGAATATGATATGAGAATATGAATATAGCAAGATAATATAACAATAATATCCATAATAATATTTGACAGAAATTAAAGTTAGTGGTTAGTTTGGTTACGAATTAAATCGGGACAAATGTAACACTAAACCGTCGTAGCTCGACTTATAATGAAAATCGGTCTATAGGAGGCCGCGTGAGTTGATTTCCGTGCTAAAAAACACGATGGAGAAATGATATTGAAAATCATTCACCAAATAATCGTGTCGCACAGACCAAAAGAAGATGGATCTCGTCTTAATCGCAAACAAAATGTTGATTAATCGAAGGTAGCCTATCACGATCCCAAAGTAGGGAAAATGACCCAAATGGTCATTCTCCATAGATTTGAAATCGAGAAGGTTATCGACTTCGATACACGACGCTTACGAATCGAAAGACATCATCGATCGGATAAATGAATAAAATGGAAATGAAGCGGAAATGAAATAGAAAAATGAAATAGTCTCGAATAAATTATCATCTATCAATAGTTTGAGCGATAATAATCCTTAAAAATTGTCATTGACCAAAATGAGTAAGAATCAGATAAAAAAGAATAAAAAATGATAAAAATCGAAAGTGAAGGTGAAATGAAGCAAGAAAGAAGGTGGTCTCAGATCCAACGTTATTTATCAATAGTTTGACCAATAACGGTTTACGGAGGTCTCGTCATCGACCCCAAAAAATGGAGAAAGTGGAATAAAATGATCAATAATAAATAAGAAGTGAAATCTAACTTAAAAAAAATATGGATTAAAATTCTAAACGATGAAAAGAAAATATTATAAACTAAAATTTAGAAAATAGTATATTATATATATATATATATATATATATATATATATATATATATATATATATATATATATATATATATATATATATATATATATATATATATATATATATATATATATATATATATATATATATATATATATATATATATATATATATATATATATATATATATATATATATATATATATATATATATATATATATATATATATATATATATATATATATATATATATATATATATATATATATATATATATATATATATATATATATATATATATATATATATATATATATATATATATATATATATATATATATATATATATATATATATATATATATATATATATATATATATATATATATATATATATATAAACAAACTGTTCATATTAGCAAAACCTAAAAAAAGAACGGGGAGTGGTGCATCTACCAACCATGGTTCCAAGCCCATGCTCTCACGACTCATTATCATAAATTGTTTTATCTTAAAAAAAACTAAACTAAAAAAACATTATGAAAGCCACTTCACAGTCACCACTAGATCAAAGAAAAAAACATGGCAAGATCTTGCTTCCAAGTGATAACCAAACGAAGCTTTGCCATCTCAAAAACACAATCTCCGAGTTTTAAAACACAATTTTTTTTGAAACAAGAAACTCAACAGATCAATAACCTTCATTCAACCAATCTCGATCCTCTCCGTCATTTGTTCGCTTCAGAGGCTTCGTTTCACTCGCAAGTCTTCTCGTTCTGGGTTCAAAGAAAAAGGGTTCTTCCTCTATTATGGCTTTTTGAGTTATGAGTTTGTGGTTCTGAATGGGTTGAAAGGTTTGTGTATCTTTGAAGGAAATTGGATAGTGTTATTTGAAGAAAGTTATGGGGTTACACTGAAGGCGAAAAATGGATGAAGAGGCATGGGGTTTCGGAAAATGGAAGGGGTTTAGGGTTCGAAGGAAGTTCGAAAATGAAGTGAGTTGAAGATTAAGGCGTTTTCTGGGTTGATGCTTTGGATGCAGTTGATTGGAAGAGAGTTGGTTGTGGTTTTGTTGAATAAGAGAAAGGTGAGGGATTTTTGAAGGAGAAGATCTCAGTTCTTCCTCGTCATTTCCATTTCTCAAGGGTTTTGGCGGGCTTCCGGATTTATGGAAAGAGGAGAAAAGAGCTTCTTTTTTTAAGAAGGTGGCGGCTAGGTCTCCCCTCAAAAAATTTTGTTTCTTCTTTATATCAGATGGAGAAGGGTAAAAATGGAAGGAGTTTCACAAATGGTCGTACATTTTTTCACAGCTACAATTGTGCCTTTCGTTCCATGGTTGTACGGTGTGGTCCCACAAGTTTTGTGCTGCGTTTACGGTTTGTGTGGCCCTTGGCTTGGAGCAAGATATTGGTTGGGGCTTGCTGCGTGGTGTGTGAGGTCTGACATTATGGCTTTGTGGTATTTTTTCAATTATTTACTGCGTGAAAAAAAATCTCTTCTTCCTTTACTGTTATAACCGTTGAAAACCCTTTTTACTGCAATTGTTTTTAAACCAAAAGGCCACATTCACTCTTTCCTCAAATGTATCCATAAAGTCCATCATGATAGTGTATCTTGAGCTATGTTCATCAGAACAGAACCGGCAATAATCCTGCAACAGTTTTGTGACTGCTGATATTGCTCATTCAACTTACATTCTCATTATTGATATGCATCTCATCCTTGAGAACATCTTGTTGACTTGTGTTTCTATGTCTGGTTTTGCAAGGTGGTAACTTGGCGAACAATTCGGTGCATCCTGTCATGAAAAGGAAGGTCATAAGGCTTATGGAGCTGGAATTCTTCCGCAGATTGGTGTCGTTGTGATGCGTTATATGCGCAAATCATAATGCTGTTATCGCGTGTATGCTGAAGATTTTGGCAAGAGTGTTGGCATGAAGTTTCTTATGGTGATGGGGCTACGTATTATGTTGGCATACGGCAAGGCCTTTCCTGTGGTAATAGATGCATCATTCTCATTTATGTTGGTGACTTGTAGGTATTTTGTGGGTGTGTTGCGGATTATTTGTGACAGATAAAGGGGCATTGCGTACGGCGTACGAGACGACATCAAATTGCTTTTGTCAAAAAGAACATTGCAATTGGTATTTCACTTCATCACTTTTCTTTTCCTTTTCTTCTTTGGATTTTTGTCTTCTTGTATCGTATTGATGCCGGTTGAATTCAAGTCATAATTGTTATCGTTGTATGTGCAGGTTTTTTTCACGATTAAGAGCGACTTCAAACCTATGCTCAGTGGCCATATTCAAGAGATGTTCCTTCAAAACATTGGGGTAATGAAATGCAGAGAATATGTCTAAATCATCCTTTGAAGGTGATGTGGTAGTTGTCATCTCTCTCTGGGTCTTTATGATATTTTGGGTAACAAGTTCTTGTTCCCGCAAAATAGCATCAGGCGCGGCAACATCAATGTTAAATTATAGCAGAGACTGAGAGCATGGCACATCTTGTGTGTGAGAGAGAGATACAAACCACTGCGTTTATGTCCGGCTGGCGTGACAAAAGGGCGGATGAGCTGAGGACAAGTGAATTTAAGTGCCACCAAAATTCACTTTTACTGCTGTTGAACTGGTGTTCTGTCATTTTTATTGCAGGTTGTATGAGAGTGGGGTTAGCTTGACCTATATTGTCATGAAAACTGGTCATTGTAATACCCGGTACGTGACGGCAATACAACACGTTTAGCAAAATCCTCTTGCATGCGATTATGCGAGGGCTGGATGGCATGAGTGTCTTGTGCAGATTTGAATTTAGTTTATGTGACTGCATTGCGGTAGTGTGCTGCCACGAAAAAGCTATTGTGGAAGTCTTGTAGCAGTTGTGTATGTAAACCGATACGAATTATGGAGAAATGAAGGCAACTTGATGATGAAGACTTTCAAAAGCTTGAATTAAGTCCCAAACGGATTCAAAACTTAACAGATTTTAGATCTTGCTCTTTTGACATAACTTGTGATACTAACTTCAAGTATTGAATTTGAATGTATTGTTCCTCTTTGTAACCTCAAATTTGTACATTTATTGAAACCCATGTTTTACCATAATATACAATAACTACTCAATAGAAGTTCATAATAGAACTTGGACTGATTCCTTGCAGAAACCTATCCGAGGCCTGGTCACGTTTCAATGTGGCGTTATGACATCATCCTGGCCTAAAGTCTTTTGCATCAATACAAAGGTGAAAAACGTAACTGTATCTTTAATCTTTAAAACTACCCTTAAGTATGTCTTAAAGATAATCATATCATAATATTTGCAAAACCTCCAATTATAAATAGATATTTTTGAGGCAAGATTTGAGTTTGTTTATCTTTCAATTCAAATTGAAACCCCTTTGTTTGAACACAAATTGATGGCCTCTTGGGAATCATCTACTATCAGCCAGGACCTCCATGTGAGCTCATCAAATTCATTTTAAGATATGAACATCCACATTGGCAAAACCGCTCTTGGAAGCACGCCCAAGAACTATGGTCTTACAAACAAACTAACCACTTCTTTAACCACACATTCCTGACTTGCCATCCTCGAAACAACTTGGGTTTAGACAATAAGAGAATGAAATAAAAGCGATATATTTTTTTTGGAATTTTCTGAAAGGAATGTACAGATGAAATTTACACGGGTAGGACAAATTTAGGGTATGACAGATGCCCCTATCTAAATGACTTAAACTGAGTAAGATGAACTGCTATGGAGCTCATTGTCGCTACGTGAAAAATGACACAGAGCCACCACCAGATTTTATTTATCCCAAGGAGGGAAAGGGAAATAGCGATAAAACCTTTGGGAAAAGAGCGTGGTCATCGCAACCAAGTCTTAGGGTTCGGGAGTCGGTTATGCAAGGGGAAGGTGTTAGCACCCCCTCGCATCCATCGTACTCGATGAGAACCTCCTAGGTTATTTCGCGTGAATGGGTGTTTTTATTAAGAGTTTGCTTGCTTAAGGAAAAGAGGGGTTGGTTTATTTATTTTAATGCTCGCTAAGGATTGTGGCCCTTGTGCCTACGTATCCTCACTTAAAAGAAGTGAAGAATCAGAGCTCCGTAGTTCGGAGGCTTATGAAATAGTTGTTTGTTGGTTGATTTTATACCTTGAAAAAAGGTTTTTGATTGATGCCCTAAGGCAAAAAATAGTTTGATGAGTTGATGTTATTTTTAGGTTTTTTTTGAAGAGAAATGGTTCTTGATTAGGGTTATACAAAAGGACTTTGGATAGAGATGAATGTTTCGAATAGCCAAGTCGAGCGCCTTGTATCCAAAACATTCGAAACGAGTGTAGGAGGATTCCATTCTCATTCCTTCTCCACCACCTTAAAATCCATGGTGTGCAACCCTAACCATATATTTATTATATTTTGGGTTTTTTATGAGAAAAAGGATCACTTGATGTTGGATCAAGGTTTATTGTTTGTAAAGATATTTTAAGTGATGCGATCAAGGTCGATGGCGGTGCACAAGGCGACCGACTTACATGGTTGAAAATGGCTCGATAAAATCGAGAGTTTACTTTTGAAAATTGTTTTTGGAAACAAAGGTCAACAAAGATCATAACAATATTCACATACTAAAATCATACAAACATATGGGGTTAGTCGGCTAAAAAAATCGAGACATGCAAAAAAGGTAAAAAAAACAGCAAAAAAATAAACAAAAAGATTAGTTTGCACCGCGAACTGAGTAAAGTGAACATTCTGTTTTTTGCATGTTCGCGCCACGAAGGGTGTTCACGCTGCGAACTGGGAAAGTTTTCATTTTTATTTTTGCATGTTCGCGCCGCGAACATGGGTCGCGCCACGACCTGTAGCGAAAAACCCAATATTTGCTATTTTTTTGCTGTCTTTTGTGGTTTTCTTTCCTTTCTATTGGTTCTTAAAAATGGTTTCTTGGTCCCCTTAGAACCTTACATGACATACTCAGTACAACAACATATAAAAGAGGAAGTAAAATGAATATAAAAGCAAAAAGTAAAGAGAGAGAGGTTTGATGAAATGGATACCCAAGAGCTTTCTATCCTTCTTGCAAGTCCTCTACTGATTTTTGTTGGATGTGCTATCCACTCTTCACTCTATGTTGTGAAGGTTCTGCTTCTCAATGGTCCTCTTGTGCTTCTATGTCACTCTCTTTTTTCTGGTTTTTATTTCTTTCTATATTTCTGGTTTTTAGGGTTTCTCTTGTTCTCTCTATTTTCTGGTTTTTGCAATGTGTGTAGAATGTGTAATGAATCAATGAATTTGTTTGCAGCCCCCTCTTTCTTATCTCTCCATTCTAGGGTTTTCTCTTCTCCCCACATATCAGATTTTTTTCATGGGGTAATGTCTCTTACCACCTTTCCTCATGTCACTCTCTTTCTTTCCATTTCCATGCAAGAGGCTATGCTGCATTTTTGCTGTTGCACTTTGCCTATGCTATTTTTTCTCCAGCACTTTGTGCCTTGCACCCACTTTGTTGGCTTGTGCTTGGACAACTCTTCTTGGTCAATGCTACTACTCTTTTGACAGCATTTTGAAATTCTGATTTTTAGATGCATTATCATATGCTATTCCCTTGGTCTTGTGACATGTATATTTTGTGACATGAGGCAACTTGTTACTTCTTGCATGGGGTTGTTTTGCCCATGATTAAACATGCATATTATTGGTCTTAAAACATTCCAATGTTGATTTAATTCTTGCATATTTCTTGGATGTTTGTAAACACAATGTGGACTTGGTGTGGCATTACCATAACATGAATTTGATTAGAGACTTGAATGAAGATTAGAACTAAATTAATATCTAAACATTACTTAGAGTTGGAAATCTTGCAACAAATGACATTCTTGTAATGTCATAAAATTTCTCTTTGTAATATTCTTGCCTCTAATTCATGAATTCATGATGGATTTCCCTAGAACCATTAAACTTGAAATGGATGAAGTCTTGAATTATGGACCTGTGATCTTGGCTCATGCTTTGCAAATTTGGACTCCACTTGATCAAGAGTTCAAAACAAAATTGGATGAAGCAATCTTGAATTTAGACCTTGAATTTCATGTTCATTATGAATATTTATCTTGAATATACTAATATTTTTTCAAGTAACTTCCTCTTGAAGTAATCTACATAAATAGACTTTCCAACTTAGATCAAACCTTAGGTGATGAACCCTTTTCTTCCATGTAGTCCAAGATAGACGAGTTATCTCATTTGAAATGAAAAATAATAAATCGACCCAATCTATACCTTATGAACCCACATGCTTGATATGCAATAGAACGATGTATGATATGGAGAATGTAGGGTATAAAGGCTAAAGGCGAAAATAAGGGTGTGACAGCTGCCCCTATTTAATCCTCTTGGACCTGAATGTCTAGAGGGTAAAGGTGCTCGAACATTCATGGCAGAAGAGAATTAAATACTAGAATACCCGGGATTTTCAACTGGAGAGGTATGGGGTGAAAGTAGACAGTCAATGAGATGGCTTGAAAAAGGTGTCTTGTTATTGAAGAAGGGGTATGAGGGATATGATGATATGCTTGAGATGCAATGCGGAATGAACATGAGTGCTTTTCCAGCCGGAAGAGGAGGCACCTCGTAACATGGAAACATAATTGGCCATGAGATATTCCTTCTATAAAAGATAGAGAGGACTCAAGAAATAGAAATGTGAGATATTCCTTCCACAAAAGGGAGAAAGGACTCTAGAAATAACAATGAGATATTCCTTCTACGAAAGGTAGAGAGGACTCTAGAAAAATGGTTTTCCTCTTACAAAAGGCAAGGAGGACTCCCGAACAAAAGGTTTGGAGAAAATGTTTCCTTCTACAAAAGGTAGAGAGGACTCCAAAACAAAAGGTTTGAAGACAAAATAACTCCGTTTACATTATGTAGAGGAGACTCCCTTGGGAGAATACGATCTTATTTCCTTCTGTCACGGCAGAAAGGACTCCAGAACAAAAGGTTAGGAGAAAATGTTCCTTCTAGAAAAGGTAGAGAGGATTCCTGAACAAAAGTTTAGGAGAAATATTCCTTCTACAAAAGGTACATAGGAAACTCCCTCAGGAGAGGATGATCGTATTTTCTTCTGCGAAAAGCAGAAAATATTCCTGAACAAAAGGTTAGGAGAAAATGTTCCTTTTACAAAAGGTAGACAGGATACTTACGAGAGGTAAGCTGACAAGAACCTGTACAAAAGGTACGAGAGGTCTTATTAAAGGTAAGTTGAATCTGTTGCAAAAGGCAAGGCAGGGATATTTCGAAAAGACTCACAAAAAGTAAGTTGAGGGCAATAACCATCCTCCTGCAAATGGTAGAGAAAATTGTATAGGGTATTAGAACATCATTTGATCTCACAGGCACAACGGCGGAGATGATATTCCTTAAGTATGGTGACCATTCAGTTCTTGGCCACATAGGCATCAAGCATCTAAGTTGATCGAAGATACCCAAAACAATGTTTTTGTCGCATGTAAAAGACAGCGAGAAACGCTTACAAAAGGTAAGCGAAGGGAAAAGATTTCACGCAAAAGGCAATGAAATCCCTTACTAAAGGTAAGGTGAGAAAATATCTCATGTAAAAGGCTCAAAAGGACTTACAAAAGGTAAGTGAATGGATAAACACTCCAAAAGGATCCTGCTGGGATTTCCACAGGAAATTCGCATCTTTGAGAATGACTGGTTAAGCACATGTAATGATGCAACATGTATGCAAAAATGTCAGGGACGTAAGGACATGAAGGTTAGGGGTTATAATTTATTCCAAGTGATTGGGCTTTGATTTGGGGCGTCAAGTTTGACTTCCCAACATCCTCGTGACGAAATTTGGATCATCTCCAGATGGTCTTATCAGACAAGCTGTACTGGCCAGTCAGGTTGCCCCTGATTTAGTCAAGTCTCCGGCGAACTTTATGATCAGATGATGCTTAGTATACACGTGTGCCTACTAGAGATCGCTTTTATCCTTCATACACCTAGGTCGAAGAACAACTTTATGCTTTCTTTTGTTATTATTATCGTTATCCCATACTTTTCAATGCAATATTTATTAAGAATGAAAATTCCACTTTTTGCAAACATAGAAGAAAATAAATGTAACACACGAATTGATGAAAGAGATTTTTATTGATGATAAAGTGACCCATAAATGGGTAATTTTACATAGGGATGCAATTCTTAAAAGAGGTAATTGCAAAAAATATGACAAAAAGCGCAGTGGCAATGTAAAAAAGGATCGGATTTCCATTGAGTTCCAATTCTGCTATGATCCCTATGGCCTTGAAGCTTCTCGTACATTGCCTCTGAGGAAGGTGGATGGATTGATCTTCCCCATGTGTGATTCTCTTTATTCTGATGATGAGCTCACAAACCTTTCGCAGACCTCAGTCTTTTCTTTTTTTAGGTCCCTAACTTTTGCCTAGACCGCCCTTTCGAGTTTTCAGTCTACCGGGATGCCCATTTTTTGCCTAAGTTGCCCCTAAGGGTTTTTAACTTATCGGGTATTATTGTTTTTATTTTAACCCTAACTTTTGCCTGGACTCTTTTTTTATTGTCCACCGGGTTTGCTCTCAAGCATAGTGTTTTTTGACTGCGTCTGCGTTTACAGGGGATGACAGATCTTCACCGTCCATGTTGGATAATATCAAGGCCCCTCCGGAGAAAACCTTCTTTACAACATATGGACCCTCATAGTTAGGTGTCCATTTCCCCTTGGTTCTGTGTGGATTGGCAGAATCTTTCTCAATACCAAGTCTCCCACTTTGAAATCTCGAGGGCGAACTTTCTTGTCAAACGCCCTTTTCAACCGCTTTTGGTAAAGCTGGCCATGGCAGATGGCTGCCATGCATTTTTCACCAATGAGATTAAGTTGATCAAATCTCGCCTGCACCCATTCTGCTTCGTCAAGCTTGACATCAGTCAGAATTCTCAGGGAAGGGATTTCTACCTCAACAGGGAGTACTGCATCCATGCCATACACAAGAGAAAATGGAGTTGCCCCAGTATAAGTGCGCACTGAAGTGCGATAGCCATGCAAAGAAAATGGTAACATTTCATGCCAATCTTTATATGTTTTCACCATTTTCTGAACAATCTTCTTGATGTTTTTGTTCGCCGCTTCAATGACGCCATTCATCTCCGGGCGATATGGTGATGAGTTATGATGCTCAATCTTGAAGCTTTCACACAATTCCTTCATCATCTTATTATTGAGGTTTGAACCATTGTCAGTAATGATTTTATTTGGGACCCCATAACGAAAAATGATCTCCTTTTTGATGAAGCGAGTGACCACTTGTTTGGTGACATTGGCATAAGATGCAGCTTCCACCCATTTAGTAAAGTAGTCAATGGCCACTAAGATGAAATGATGACCGTTTGAAGCAGTTGGCTCGATGCGTCCGATCACATCTATGCCCCACATGGCGAAAGGCCAAGGCGACATCAAGACATTGAGAGGAACCGGCGGCACATGTATCTTATCTGCATAGATTTGGCATTTGTGGCATGTTTGCACGTGACGATCGCAATCAGTTTCCATCGTCAACCAGTAATAACCAGCTCTCAAAATCTTCTTAACCATCGTATGTCCACTATAATGTGTACCAAAAGAACCTTCATGGATTTCGTTTATGATCCGGTCGGCTTCGTGTCTATCCATGCATCTAAGCAAGACCGAGTCATAGTTTTGCTTGTAAAGCACATCCCCACTTAAGAAGAATTTGGATGAAAGCCTTCTTAAATACTTCTTGTCTGTGATGGAAACGTTTTCTGGATACTCTTTCTTTTTTAGATATCTTTTGATATCATAGAACCAAGGTTGATCATCGGTTGTTAACTCTGCTTCCAGACAGTGAGCAGGCTCATCAAGATGTTCAATACGGATAGAGGGTGCCTCATTCTTCCACTTAACCTTGAACATGGATGACAACGTGGCAAGAGCATCTTCCAATTGATTGCTTTCTCTAGGAATGTGATTGAAAGTAATCTCATCAAAGTATGGGATCAACTTTAAGACATGATCCCGATACGGCATTAATTTGCTGTCACGTGCTTCCCAGTCGCCTCTGACTTGGCTGATGACTAGAGATGAGTCCCCATATACCTCCAGAATCTTGATTCTGTGGTCAATAGCGGCTTCAATTCCGAAGATACATGCTTCATATTCTGCCATATTGTTGGTGCATTCGAAACATAATCTTGCGGTGAATGGAATATGGAAACCGGTAGGAGAGGTGAGGATTTCCCCTATCCCATTGCCTTGAGCATTTGCGGCACCATCGAACACGAGCGTCCATCGCGATCCTGGTTCGGGTCCTTCGCCTGGGCCTAATGTTTCGTAGTCTCTGACAAACATGATATCTTCATTAGAGAAGTCAAAATGCATGGGCTGGTAATCTTCCACGGGTTGGTGGGCAAGATATTCAGATAACACACTCCCTTTGATAGCTTTTTGTGAGACGTACTGGATGTCATATTCTGTCAGTACCATTTGCCAACGGGCTACTCGTCCGGTGAGAGCAGGCTTCTCAAAGATGTACTTGACTGGATCCATCTTTGATATCAACAATGTGGTATGGGTCAACATATACTGCCTTTAGCGTTTGGCAGTCCATGCGAGTGCACAACAGGTCTTCTCCAACACTGAGTATGTCGTTTCACAGTCAGTAAACTTTTTGCTTAGGTAGTAGATAGCATGCTCCTTCCTACCTGTTTCGTCATGCTGCCCCAACACGCATCCCATGGATCCTTCTAGAACGGTCAAGTACATGATGAGAGGTCTTCCTAGCACGGGAGGCATCAAAATCGGTGGCTCTTGCAGATATTATTTTATTTTCTCAAATGCTTTTTGGCAATTGTTATTCCACACGATTTCTTGATCTTTGTGAAGCAACTTGAATATTGGCTCACAGGTGGCTGTTAGGTGAGATATGAATCTGGCAATGTAGTTTAATCTCCCTAAGAAACCACAAACCTCCTTTTCGATTCTTGGAGCTGGCATATCTTGGATAGCTTTTACTTTGTCAGGATCGACTTCAATCCCTTTTTGGCTCACGATAAAACCTAGCAATTTACCAGATCTTACCCCAAAGGTACACTTATTCGGATTGAGCCTTAGCCTGAACTTTCTTAGCCTAGTAAATAACTTTTCCAAGTGGATGAGATGTTCCTCTTCAGTTTGGGATTTTGCGATCGTATCGTCTACATAGCATTCAATCTCTTTATGTATCATGTCATGAAAGAGAGTCACCATCACTCGTTAATATGTCGCACCAGCGTTCTTCAGACCAAATGGCATAACCTTATAGCAGAAGGTTCCCCAAGGGGTAATGAAGGTAGTCTTCTCCATATCCTCTAGAGCCATTTTAATCTGGTTGTATCCGGAGAAACCATCCATGAAAGAGAACACTGAGAATTGGGTCGTATTATCCACTAACACATCAATATGTGGCAGCGAAAAGTCATCTTTTGGGCTGGCTCTATTTAGGTCTCTGTAGTCAACGCACATCCGCACCTTACCTCCTTTTTTAGGCACAGGTACAATGTTGGCGACCCATTTAGGGTATTTTGATACTGCCAAGAATCCGGCATCAAGCTGCTTTTGTACTTCCTCCTTAATCTTAAGGGCCATGTCAGGTTGAGTTCGTCTCATCTTCTGCTTTACAGGCAGACAATCTTCCTTGAGCGGCAATTCTTGTCCTCTTCGGTTCCAAGATTGACAACTTCCAATGACTCTTGATGCGCCTGAATGATCTTTGATTCTTGCTTCAATAGTCTAGCTAACTCCTCGGGGAGTTCACAATCTTCCTCACAATCCTCGTCAGCGTGGCAAATTGGGTCATCAAAGTCATATGGAACCGTAGCAATATTGTTATTAATGGAATCCGGGGTAGATCTGCATGATTGGTGATTTTATGCTTTATTTTGTGAAGATGAAAAAGAAAAATGCAAGAAAACATTGTCATTTATTTATGCAAAAATAAAAAAGAAAGACAGGGAACACAATTGAATGCAAAAGGTTCATTTCATTCATGATAAATATTAATTGAAAACATGGGGGGGCCTACAAAATAATCCTTATGCCTTGGGCAGAGCATAGGATTTGAAAGCAAAACAAGGAAAATTACTCTTCGACAAGGGTGACTTCCGGTATCTCCGTAACAGTCCAATTGTTGAGTTGTTGATTCGGTGCTCTTGGGTACACCATGCAGACCTCCTTTATTGCATCATCTTCACCTTCCACAACGGCTACCTGATCATCCACCATATGTCCACCACTAACAAAGGCAAGTGGAGGAATGAACCCTTTGTCCTCGTCAACGGTTGTCTTCTGCTGAGCTTTGTGATTGCCAAGGTAACCCAAACCAGTTCTATTTTTGTTGACGGGTAGCTCCAACACTCTTCCCCAACCTTCAGGGTGACCGGCCTCAATTACGGTCCTTGCGTCCTTCCAAGTAACCATGGGGGATCCTGACCTTTCTGATTTCTTTTCCTCCTTCTTAGCAGGGATCATTTCCACACTTATCACATTGAATGCTTGAAAAGGGGTCTCATGAACTTCCCCTCCCACTTCCACATAACGAAATGAAGACAGATGACTTACTAGCATATCCTCTTCTCCCTCGATGACGACAAGCTGATTATTAACCATGAACTTTAGTCTTTGGTGAAGAGTGGATGTTACGGCACCAGCCGCATGAATCCAAGGACGGCCTAACAAACAACTGTAAGCAGGATAGATATCCATCACATAGAATGTGATAATGAAAGTGTGAGGTCCTATTTTGATGGGGATATCAACTTCCCCTATCATCGTCCTTCTTGCCCCATCAAAAGCTTTCACTATCACTGAACTGGGTTTCATCATTAATCCTTCAATGGTCAGCTTGGCCAACGAATTCTTTGGTAAAACATTTAAGGATGATCCAGTATCCACCAATACTCTCGACAACACAACATCAACACATTCAATGGAGATGTGCAAAGCTTTATTATGGTTCTTCCCCTCAGGGGCAACTCTCCATCGTTAAAGCTCAGAATATGTGCGGAGGCAATATTTGACACCACTCCTTCAAATTGCACAACAGATATTTCTTAGGGAACATGAGCAGTCTTCAAAAACATGATCAATGACTCCTGATGGGCAGGGGAGCACATCAGCAATGACAACATGGAAATCTTTGAAGGTGTTTGGTTGAGCTGGTCCACCACCTTATAATCACTTTTTCGGATGATTCGCAAGAATTCTTCGAAATCTTCATTGGAATTTCTTTTTTTGAGTAGAAGTTTGCCCCTGCTCAATTGTTGGCTGCTTCTCATTCGTACTGTTTGGTGGTGGTACGGGCGCAAAAATTCTCCCACTTCTAGTTATTTCACCGGTCCCAACCATGTTCTCTACAGAACTATCAACTTTCACAGCATCCTCCTCCACCTTCTGCCCATTAATGTAAACAGTTGGCTCATATTTCCAAGGGACAACCTTGGTGCTCTCGAAAGGGAAAGGAGCAGGTGTAGATATTACTAACGGAGCAAGTGAAGGTGGAGACAATGGAATTTCTACTTGATCATACGGTATTTGCAATGGTTCACGAACTTGATTGTATGGGGTCTAAACAGAATGCCAATCATAATCACATAGGATTTCTAAGGGCGCACGAGGCTGATCACATGGAATTGCTAGCGGTGCAACATCATACGGGATTTGTAGTGGAACTTGGATAGGATACCAATCTTCATCACATGGAATTGTCAACGGCACACGGGGTTGCTCATACGGAATCGTCAATGGTACACGGTTCTGACCATACAAATTGTTCAACAGTTCTTCATCATAAGTAAATTCTATTGGATCATAGGGAATATCAAGAGTGGCCACTTCTTCAACCTTTGACATTTGTTCTATCAATATGACACCTTGATCTAACAAATTTTGGATGCCCATCTTCAATTCATGACAGTTTTGGGGATCTTTCAAACAGTGTTGGCAATCCTCGGTACATCCTGGGGCAATATTTTTCATTAACAATAGCAAAGGGGGTCTTCATTTTATCAACTTCTGACACCAACTTCTTTCCCCTAGATTCTTCAATCATGTTTGTAGCATGGTTTGGCATTGGATTATTAGTCACATTGGGAGTATTTTTGATGAAATTGATGGCCTTTGAATCAATGAGATCCTGCGCCACGTACTTCAAAGCTTTGCAGTTTTCAATATTATGTCCGGGAGCCCCAGAATGGAACTCGCAACAAGCATTTGCATCATAGCCAGGAGGTAGGACAGTGGGAGGAGCTTTCATTTCTCTCAACTGTACTAAGGAACCCTTAAGCAAGAGTGGAAGCAACCTAGCGTATGTTGTCGGAATAGGATCAAATCTTTTCTCAGGTCTCCTTTGTCTTGACGGACCCTGGTAATAGCCTTGACGTTGTTGTTGGTAGGGAACTTGAACAGCCGGTTGACTTGCAGGTATAGAGAGAGGTTGATTTGGAGTAACAGCGGCCACATGATGATAAGAGCCTTGGTATGCTTTGGCTTTCCCCTTATCCATCAAGGCAGCGCTCCTTTCGCCTTCTCTTTTTCTTGCAAAACCTTGGTAGGGCTTCTTAGATCCACCGGAAGCTCCATCAGCATTCTGAATCTTTCCAATCTTTATCATGTTCTCGATTCTTTCACCGACAATAACTAAATCTGAGAATATAGTAGATGTGCATCCCGCCAAGCGTTCTAGGAAAGGACCTTGAAGAGTCCCCATGAACATATTGGTCAATTCTCTTTCAAGAAGAGGAGGCTGGACTCTAGCAGCTAAGTCCCTCCACCTTTGGGCATAGTCTTTGAATACTTCACCAGACTTCTGGGTCAAGCCTTGGAGTTGTGTGCGATTAGGCGCCATGTCAGAATTGTATTGGTAGTGCTTCAGAAATGCCTCGGCTAACTCTTTCCAAGTCTTGATATGCTTACCTTCTAACTGCATGTACCATTCAAGGGAAGCTCCACTGAGGCTATCTTGAAAGAAATGCATTAGTAGTTTTTCATCATCAGAGTAGGCAGCCATCTTCCTACAATAAGATCGGATGTGAGTTCAGGGACAACTTGTCCCTTTGTATTTTTCAAAGTCAGGGACTTTGAACTTGAGTGGAATCTTAACATCGGGTACCAAACACATATCCGCAACATCTAACCGAAAAGTGCTTGGGCCTTGTAGTCCTTTGACCGTCTCTTGCAAGGCGAGTACCTTCTTTTCCAAGTCAGTAGTTGGTATTCCAGAAGTGTCTACGACCAAGTTGTAGAAACCTTCATGATCATCAAACTGGATTTGAGGGGTAGCCGTACCACTACCAGGAATAGGGATTGCACCTGCGCCAGCAGGAGTAGGGACCGTGCCACCAGGAACGGGGATTGCATTTGTAGGAGTAGGAATGGCATTATCAGGGGTGGGGTTTGAGCCCACAGTGGTAGGAATTGGAGCGTTGGTAGTGTTTCTCTCCATAGCTTGTCTCATTTCTTCTTGTCCTTTGGCCATAGCCTGGATGACTTCCATCAGCTGGCCCATCTGAGTCTTCATGTGGGTCATCTCCTCCCTAAAAGTGGCTTGAGTCTGCTCAATTTGATCCATTAGTAATCTTTGCTTGCCACGAGTGTAGTAGGGATGTCGGGAAGTCAGCTTGTTTACTGCAAATGGAGGTCAAGTTTTTGTAAGCTTTGGTTTTGTTTTTTTATGAAATGCGATATGATGCGTATGGAATGCATATGACAATGTTATGTGTAAAGCTCTTAATAACCTTGTTAGTTATTGTTAAGAATATAAACATTTTCTATTGCAATTAATCAGAAGAGACATAATAGAACAGAAACTCTCATTTCATTAAGGCTTGAAGCCAAGTTCAAATACAAAATACAAAAGATACACTTCTTAAACAAATTACAAATTGACTCTAAATGTGACTCCTTGGGCTCTATGAACCGCCTCTAAATCTGTAATAAGTTCTCCCATTGTTTCCTTGCAAAACTTCACAAAGTCGAACACAGGGACATGAGTGTTTTCAGGAGTCATCACTTGATCGACTATCTTCAATTTTTCAGGGATCTGCTGAAGCACAAAGTTGGAGAATCCCGCCAAGTTTACGAATTTGTTCTTCCACTCCTCATAGAGAATTTGGAGATCATGGATGATGTCATCTCTCTGAAGTACCGCAGCTTCTTCCTGACGACAACTTTCTTCCCAATAGTGGCAACTATCCTTCAGCTCCAGATATAGCTCATCATATATTCCATCTTTCAGTCTTCGGATTTCTTCGATAGCTCTACCCAACTGGTACTCTGCTTGTACAAAATCTCGCTGCGCATTCTCCTTTTCCAATAGCTCACGAGCTAACTGATCTTCGCAGCCTTTCATAATGCCTTTCAACTTGTGAATCTGAGCTTCAAATTTTTCCCTTTCATCTCTCTTCATCTGGGTGGCTATTCTCACATCATTTTCTAAGTCTCTGACCTTTCGCCACACTTGGTCCAATTTTTCATTTTGGTGATCCAAGTCGGCGTTGGCGTTTTTGAGAGCTCCACCAACCCATTCTTTCTTTCATTTCTCTTCCCTAGCCTTTTTCTTGCTATCCTCGAACTTTTCTTTCAACTCTTTGCTTTTTGTCTTCCCAAGCTTCGCTTTTCTGCTTAGTCTTGTTGATTCGAATTCGAAGCTGAGTGTTCTCATCTTCAAGTTCTTGGATTTTAGCCTTAAGTTTCTCCATATCTTCGGGTAAGATAGGCTCGGGCTCAGTATTCGATGGGAAAACAAATGCATCAAAGACAAAAGGTAATCTTACCTCTTTCACTCTCTCTTTCACCCATTTGATATAAGGTTCACGAGCAAGGATGTTCTTCCGCCCATTGTCGGGATTGCTTCTTTGGATGTTTACCCATTCTCTTCTTTCCCTTCGTACATATGGATCACTTGGATCGGCCGTATTGACAAGGAACAACACCAAATCTTCTTCTTTAGGAGGGCCATCCATGGAGTGTCCAAACTGTCTCTTGAGTAACACCGGATTATAATTGATGCAACCTCGTGTCCCCACAAGAGGCACGTTGGGAAATTCTTCATAAGAAAAGATAATATCTTTGGTTTCCCATTCCCTCTTGTACCATGTGATAGAACTAGCGGTGAGTGAAGCGAATCTTTGAGGCCATGAGAGTTCCTTGGAAGCAAAAGGACCTTTTTCGGGCATGTGGGTCCTTAGCCACTTATGCAGGAGCGGGGCGCAACAAAGGAACATTTCACCTCCTTTTGTATGTCTTGTATGGAGTGTGTGGTAGAAGTCGCCTAAGAGGAAAGGCACAAGGTTCTTGGTCAAGAAGATTTCCACAGCTACTTGGTCCATAAAATTTTCCCCATTTGGAAACATCACAATTCCATAGACCAAGAGTGCCAGAATTGAACCACATATTTCCCATTTCTCTTCCTTGGCATACTTCCACGCTTGTTCTTCCAAGAATTTCCTCGAGAAACCCCTAGCTCCTTTGGGTGCCCAATTGGCTATCACATCTGATATGGGAATCCCTAAGGCAGAAGCCACTTTCTTCAAAGTGAACTCTTCTTCGAGCTTGGGAAAAGGATTGCGATCTTTGATGGAGAGGTTCAAAATCTTCTCAAATTCTTCCAAAGTTGGAGCTATCTAAAAATCAGCGAAGGTGAAACAACGGAGGGAAGTGTCATAGTACTGAGCCAAGGCTGTGAGAGCTTCAAACTCTATCTTCTCTGTCAACAGATCCAAAATTCTCCCATAAGAAGAGTGAAATTTTTTGTGCTTGATGGGAGTGATCTTGGCACTTAGCGCTTTCAAACTGTCAATTGAAGGATCTTTGTATTTGAAAGTGAAAGTACTATTTCGGTCGGTCTTCTTGTTTAGCTTCATTGTTCCTAAATTCACATTCATCATGATTGCTTCTGAAAAATGCTTATATCTGAAACAAGAACAAGACACTAAGAGCTTTGTTTTTTATGAAGCATGTATGTATGAATGGATGCAGAATTCGAGCATATGGGTTCATAAGTCCGTGGTATGGATATGGCCGATACTGACTGTTTTATAAAAAAGGTTCTCACAAGGCGTGATCTAGGGTTTAAAAGGGATCCCAAAGTCATGGATTCACATGAATATTCATCATACATGACATGAATATGTCGGATGATGACTCCATCACATGAACCTCTTTTGGGTGAGGTCCTCGTACCGAACCACACGAGAAGAACTTCTCGGGGACCCATACTACGAGACACATCGACACTGGGTTCTAGACAAGGATTTCAGAGTCATAGGCTTTCTTGACTGTTTGTTACGTATGTCAGTCATTGCCAGGCAACAACTCCATCAAGAAAGTCTCTTCTGAACGAGGTCTTCGTATCGATCCACACGAGAAGAGTTTCTCGAGGACCCATACTACGCGACCATCAATCTTAGTTGGACAAAGCTTTAGGGTTCTAAAAGGTCCTTAGAGTAATGGATTCTCAAGAGAATGTTGATCAAACGCACCAAGAGCTTGACGGTTCTCATCACTCTCAAAAGAATCTACTCTAAGCAAGGTTCTCGTATCGACTATCACGAGATGAGCATCTTGGAAGCCCATATTACTCAACCTCTCCTATCTCAATTTTAACACTCTAGACTCAGGTATAGAGTCTTTCCCTCAAGTTTGCCACCAAAGTTTCCAATCCATACCAAGAACCAATGAAACCTAACACGGTGAGATACAATTGGAAAAACAAGGAAAGCGATAAACAAGCAAAAAGGAAAGAATCCAAACACGCGAAAACAACCTAGGTTAGGCTTGACTCGCCTAGGAAAAAAGTCCCCAGCATAGTCGCCAGCTGTCGCTATGTGAAAAATGACACAGAGCCGCCACCGGATTTTATTTATCCCAAGGAGGGAAAGGGAAATAGCGATAAAACCTTTGGGCAAAGAGCGTGGTCATCACAACCAAGTCTTAGGGTTCGAGAGTCGGTTATGCGAGGGGAAGGTGTTAGCACCCCCTCGCATCCATCGTACTCGATGGGAACCTCCTAGGTTATTTCGCGTGAATGGGTGTTTTTATTAAGAGTTTGCTTGCTTAAGGAAAAGAGGGGTTGGTTTATTTATTTTAATGCTCGCTAAGGATTGTTGCCCCTGTGCCTACGTATCCTCACTTAAAAGAAGTGAAGAATCAGAGCTCCGTAGTTCGGAGGCTTATGAAATAGTTGTTTGTTGGTTGATTTTATACCTTGAAAAAGGGTTTTTGATTGATGCCCTAAGGCGAAAAATAGTTTGATGAATTGATGTTATTTTTAGGTTTTTTTTTTTGAAGAGAAATGGTTCTTGATTAGGGTTACACAAAAGGACTTTGGATAGAGATGAATGTTTCGAATAGCCAAGTCGAGCGCCTTGTATCCAAAACATTCGGAACGAGTGTAGGAGGATTCCATTCTCATTCCTTCTCCAGCACCTTAAAATCCATGGTGTGCAACCCTAACCATATATTTATTGTATTTTGGGTTTTTTATGAGAAAAAGGATCACTTGATGTTGGATCAAGGTTTATTGTTTGTAAAGATATTTGAAGTGATGCGATCAAGGTCGATGGCGGTGCACAAGGCAACCGACTTACATGGTCAAAAATGGCTCGATAAAATTGGGAAAGTTTTCATTCTGATTTTTGCATGTTCGCGTCGCGACCTGAAGCGAAAAACACAATATTTGCTGTTTTTTTGCTGTCTTTTGTGGTTTTCTTTCCTTTCTATTGGTTCTTAAAAATGGTTTCTTGGTCCCCTTAGAACCTTACATGACATACTCAGTATAACAACATATAAAAGAGGAAGTAAAATGAATATAAAAGCAAAAAGTAAAGAGAGAAAGGCTTGATGAAATGGATACCCAAGAGCTTTCTATCCTTCTTGCAAGTCCTCCACTGATTTTTGTTGGATGTGCTCTCCACTCTTCACTCTATGTTGTGAAGGTTCTGCTTCTCAATGGTCCTCTTGTGCTTCTATGTCACTCTCTTTTTTCTGGTTTTTCTTCCTTTCTATATTTCTGGTTTTTAGGGTTTCTCTTGTTCTCTCTATTTTCTGGTTTTTGCAATGTGTGTAGAATGTGTAATGAATCAATGAATTTGTTTGCAGCCCCCTCCTTCTTATCTCTCCATTCTAGGGTTTTCTCTTCTCCCCACATATCATATTTTTTTCATGGGGTAATGTCTCTTACCACCTTTCCTCATGTCACTCTCTTTCTTTCCATTTCCATGCAAGAGGCTATGCTGCATATTTGCTGTTGCACTTTGCCTATGCTGTTTTTTCTGCAGCACTTTGTACCTTGCACCCATTTTGTTGGCTTGTGCTTGGACAACTCCTCTTGGTCAATGCTACTACTCTTTTGACAACATTTTGAAATTCTGATTTTTAGATGCATTATCATATGCTATTCCCTTGGTCTTGTGACATGTATATTTTGTGACATGAGGCAACTTGTTACTTCTTCCATAGGGTTGTTTTGCCCATGATTAAACATGCATATTCTTGGTCTTAAAACATTCCAATGTTGATTTAATTCTTGCATATTTCTTGGATGTTTTTAAACACAATGTGGACTTGGTGTGGCATTACCATAACATGAATTTGATTAGAGACTTGAATGAAGATTAGAAATAAATTTATTTCTAAACATTACTTAGAGTTGGAAATCTTGCAACAAATGACATTCTTGTAATGTCATAAAATTTCTCTTTGTAATATTCTTGCCTCTAATTCATGAATTCATGATGAATGTCCTTAGAACCATTAAACTTGAAATGGATGAAGTCTTGAATTATGGATCTGTGATCTTGACTCATACTTTGCAAATTTGGACTCCACTTGATCAAGAATTTAAAACAAAATTGGATGAAGCAATCTTGAATTTAGGCCTTGAATTTCATGTTCATTATGAATATTTATCTTGAATATCCTAATATTTTTTTAAGTAACTTCCTCTTGAAGTAATCTACATGAATAGACTTTCCAACTTAGATCAAACCATAGGTGATGAACCCTTTTCTTCCATGTAGTCCAAGATAGACAAGTTATCTCATTTGAAATGAAAAATAATAAATCGACCCAATCTATACCTTATGAACCCACATGCTTGATATGCAATAGAACGATGTATAATATGGCGAATGTAGGGTATAAAGGCTAAAGGCGAAAATGAGGGTGTGACACTCATCTTTCAAGGTAGAAGACAATTAGATATGAAGTAAACCCTGAATTTGTTCACAAAGGAAATGCTTGGGAATTGAAATACTAGACAAATGTAAAACCAATGAGTAAACAATAAAAAGCTAGCAAAATTTCGCCATCACCAAAAGGATGATGAGACGAAACACACACGACTACTATCACCAAAAGGATGATAGTGCAAACACACTCGCACAATCTGACATCGACGAAATGCCAGACCCCTCACCAAAAGGATGACGTAGCGAAACTCATACCAGCCACTACCACCAAAATGATGATAGGACAAACACTATCGCACAATCTGACGCCAATCTAGATGACAGACCCCCTGCTAAAAGGATGATGCAGTGAAACTCAAACCGACCACTACCACCAAAAGGATGATAGGATAAATAGTATCACACAATCTGACATTAATGACCATGACAGACCCCCCACCAAAAGGATGACGGAGCGAAACTCACACCAACCACTAAGACCAAAAGGATGATAGGACAAACACTATCGCACAATCTGACACCAACAAAATGACAGACCCCTCACCAAAAGGATGACGGAGCGAAACTCACACCGGCCACTACCACCAAAAGGATGATACGACAAACACAATCGCACAATCTGACACCAATCCAAATGACAGACCCGCCACAAAAAGGATGACGGAGCGAAACTCCCACCGACCACTACCACCAAAAGGATGATAGGACAAACACTATCGCACAATCTAACACCAATCCAGATGACAGACCCCCACCAAAAGGATGACGGAGCGAAACTCACACCGGCCACTACCACCAAAAGGATGATAGGACAAACACTATCGCACAATCTGACACCAATCCAAATGACAGACCCCCCGCCAAAAGGATGACGGAGTGAAACTCACACCGGCCACTACCACCAAAAGGATGATAGGACAAACACTATCGCACAATCTGACACCAATCCAGATGACAGACCCCCACCAAAAGGATGATGGAGCGAAACTCACACCGGCCACTACCACCAAAAGGATGATAGGACAAACACTATCGCACAATCTAACACCAATCCAGATGACAGAACCCCCACCAAAAAGATGACGGAGCGAAACTTACACCGGCCACTACCACCAAAAGGATGATAGGATAAACACTATCACACAATCTGACACCAATCTAGATGACAAACCCCCACCAAAAGGATGACAGATCAAAACTCACACCGGTCACTACCACCAAAAGAATGATAGGACAAACACTATCGCACAATCTACCATCAACTAGATGACAGACCCCCCACCAAAAGGATGACGGAGCAAAACTCACACCGGCCACTACCATAAAAAGGATGATAGGACAAACACTATCGCACAATCTGACATCAACAAGATGACAGACCCCCCACCAAAAGGATGACGGAGCAAAACACACACACACACAGGTTGCTATCACCAAAAGGATGATAGAACGACACAAATTGAAGGTTACCAACACCAAAAGGATGCAGGCTAGGTTGAACCGACGAGGTTGGCTATCACCAAATGGATGATAGTAAGGCAATTGACAACGATCACGCTTGCTGAGTACAACTCTTTGGGGAACACCCAAGAGGAAGATTGGATTGAAATGAATCAACGGGGTACACCCACCATTTTGCTTGGAGGTCATAGTTTTGTCGAAATGATTTCATGAGGAATGCTCATGAACTTTGAAGAGTATGCCCCTGTCTAGGCTGAATTTTTCTTGAAATTTTGTCTTGATCAACAAAAGGTTGAACAATTTCACGAGGAACACTCACAGCTTTGCTGAAGATGCCCCTGTACGGGATGAATCTTGCACTGAAACTCTTGTATTTGCCCAACAAAAGGTTGAACAACTTCATGGGGAACTCCCACGGTCTTGAATAATATGCCCCTAACTAGGCTGCATGTTGATTTGAAGATCTGATCAACCACCAAGTTGAAATACGTCATGGGACACACCCATGGTCTTGAAAAGATGCCCCTGACTGGGCTGAATCTTGCTTTTAATATCCTGATTTCGTGGGAGAAACCCACAGTCTTGCAAAAATGCCCCTGACTGGGCTGATGATTGCTTTGAAGCTCTTGAATTTCGTGGGAGAAGCCCACAGTCTTGCGGAGGATGCCCCTGACTGGGCTGATGATGGTCTTGGAAATCTTCGAGATTGATCCTGGACTTTGACTTGCATATGCGAATGCTGAATGTCAATGGTGTTCCATAATGAATGGAAGTGCAAATGCAAATGCTGACACGCGGGGACGCAAGAGTTGGGGAAGTATGATATGATTGGGTATGCATATGATACAAGATGCTTATGATGTCAAATGAAATGCGTATGATGCATATGAAGGCAGACAGGTGATTGGAAATGCAAGTGGAAACGCTAGCGTGGTGGACTTTTGGTAATTGCCAATACGGATTAGACTTCGGATGGTGGGAGGGATTGAATTCCTCGACACGCAGTTTGTTGAAGACACCATGATTGGAACAGAAAATGTTTTGATGCCCCAAGTTTGGGTACTTGGTGGTTTGTTGTGAATTTTCTTCAGAGAAGATTACAACTCTTCTTGATGGTCAGGACAACCTGGTCTTGCCCCAGTTTGAACTTGTTAATGGTATGCCCCTGATTAACCAGTTCTGAAGTTGAAGCTGAACTCTGATAACTTGAGATGGCTTGCCCCTGCTCGAGCTGTTGAATGATTTTCCCCAGTCTGCGGGTTTCGAGATAATCTTGCTTTGTGTCAGCCATTGAAAGTCAGGTTTCTCCTCGACTGCCCCTTGTTGAAGTATCTTTGATGTCCTAGCACTGATTTGCAATAAAAGTGTACATTCACAAATGGTAATATTAATGCAAAGTTTGATGCAAGTTTTGTAAAGGTGTCGTTTATTGAGTGTCATGATAATGTGAAGAATGGACTGTTAGTCCAAACATTGTGCTAATTGGATTGGTGCAAAAGATGTAGCAAGGATATTGACACCAATGTTGATGATTAGCAATCATGTGAGGAGTCAGGTTACGCAACCTTGCGAAAGTATGCTTTCAGAATAAACCTCGCCTCAATTAGGTCTTTCGAGGGTTGTAACATGGTCTGGTTCACAGTTATGAAACAAAGGATATTAGGCTCAAAGTATGATTTGTTAGACTATGGCACGAATCTAGAAGGGGGGGGGGGTTGAATAGATCCCAATTAAAATTTGAGTCGGCGCTACCAATTAAAAAATTGGTTTTGAAAATTTGTTTTAAGTGCGGAAGCGGCTGAGGAAAATATAGTCTAAAACAAACGGTTATTGGAAAACCGGATATGCGTTAAGCCTTTGGATTAATGAAAATATGGAAAAGAGAATCACAACACTAATCACACTTATCAATGATTTAATTCACTTGTTAGGATTCCTAGTTCCAATGATTTAAAGAGCAAACCAAAACTAGATACACAAATAAGATAATTTTGGTTTAGGAAATTTGTCGAACACTTGGCGTGCAAAAACACTCCAAGTGATATTTATGTTGAGTAAGTGATTCCAACTAGCCTAGTACAATGTCTTATTGTACTTTGGATTCAAAAACAGAGTTTTAACCTCTTACTCAATTAATATCACAGTTTGAAAATAGTGCTTATACAAAAATCACTTATTTTTAAGCTAAAACAAAAATGCTGAAAAATAGAGAAGACAAGTATTTGGTGAGGAAATTCCCTCGTCGTCCTCGCTTCGGGGTACGTCTGCCCTCAATTCTAAAACTAGAATTGAGATAGATTTTATAGATATCACCTGTTGAATGTAACAGTTTATACAAGGATTGAACATCAAATATACAACAGAATTCTCAAGACGTTGAATGTTGCTTTCACTCCTTGCCCCTTGATTTAAGATGAATCAAGTCCTCCGCTTGTTGTTGATAGACCTCCGATTCCAGCCACCTTATTGAATAACCCTTAGTTCTTCAAACCTTCGGCTCCGACTGATCTCAACTACAATGAGTCGAACCCGAGATCTTCCCTTCAATATCACTGAATCCGCTACTAGACTGTTGAAGAACACCTCTTCACAATCACCTTCGCTCAGTTGACCCTTGATGAAGAATCTCGTCCAAAAACCCCCAAAATTCAAACCAATCTTTGAGGATAAAACCCTAACGGTTTTATTCAAGAAAGAACCTGTCACAAGCTTCAACCCGAATTAGATTACCCAATCTAAGCTTCGAACCTTATCACCTTTAATAACTCACAATGCACTTCAAAAATGGATGTGTGTAATTGATGTGTTGTGAGATGTTGAAGATGAAGATGATGAATCTTGGACACCTATTTCACTCTTTCTTATTCTTGAACACATGAATTAGTTTTTATCAAATGTTTAAAATGACATAAGTGGTTGAACTTGTATGTATAGTACCAGACCAACCAAAGACATAATGCTTTTCAAATAATAGAGGAAGCCACTTAAAAACTGTATTTCCGCGCGAATGGTCGACCACAATAGGTCTGTGCATCGACGCATAGCCTCCACTTTTAGAAATCTGCAAAATATATCAGTATGCGTCGACCATACAGTCGGCATGCACAGACCCGTTGAAGAGTATTTTCTTCATGCGCCGACTGTTGCACCCCAAAATTTGACCAACAATTATTTATTCATTGAGTGTTTGAAAATAGATACCTTCATCAGAAAGTTCAAGAGGTCCCCAGAGAAGTGGTTTGAAACCAGGGTTGTGTGCTTCACAGTTTGAGAGTTGTGGGTGCCCCTCAGATGATTCTGAGACTTTGAGGATGGACTAGATGTTTTGGGAAAGCCTATGAGATGTCTTGAAAGCCATCATGAAGCCCAGAGAGGTCATTATGCAAGAATTCAGAAGATTCAACCATGAATGGTAGAATTAGGGTTTTGACTGGGTCAACCCTAGACCAGCTGAAGATTTGGAGAAGGTTGAGACCTAATCCAAGGGCCATGAGATCATGGAATGATGTATAGAGATGTTATAAAGATGATTCCTAGACCAACTCATCATGATTGAGGAGTTTGAGAAGTTTTGAGTTAGGGTTTCTGAGGATTGTCAGTGAAAAACCCTAATTTGATCCCTATTTTCCAGGCAGTTTTAGCTCTAGATGTGATTGATATCTCATCTTCCCCACAACATGAATGTTGTAGAGCTTGTTCTTAGCTTTAATTTGAGTGGTGGAAGTCCTTGATAGGAGTTACAGAGCTCAAGTTATGGTTTTGACAAATTACAGGTCAGTAGAGGTGTGTGAATCTGGGTCCTTGAAAGTCACCCAACTTGCAGACAACTTTTGCCCTAGTAGGAGGATTCCTATGATTTCTTGGTCAACATGAATGTTGAAGAGCATCTCCTTAGCTTTAATTTGAGTGGTAGAAGTCCTTGATTGGATTTGTGGAACTCAACTTATGGTTTGAACAAGACAGGGGTATTTTGGTCATTTGTCAGTTATAGGTCATTTTAGCCAATGCCTAAAACTCCTATTTCCAAGCCTCAAATGGAAAAACTCAAAACATGAAAGTTGCTCAAAATGTGATTTTAAGTCCAGAAAGAAGGTCACAAATTGTTGGAAAAGCTCATAGCATGAGATTACATGATTGGTCAAAAATGAACTAAAAATGGCTTATAACTTTGAAAAGTTGAAATTGAAAAGTGATTTGGGAGATCCACAAATCCAAAATAGGTCATCCAATATATCATTTTGATTGGAAAAACCATTTTGAGAACATTGGTTTAGCCACATTTTTGAGTTAAGGTCTAAAAAATGGAGTTGCTTTGGAATTTAGTTGCTTGCATAATAAGGCACCAAGGTGAAACTCAAGGGAAGTGAACATACAAGCTGGTTAAGCACTCCAACCCCTCCAAAAACTCATATGAGGAGATTTTCAAATGGAATTGAGGAGCTGTAACAAGGAAGAGTACATGATATGAGATGAATCCATATGTCATGACATGATAAATTCAAGTTCTCATTAGATTGTTCTAGATGATTCTAGGGCTTTCTAAATCATTCTATATATTGAGAAGAGTATGCTGAGATTGAGGGTTGGTGATAGAGAGTCAAGTCATAGGAGAAAGAGAGAGATACATTGCCATTAAAGAGCTTTCTTCAATTTCAAGCAACTTTGATTTTCATCCTCTACAAGCATTCTCCTTCCAAACTCGTGCATACAGAATCATCTAGAGCAAAAGGAGAGCAAGATCCAAGCCTCACAAGATCAAGATCCAAGAGATTCCTCATCGTCCATCACATTTTGCTCAAGGTGCATTTTGCTTCCACTTGCTTAATTTAAGTAGATTCGTGTAGATTCATTAGCATAATCTTGATCTAGGATGTTAGGAGATTAGTTTAGATAACTTTGGTGCTGTTTAGAGACAACTTAGTGCAGGTGCTCGAATCTTGATTGGCATAGAACTCCATGATTAGGGCGTTAGAAGCTTAGGTATTTGGTTCAGGATTATCACCATTAGATGTAGAGTAGATTCATATAGGTTTTAGTGAGAATTATGAGAAAAAGTTTCAGACCATTTCCATGGATGCAAGAGCTTGTTGCGCGCGGTTTTCATGGTAGAGGGAGTTTCAATACGATCCAATGGTATAGTCGTGTAGAGGGGAAGATTTGGAGTGACTTTGGTGTTTGAATCGTGTGATTTCGTTGAGTGTGGAAGGAGAACCGCATGGTGGAAGTTGTGTGTGTGCATGGTATTTTAATGGAAGCAAACCCTAAGTTTCATAATCATTTGGAGAAGATATAATCTCCACCATCCAAAAGCATGTTGACTATGGACTCCTAGGATGATCCCACGGCCGAGATTGAAAAATGAATTTGGTGAGACTTTCCCTCCCCCCTTAAGCGCTGCGTTTCATTTAAGTGGGGGGAGTGGGCCTTTGCTTTTCGCACCCCCTCGTAACGAGGCCCAACCAGAACGCGTTGAAAATGTTGCTAGTTGCACCGCGTAGTTCCTTTTTTTTCTTTTTGTTTTTAATTAAATTCTGAAGTGTTAGTGGGCTTAACCCCAGGTGCTACGCGCACCCCCAGCTGAAAAAGCCCAGCGCGTTTAACACATTAAACACCTACTGTATACACCCCTCTCCCATTTCATGTTATTTTTATTTCTTTTATTTTTCTTGCATATTAAAAATTCATATTAATTAGGAAAATTAATATTTTTAATTGCTTGTTTTTGCATCATGTTAGCATTTCTGTCTAGAAAATTAATAAACAATAAAATTCCATTTTATTTTCATTTTATATTTTTAGAATGATTTTTCTTTTTAATAGCTTTTATAATGTTTAGTTTTATATCATGATTTTGTAGGAATTGTTGTAGAACCTTCCCTTAGGGTTTTTAATCCATTCTTTTTTGTGCAATTAGATGATGAATCATAGTTCCCCATAGGATTTTTTCTAGATTTTTTAGAATTAAATTTTGATTAGTTTAATTAGGGTTGATTTAGGGTATCCTAATTAGGGTTTAGGTTGTGCATAGGTGAAAGAATTCATTTTCTTTAGATAGTTTTGTCTTGTTTTTTGGGTAGAGGCCTATGTGGATGTTATGGGTAGATGTTGAGGACCCTTGTGAATAATTGTTAGATTTTTTCCCCATTAGTTTAGTATTTTTAGGTATTTTCTGAAGTTGCCTATTGATTTGGTCTGTTCAGTGGGTTATCTGTTCATCTTTGGGGTTCATTGTGGGGAATTTGTTGAGGGGCTTGTGTTGCCTTGAAGACCTTGTTGGAGAGCATGATGAAGAGAAGATTGTAGATCAAGACTCAGAGACCCAGAGCTTGGCTTGTTCCCTGTCTGTGAGGTTTGAGATCCTGAAGTTTGAAGGAAGTTCATGGTACTTTCCTGAGGAAGGCACTATGAATGACTTTCATTCTTTCTTCTCACCTCTTTCTTAAGTATCCAATGATGTTGGAGCCAACTTGTGAGTTTAATTTCTCCTGAGGAGGAATGTAAACTGATCACATGTTGTTGAGCCACATGGGATACGATTCCTAAGTGGAAGCCTCCTAGTACTTTCCGGAGGAAGGTCCTATGGGTCTATTCACTTAGTTCCCTTAGTTTATCTAGGATTTCTTAAGTATCCAATGATGTGGGAGCCAACTTGTGAGTTTAATTTCTCCTGAGGAGGAATGTAAACTGATCACATGTTGTTGAGCCACATGGGATACAATTCCTAAGTGGAAGCCTCCTAGTACTTTCCTGAGGAAGGTCCTATGGGTCTATTCATTTAGTTCCACTAGTTCAGATAGGATTTCCTAAATATCCAGTGATGTTGGAGCCTACTTGTGAGTTTAATTTCTCCTGAGGAGGAATGTAAACTGATCACATGTTGTTGAGCCACATGGGATACGATTCCTAAGTGGAAGCCTCCTAGTACTTTCCGGAGGAAGGTCCTATGGGTCTATTCACTTAGTTCCCTTAGTTTATCTAGGATTTCTTAAGTATCCAATGATGTGGGAGCCAACTTGTGAGTTTAATTTCTCCTGAGGAGGAATGTAAACTGATCACATGTTGTTGAGCCACATGGGATACAATTCCTAAGTGGAAGCCTCCTAGTACTTTCCTGAGGAAGGTCCTATGGGTCTATTCATTTAGTTCCACTAGTTCAGATAGGATTTCCTAAATATCCAGTGATGTTGGAGCCTGCTTGTGAGTTTAATTTCTCCTGAGGAGGAATGTAAACTGATCACAGTGGTTGAGCCACATAGGGTATGACTCCTGAGTATACACCTCCTAGTGCTTTCCTGAGGAAGACACTATGAGCCTGCTTGCTTAGCTCCCTTTCTTTGGTAAGCTTGTTCTGAAGCTTGAAGACTGGGATTGATTTCTCTTGTTTAGAGTTTTGCTTGAGAGCTTTGCTTAGATTTGATTAGGATTCTGTGTTAGGGTTAGGATTAGAGAGTAGGTGATTCTTTCTCAAGCATGCGTGTTTTGCTTACCTGATGGTACTTCACTTCCTTTATCTGCATATTGCTTGACAGCATGTTGTTTATTTTCAGTATGATTGCTGTTATTTCATGATTGGCTTGAGGTCGAGATGAGCTTGTGGAGGCTGAAACCCCACACACATTTCCTCCCTCACTTGCATTGCATGCATTTTACTGTTAAAACTGATGTTTTTGTCTGTTTCGGTGTATCATTGACATGATCCCTTAGGACTCTCATTTCCTCTGATGAGGATTTGATGATAGACTTTTAGGTTGAAACCTATGCATGACAACCTCTAGGAGTTCCCTGTTCAAACCTCAACCATAGGATGAATCCATGGCATGATAACAGTAGGACTTGATAGTCTCCCTCCTAGTTGACCCATTTTACCCGTAGTTTCCCGAACTACGTTTGCTCTGATCTTTCATACCAGATGAAAGTACGTAGGCATAGGATGCGATATCCTAGCGAGCAACCTTTCCCCCGTAATCCTTCGTAGGCCGAACTACGTTGACTCTGATTTCTCATTCTCTGATGGGAATACGTAGGCATAAAGCGCGACGCTTTGCCGAGTCGTTTTTCTTTTCTTTTTCAGCCAACCTTGATAGGTAGATAGATTATAACCAACCCGTCCAAGTAAACAAACAAGCGAGGATCCCGTCGAGTACGACGGACGTGAGGGGTGCTAATACCTTCCCCTTGCGTAACCGACTCCCGAACCCAGACAATGGTTGCGATGACCTTGTCTTACCCTTATTCGTCAGGTTTTTCCGATCGTTTCCTTTCCCGCTCTGAGGGATAAATAACGAAAGGTGGCGACTCTTCTGTCATGCCGGCACCTTATTTTCGCGCAAGCGACACCGACCCTATGGTCGACTCAAACCTTCATGCGCTGACCAGTGGAAAAATGTACTGATGCATGCGCCGACCCTATGGTCGACTCATGCCCTGCAAACCTGCAAAAATTGATATTCTTGTGGTTTTTCATGCCTCTTGTCACGACCACATTTTATCTACACATATTATATTTATTATAACAGTTTTTAGACAAATATAAAAGGATATGGTAGGTGATACGTTGCATTTGTCTGGTAGAGTTGGAATTTACAATTGCCAATTCATCCATGGTTGTAATTCGTCATCATCGAAACCTATATCGAGTGATGTCTTGCAGACTCGTGTGATGTGTGGCGATTTGCCTTCACATGATTTGTGCCCACCCTTTCTTCTTAAAGATCTCCAGTCCTACGTTCAGTTAATTCTGCACTTGTCTTGACGGTGTAAACTTGAATATTCAAGGTTTGCTTGAGATGGCAGCCACCTTATTTTATGGATGTCAGTGATCTTTTGGATTTGGGTGACCACTGAATCTTATTTTGTTTTTTTTGAGGGCTTGAGGACCTCTTTTGATTTTGTCTTGACCCCTAACTTTTGCATGGATTGACTTTGCTTGTCAGATCCATCGGGACTGCCTTGATTTTGCCTAAGTCCCCTCTGAGGTGTTTGACTTAGCAGGCTTATGATTTTTTTGGAATTTTTGTTGGAGGATTGTGACTTCCATGTCATGCGTCTTTGATGAACAACCGTCTTCTAGATTTTGCTTTGTTGATTCAAATGCGGGATTGGATTAACTGAACACTACCTTACCCCAGGTTGAGTGTAAAAGTTTGAATATCCGTAGGAAACTGCTACTTCTAGGCTCGAAGTGGTTTACTAGGGATTAACTCCTTATATCTCCGGTGTTTAGGGGAATTGAAATAATGCTTGTACATCATCGACGAGATTCTGTCTGAAAGCATACAGTTTGCAATTATGGGTATCTCGTTTTCATCATCCTCCCTCAAGTCATGCTAAACAACAGTCGGTAGAGTGAAGTGAACAAATGTGCCGGTGATAAGTGAGAAACGAGTGAATACGACATAACTAATTCAAAACATGCATAAACGATACATTAATGAAAACCAAATACGAATGGCAATTGTTCAAAGCATACAATACTTAAACAAACAAAGACAAAATATAAGAAATTAAATGGCAACATGACTGCCTTCTTCGGGGAAATGAACTTCGACTTGACTTGATTTGATCTGACTGATGCTGACACTATTTTATCGGTGGCATAGGATTGTTGATGACGTTCGGAGACTTCCCATTGAAGTTGATAGCATCTTTGTCAATCATGTCTTGAACCTTGTGCTTGAAAGCTCTGCAGTTCTCAATGGTGTGACCTGGAGCACCCTTATGAAACTCACAATGAGCATTTGCGTCATAATCGGGAGGAATGACAGTTGGGGGAGCCAAATCTCTTGGAACCACAGCCTTCTTCTCCATCAACTGAGCAAAGATACTAGCATATGTCATTGGTAGGCGATCAAATACTCTATTTAGCTTCCATGTCCTTTGTTGACGCTGTTGGCGAGCACTTTGCTGTTGTTGGGCAGCTTGCAGTTATTGTTGCTGAGAAGGATATTGATATCCTTGCTGGTTGTAGGCTTGTTGTTGAGGAGCCTGTTGTTGTGGCGTCTGAGCTTGAACTGCTTGAATAGCTGGCTGATAAGGCATTGGAGCGTATTGTGCAACAGCAACATACAGATATGGATAGTAAGGCATTTGATAAGGCATAAGAGCGGGAGCTTGTTAGGAGGCTTACCCTTTCTGCAAAGAGATAGCATTCGTTTCGCCCTCTTTCTTCTTGTATCCATTGAAAGGCTTCTTGGTGTTGGCTTGGCTGCTAGAACCTCCTTGGATCTTTCCACCCTTCAACCCTTCTTCAATTCTCTCACCAACGATCACCAAGTCAGAGAATCCAGCGGAGACACTACCGATCAGCTTTTCGTAATATTGGCCTTGTAAGGTACCCATGAAGATGTCGATTAGTTCACGGTCAACAAGAGGTGGATGCACCCTTGCAGCTAGCTCTCTCCATCATTGCGCGTACTCCTTGAAGGATTCACTGTCCTTTTGAGTCATACTCTGAAGTTGAGTACAGTTAGGAGCAAGGTCGGTGTTGTATTTGTACTGCATGACAAAAGCATCAGCTAGCTCAGCCCAAGTGCACACACTATCACGCTCCAACTGCATATACCATTCGAGCGATGCTCCAAACAAGCTGTCTTGGAAGCAATGAATCATTAGCTTTTCATCTCTGGCATAAGCGGCCATCTTACGACAATACATCTTCAAGTGAATGTTCGGGCAACTGAGACCTTTGTACTTTGAGAATTCAGGCACCTTGAACTTGGGAGGAATGACAACATCAGGCACCAAGCACATTTCCAAAGCGCTGAGAGAGTTTGAGTTGTGCCCCTCCATGACTCGGAGTTTCTCAGCTAGATCTCGACACATCTTCATAGCTTTTGAATCCTGAGCAGCAACAGGGCTGGCAATGGGAATAGCAGCATGGTAGTTTTGCACATCGTCATACTGATCCACCAAATTGTCTTCGGTATGAGGAACTGGGAACTGCACGACAGTTGGTTGAGCTTGCGGAATAGCTCCAACAGTAACTCTAGACGCTGGGATTGGTTGAGAAGTGGTCCCTTCAGCTGCGGTAGCGAAGTTCATTGGCATCCCATAGGGGTTGGGAATAGGAACTGGAAGTCTGGTGGTAGACCCTTGTCCTTGACCATTGTTGTTGACGACAGTAGCTTCACGCATCTCTTCTTCCTTTCGGGCTGTAGTGATGGCTTCGAGGATCTGGTCAATCTTTCCTTTGAGAGAATCCAACTCTTCCCTGAAGGCAGCTTGTTCTTGCTGAATCTGCTCCATCGTTTATCTTGTATTGGCTCTAGTGGCATACTGGTGTCGAGGAATCAGCTTGATTTACTGGATAGGAAGAAAAGAGAAACATGAGAAACCGCTGAAGGAAAGAAAATGCAAGATGCACAACAAATGAGATGCAATGCAAATGATATGCAATGCAAGATGCAAGATTCAGGATCGCAGGATTACAGATTCAAACAGTTTTGAAGTTAGTCGGGTGAACGGATTAAGGATCACAGTTACTGCTCAAAGAAACCCCACAGGTAGGATTCTAACACAGGTGGGTTCCTAGAGTCATGGATATCTTTCAAAGATATTACAGCCATGACAAAGCCTTATCATGATGATAATATCCTCAAAAGAATCTCCTCTAGGTGAGGTTTTCATATCTTCCACACGAGAAAGACTCCTCGGAGGCATTAACTACACAACCATCGACACACGGTTTCTAGAAAGGGTTCTTAGAGTCATAGATCGAGGTTGAAAATATTACTGTAAGGAAATAATACGTTCAAGGGATCTCATCTGATTGGAGCATTCGCATTAATCCACAAGGAATCAACACTATCAACCACCATGGATAAAATGGTTAATGGTCCTTGGGATCAACGATTCAAGCTCGAAAACATTATTGCCATGGCAAAGATTTACCACAACAACAACATCTCCAAGAGAATCTACTCCAAGCGGGGTTTTCGCTTCAACTCGACGTGAAAGACACCACACAAGTCTCCACTACACAACCACCATCCTAATCCTAGGGTTTTACTAGGACTCGGGTGTAGAGCCATCTCACAAAATGCCCATAAGTAAAGTAACCCCACAATGTCACAAGCGCAAGTAACCAAGATAAGGATACAAATAAAAAGCGAGAAGAATAAAAAGCCAACAAGCTAAAAACTCGAACTAAGATAGGCTCGACTCTCTCTTGCATGGAGCAATAGTCCCCAGCAGAGTCGCCAGCTGTCGCACCTCGAAAAATCGTTTTCAGAAACGCGATGACCCTCACGCAAAAGGCGCGGAAATGCGGTTCGACAGAGTCGCCACCGAACATTATTTATCCCGAATGAATGGGAGAGGAAAATATCGAGGAAACCTCATAAAGCGGAAGGAACACAGTCGTCGCAACCTTATGTTCCTGGGTTCGGGAGTCGGTTACGCGAGGGGAAGGTATTAACACCCCTCATGTCCGTTGTACTCAATGGGAACCTCTTAATTTGAGTTGTGATGAATGTTAGCTAAGCTTAATTCTTCTCTTCTCAATACTAAAATACTAAAACGGTACTATAAAGGGATAAGCGATAAAGGGAAAGGGGATGGTTAGGGAATAGGGTGTTCGCCAAGGATTGGGGCTCTTGTGCCTATGTATGCTCATTCGGACGAGAATGAGAAATCAGAGCGCTAGTAGTTCGACTACGGGAAGGGAAGGAGGGAAATGGGAGATGAAGGGGATTGTGCTCGCCAAGATCATCGCAATCTTGTGCCTACGTATCTTACATTCAAGAGTGAATGAAGAATCAGAGCAGTCATAGTTCGTGGTAACGACCACGAAGAGAAATGGGATTGGATTGAAGTGGGTACGGATGACGATTACTTGAAGCTTAAGAAAGACTTCTCAGACCCAAGTAATCGGGAGAGCGAACCAAAGACTTGGAACACTCACTTTTTCATCTTGAAGATAAGGTCGTACTTGAAAGGGTGAATTTGAACTGATGACGATTACTTGAATCCTAAGAAAGACTTCTTAGACCCAAGTAATCGGGAAAGCAAACCAAAGACTTGGAACACTCTTTTTCATCACAAAAGAAGTTGTGTTTGAAATTGCGTTTGGAATGATGAGTAGATGGATGATGGTTGAACGTTGTCAGGTTGTTAATGTTATTTAAAGGCGTCAATTGCTCACACACGAATAAGATAACTCGCATCCAAACAACCGAAAGCAAGATCAAAGACTTGAACCTACTCTTTACACCTTGAAGAGAATAAAATATTTGTTAATTGATTGATAGTTTGTTATGAAAATCCATTTGACAATGGATCAAGGGTTTGACTTATTATCGCGTGCAAAACGTGTTGGAAAGGAAATGATTTGAAAAATGGAACAGACTTGACTTACGCATCAAGGGTTGAGTTGTGTGTAATAGGTTGATGGCGAATGCGTATGAGCACTCGACTTACAAGGGTTTGAAAATGACTCGATGACGAATCGAGAATTAGTTTGAAAATAGTTTGATCCGCTCTAGTCCCTGTGGGTGCTCCTAGGAGATAAACCGATAATCAAAGAAATGCGAAACATACATCGGAATGGGAGAGGGGTACATGTAAGTTACACGGGATTGTACGAAATAAAAGGGGTCTCATTGTCAAGTAGTCCAAGAGAAAGCCGTGTGTGTGCATTGTGTCCTAAACTACGCCTTGAGCAAAGTCGGGAACGACTCAAAATTAGGGTTCCTGCAAATAACCAATGATACAACAGTCCACCAATTTGGCTTTTAGGATTTCGATAGTTTATTAGGTGTTTTCGAATATGGGTGAATAAGATAAGATGAATATGATATGAGAATATGAATATAGCAAGATAATATAACAATAATATCCACAATAATATATGACAAAAATTAAAGTTAGTGGTTAGTTTGGTTACGAATTAAATCGGGACAAATGTAACGCTAAACCGTCGTAGCTCGACTTATAATGAAAATCGGTCTATAGGAGGTCGCGTGAGTTGATTTCCGTGCTAAAAAACAAGATGGAGAAATGATATTGAAAATCATTCACCAATTAAATCGTGTCGCACGGACCAAATGAAGATGGATCTCGTCTTAATCGCAAACAAAATGTCGATTAATCGAAGGTAGTCTATCACGATCCCAAAGTAGGGAATATGACCCAAATGGTCATTCTCCATAGATTTGAAATCGAGAAGGTTATTGATTTCGATACATGACGCTTACGAATCGGAAGACATCATCGATCGGATAAATGAATAAAATGGAAATGAAGCGGAAATGAAATAGAAAATGAAATAGTCTCGAATAAATTATCATCTATCAATAGTTTGACAGATAATAATCCTTAAAATTTGTCATTGACCAAAATGAGTACGAATCAGATAAAAAAGAATAAAAAACGATAAAAATTGAAAGTGAAGGTGAAATGAAGCAAGAAAGAAGGTGGTCTCAGATCCAACGTTATTTATCAATAGGTTGACCAATAACGGTTTACGGAGGTCTCGTCATCGACCCTAAAAAATGGGGAAAGTGGAATAAAATGCTCAATAATAAATAAGAGTGTTAGCATGAAGTTTCTTATGGTGAGAGGGCTACCTATTATGTTGGCATACGAGAAGGCCTTTCCTGTGGTAATAGATGCATCATTCTCATTTATGTTGGCGACTTGCAGGTATTTTGTGGGTGTGTTGCGGATTATTTGTGACAGATAAAGGGGCATCGCGTACGGCGTACGAGGCGACATCAAATTGCTTTTGTCAAAAAGAACATTGCAACTGGTATTTCACTTCATCACTTTTCTTTTCCTTTTCTTCTTTGGATTTTTGTCTTCTTGTATCGTATTGCTGCCGGTTGAATTCAAGTCACAATTGTTATCGTTGTATGTGCAGGTTTTTTTCACGATTAAGAGCGACTTCAAACCTATGCTCAGTGGCCATATTCAAGAGATGTTCCTTCAAAACATTGGGGTAATGACATGCAGAGAATATTTCTAAATCATCCTTGTAAGGTGATGTGGTAGTTGTCATCTCTCTCTGGGTCCTTATGATATTTTGGGTAACAAGTTCTTGTTCCCGCAAAATAGCATCAGACGCGGCAACACCAATGTTAAATTATAGCAGAGACTGAGAGCATGGCACATCTTGTGTGTGAGAGAGAGATACAAACCACTGCGTTTATGTCCGGCAAGCGTGACAAAGGGGCGGCTGAGCTAAGGACAAGTGAATTTAAGTGCCACCAAAATTCACTTTTACTGCTGTTGAACTGGTGTTCTGTCATTTTTATTGCAGGTTGTATGAGAGTGGGGTTAGCTTGACCTTTATTGTCATGAAAACTGGTCATTGTAATACCCGGTACGTGACGGCAATACAACACGTTTTGCAAAATCCTCTTGCCTGCGATTATGCGAGGGCTGGATGGCATGAGTGTCTTGTGCAGATTTGAATTTAGTTTACGTGACTGCATTGCGGTAGTGTGCTGCCGCGAAAAAGCTATTGTTGAAGTCTTGTAGCAGCTGCGTATGTAAACCGATGCAGATTGTGGAGAAATGAAGGCAACTTGATGATGAAGACTTTCGAAAGCTTGAATGAAGTCCCAAACGGATTCAAAACTTAACAGATTTTAGATCTTGCTATTTTGACATAACTTGTGATACTAACTTCAAGTATTGAATTTGAATGTATTGTTCCTCTTTGTAACCTCAAATTTGTACATTTATTGAAACCCGTGTTTTACCATAATATACAATAACTGCTCAATAGAAGTTCATAATAGAACTTGGACTAATTCCTTGCAGAAACCTATCTGAGGCCTGGTCACGTTTCAATGTGGCGTTATGACATCATCCTGGCCTAATGTCTTTTGCATCAATACAAAGGAGAAAAACGTAATTGTATCTTTAATCTTTAAAACCACCCTTAAGTATGTCTTAAAGATAATCATATCATAATCTTTGCAAAACCTCCAATTATAAATAGATATTTTTTAGGCAAGATTTGAGTTTGTTTATCTTTCAATTCAAATTGAAACCCCTTTGTTTGAACACAAACTGATGGCCTCTCGGGAATCATCTACTATCGGCCAGAACCTCCATGTGAGCTCATCAAATTCATTTTAAGATATGAACATCCTCATTGGCAAAATCTCTCTTGGAAGCACGCCCAAGAACTATGGTCTTACAAACAAACTAACCACTTCTTTAACCACACATTCCTGACTTGCCATCCTCGAAACAACTTGGGTTTATACAATAAGAGAATGAAATAAAAGCGACATATTTTTTTTGGAATTTTCTGAAAGGAATGTACAGATGAAATTTACACGGGTAGAACAAATTTAGGGTATGACACTACCCTGCCCCAGGTTAAGATTGCAGGTTTTTTCGTTTTTAGAAAGAAACTCCTACTACTAGGTTCAAAGGGGTTGATAAGGGATTATCATCCTTATATCTCCGATGTTTAGGAATTTGAAAAAATGCCTGTACATCATCAGCAGAGTTTTATCCAAAGGCATACAACCAGAAAGTTTGTGTTTCCGCTTCATCGTCCTCCCTCAAGGAGTTTAAGAAAGTTGGTATTGCAATGCACATAAATATATATGAGTGAACACGAATGGATTACTTCAAGATAAACATATTCATTACACTATGATCATCATTCAAAAATTAACAAGTCTTACATGCAAACAGAGCATTAACAAACAGTGAAAAATACAAACAAACAATGCAGTACAAAAATTAAAAAAAATTCATGACTGAGGAGACGATCCTTGAAATCTTCAAACTTAAACAACTGAGAGGTTGACGTGCACCACCAACTTTCCTTCCGAAAAGGATATGTACTTTTCGTCAATCAATTGTTGCACTTCTGCTCGAAGGAGTCTGCAATCTTCAGTTAAGTGCTCTACAGATCCTCCATGATATCCATATTGCGCATTGAGATCATTCCCAGGAGGGTATGGCTCTGGCACCGGCTTGAGAGTCTCGGGCTCCACCAATGAGTTTTGAATCAAATGTGGTAGAAGCTGATTGTACGACATAGGAACTAGGTGACGAGGAGCATTGTTGTGAAACATCTTCATATTTTGACGTTGATTGTGTTGTTGTCGAGCAACAGGAGGTTGTTTACGCAGATTAGGACGTTCCTTACGTTCAGGAACCTTCATTCTCAGACTTGGCCCAGGAATATGCAATAGCTGTGGGCATGGAGATTCTGAAACCATAGATTGTAATATACATTCCTGACCCGATGCAGCTTCAAGGAAGAAAGCAGGAATATCCATCTCTTTTGCAGTAACTGGAATAAGACCACCACTTGGCGCAAACTCAAATGCTTTTGAATCGATTAAGTCCTGAATGTGCTTAAAAGCTTTGCAGTTCTCCACATTATGCCCCGATGCCCCAGAATAGAAATCACATTGAGCACTTACATCATAGCCTGGTGGTGGCTTACTAGTCAACAGAGACAGAGCCCAAAGTTCAACCAATCGAAGTTGAAGCAAGAGTTGCAACAACTGAGCATAAGTCATAGGGATCTGATCGAAGATTTTGTCGAGTTGTTTCGTCCTTTGAGCATATCTCCTAATCCTAGAATTGCCTTGGTGAACAGGAGGTAGCTACTGACGGTGAAATTCTGGAACCTCAGGTTGTGCAGAAGATCTTTGAGACACATCATACTTTGAGAGAGATTCCACAGGTAAGGGTGGAATAACCATTTCTGCTGCAGCTTCAGGCACATGATCGTCTTCCTTTCTCAACACATTTCTTATGACTTCTGTGATCAGGCCCATCTAAGTCTTCAATTGATGAACTTCCTTCCTAAGCATTTTCTGGTCCTGACACAAAGCTTGCATGTCCACCATGAATTGTCCCATCTGGCTTCGGACTTCCCTCAACTTTGCTTGAATATGCTCCATAGTCACTTCTATCTTCCTTGAAGAGTTAATGTCTGAAATTCTGAAGAAAAATTTGATCAGAACAACAAAACCTAGCCTCGAGCTCCTGCTATGCAAATGGAATGCAAATGATATGCAAAATGCTAATGCAACAAACAAGGGATCAAAGCTTCCACAAAGCTCTAAATAACTGATGCGTTACTGACTAGATAAGTTCATAAGTCCGCTTTAAAGAGAAAACCAGAATACCGGGTTGGTTGAAGGTCAAGTTTCCTGCATAACCTTCCCACTCACAGATATGGACCTAATCTTTGACAAGGTCACAAACTTTCGAGAAACGATGATACGTTCACCATTTCTGGTTTGGCATCATCATCTCCTGAAGAGGCCTCACTTAGCTGACTCACAAATGATTGGTTCCCAGATTCGACAATTCTCAAATCCAAAATCCCAACCGATTCTAAGGATCTGAAGGAAAATTATCAAAGAGAATCTCGTCCGAGTGTGAATTTCATGAGGAACTGTGTCTGCTAAGCAAACAGGCCCCCCACTAATCTCTACTACTAAAGCTAGGTTCATACTCAAGCATGGGTCTGGCTTATCACTCATTGGAACATCCCTCCCACAGCACATCAATAGTGATGTATGATGCGGAAAATAAAATGCGGAAAGCAAATAAAGATAAAGCACATATGTACACACCCCAAAAATAAACAAACAAGCGCTAGGATTGACTCACATAAGGGATAGTTTTGTCCCCAGCAGAGTCGCCAGCTGTCGCTATTGCGAAAATCGAGGCCGGCAATGACAGAAGATTCGCCACCGTGCGTTATTTATCCCAAGAGAGGGAAAGGAAACGCTCAAAGAAAACCTAACGAAAAGAGGGATAAGATCGGTCATCGCAACCAAATCTCAGGTTCGAGAGTCGGTTACGCAAGGGGAAGGTATTATCACCCCTCACGTCCGTCGTACTCGACGGGATCCACGCACGTTGTCTACCTAAAGGGTGATTGAAACTATCTAACTACAGGCTTGAGGAAAAAAGAAAAAGAAGTGACTCGGCAAAGCAACGGCGCTTTGCGCCTACGTATCTCATATGGAATGAGAAGTTAGAATCAACGTAGTTCGGCTAACTATGGTAGAAAAAGGGGGGGGGGAGGTTGCTCGCCAAGACATTGCGTCTTGTGCCTACGTACTTTCATCTGGTATGAGTGATCAGATCAAACGTAGTTCGGGCTAACGAGGAACATAGGTTTGTTCAACTGTTTTTTAGGCCCGAGTAGGGTTAACAAGTAGTTCTAACAGTTGGTGTATGCAGCTCGACCATTGGAGACTTAGGCGTTACCGTTTGCGGTAGAACTAAAAGTTAACGACACTCTTTTTATCTGAGAAGTTTTTCCTGATTAAGATCCCGAAGGATGAAAAAGGTTTGAAGTATTTTTATGTTTTTTAGAGAAGAAGTGTTTTGAATTGGAGTGTTTATAATGTATGTTGTACCAAAGTCTAGAACCTAGGATCGAATGTGTCGCATATCGCCCTAAGGACATATACTAAACACTCTAGGAAATTGAGAGGTGGCCCCTCAATCACCATTTCCCAAGTATAAGGCTCATGGCACAACATCCATTATCTTTATTAAGTGTTTTAGGATTGTTTGGAGATGAGAAGAGAAAGGACACTAAAAGGGGGACTAAATCCAAACCTAAAGTTGTCATGCAATGGTGATCCTAAGATTGAGATAAAGGAAATGCTACCTAATGTTATCATACATGGTTAAGATCCTAATGTCTAACATAATCTCCCTTGAGAGATTAGAGGTCCTAAGGGAAAAGAGACAAAGAAACAACAGGAAACAACATAAACATGCAAGGATACAAACTTGGAATGCAAATGAGGGAGGAAATTGTGTGGGGTAAAGACCACCACAAGCTCATCTCAACCTTAAACAACAATATGATAAATGCAAGAGATAAAGGGGACAAGAAATACATCAATAGAAACACACAAGAGCATCAAAAGTGGGATGAAATGGCCTAAACCAAACAACATCAACCACAATGCCACAAAGCAAAACAACATGAAAAGGGAAAGGAAAAGAACCCTAACTCAAAGAGGGGATAGAACAAGAGAAGAAAACAGCAAGGCATTCCCCAAACATCATTCAACCAAAGCATCGTCATGATTTGTGCAAAAGATACAACAAAAGTGTCCTCATGGTTCACCATTCAATTCATGTTTCAAATACCTCCAAAGGAGGGAACATAGATAAGCCTAAATGGTGTTCCAAAGTCCTTGGACAGAAAGGGGAATGAAGTAAAAGTTCTCAAGAGAAAAAAGCAAGTAAACCACAGGGAAATGCAAGCAAATTCCCAAAAGAAAGCAAGCTTGTTTCACAATGAAACCCTAATTGGAAACTCAAAAGTTACCAAGCAAATGAACAAGCAAAACCAAATGTTATGACCTAAAAATGAGCAAGCACCATCCTTAACATGTTAACAACATGAGTTAATAGGAATTGAGAGCTCAAGGGATCCAAAAATGTCATATCCAAGTCAAACTAGGTCAAGATGTATGTATGAACCTTCCTTTAGGGTAGCTTGACTTGCAAGTTACTCTAAAAATAGGAAAATGATTCAAAAATTATCAAATAAAATGCAAGAAGCTCATAAATGTGTTGGCAACCAGGGGCCAAAAGATTGCAATCAAAATCACTTCACAACATCACCATAGAAATTGATTCACAAGGGTGCTCCATTGTGAAGGAGGATTGCTTAGGGTCAACTGAAAGGCATCAAAAGTCAACTCAAAAGTCAACCAATCAGGGGCAAAATGGTCCTCAACAATTCTTCAACTCATCATTGATATAAGGATTGAATTTCATTCATTGGATCAAAATGAAGTGAGAGAAATAAAATCAAGAACATAACATGTCAAGATTCAAGCTATATAAAACACCTCCAAAGTTAAATCCCATTTTTAATTGAAAAATAAATCATAAAATAAAATAAAAATTTCTAAAAGTAAGAGGACATCTCAAAGATTCTAAAACATATTTTTTTGGGATTTTATGACCTTTGGAAATATTTTAAAATAATTAAAATCTAAACAGAAATAAAATAAAACAAAAATAAAATAAAATAAAATAACAAAAGGGCTGGGGATGCAGGCAGCAACCCAGAAGCGTTTCAAATCAAAAGGCCCACAAGAAGGGGGGGTGCCAATAGCAACCCGGCCCATCAGAAAAACAAAAATGAAATAAACGTGGAGATTCAGTGTGTTGTGGTCAAACAAGGCGTATGGTGGAACTCAATCAGGCACGTTGGCTCAGGAAGTCAACACATCCAAGGATCCACGTTGTGCCAGCTCATTTAATGAGATTCCAGCCTGATTCAGTGTGTTTGGTCAACGCAAGAACACGGCGGGTCTTAATCTGGGACATTGAACTGAAAAGTAATCAAATCACAAGGCCATCAACGAGACATGTGGGATTGGCTGGGATTTAAAAATAGGAGGGAGAACCAGACGCCGGAACCACTATTCCGGTCGTCTTCACCGACGAGCCTTCATCACCTCCTTACGACCAAAAACCCGGAAACCATAAAAATTTTATCAAAATGAGTAAAACAAAAGCCTAAAGTGATCTCCATGTTACGTGAATCATGAATCCACTAGCCATTTTCATTGATCAGGCCTTATTAACACAAAACAAAAGAAAATAAAAAATGAGCTCAAATAAAAAAGTTCATAAACAGTCACGAAACCAACCCAGAATCCATCTATGCATCAAGAGGTTTGCAAATATGTGAAAATGGCATGATATCAATGCTTGAACAAAGAGATATTTTGAAAGAAAGAAACCTAAAAAATAAGCTTCCTCAGAGCTCAATGTGATATCAAAGCTTGAAGTAAGTTACCCAGAAACGTTCAGTGAAGTTCAAGAAATGTTTTGCAATGCTTGGTTTTGTTTGAAACTCAATGAAACTCAAAAAATGATTTTCACTTTTCCTCTCTTTTTTTCCAATCTGTTCTCTCTCTAACTCTCACCAAAATCACCTCTGAGGATTTGTGAATGATCCTGAGTTTATGTATGTTGAATTCAGATGAAGAAAGGGCCCAATTCTATTCCCTTTGGCCCAATTTGATTTTCACTTTTTCACTCCATGGTCATTTAAATAGTGCACGAATTTCACTTTGATTAGCTGTAAAAATGGCTTATTTGGCTTGCATCTGAAGTTGGTGAATCAAAGGGCTGAAAATGATCTTTTGATTTCATCTTATGGTATGTTTTTGATGTGTAACTTAATCTTGAAGAAACCATGAAAATGGCCACCAAAATGCACTTAAATTCCAAATCCAAAGATGGAATTGTGTTTCAAATGTCATTTTCACTCAAAATATGCATAAGGTTGGTACAAAATGTTTTCAAATGAATTAATTTTGATTTTCCCTTTTTAAGCCTTTTTCATGGAAATTCAATTAGGGATTCTTCCATCCAAGCCAAACCTTTGATGCCTTGATGTTTGGTTGAGAAAATGACCCCATTTAGAGCAAGTTTGATGTTGGAAAGATTTCCATTTGAAGTTTGCGAAGTGGTGAAAATGACCTATAATGAAAATGACCTGTAATCATGCTTTCCTAAAATGCCCCTGCCTTGCAAGCATCATAACTTGAGTTCTACAAATCAGATGAAGGACTTCTAGTACTCTTTGGAAATCTAAGATCATGAGGAACAACTTTCATTTTTATCAAAAGTTGAGGAGAAACATCCTTCTAGGTCAAAAATGGCTTGGAAGTTGGTTGACTTTTATTGACCAAAATCACATTCATTTGAGGACCTGTAACTTGTCTGCATCATAACTTGAGTTCTATAAATCCAATCAAGGAGTTCTAGTACTCAAAAGAAAGCTAAGAACATGCTCTACAAGTTTCATGTTGGTCAAAAGTTGATATGAGACTGTTATCTTGAGGTAGGTGGTCTTGAAGTTAGGCACTAAATAGGGGATTTTACACTGAGAACCCTAATTCAGTCACTCCTCACACTCTTGATTCTTGATGAATTGATCTTGAAATGATATCTCATATATCTTAAAACAATATTCCATGACCTTAAAGACTTGGAATTGAGTCTTAATCTCCTTCAATTTCGCAGTTGACTCAGGGTTGACCAGATGAAAACCCTAATTGCACCATCTTCAACTGTAGCTCTTCACACTTGGTATAAACACTTGAATGAACTCCACAATGACCCTCAAGGCCTCCAATGAGCTTAAATTACCATCTCTCTTCATAAACATGGGCTTGTGATCCTTAGATGGTCTTCAAATGGCCTCCAAGATAGGAGGTGAACCTCATACATTTATCTGCTTATCCAAAGGGTTTTGACTTGTCTCTGATGATGATAACCCCCCTGTTGACTTGAATACAACCTCTTGATTAGGCTTAGAACCCTTGGAACATTCCTCTTGTTGCACACACATCTCTTAATCCCCTGTAAAAATGCAAAATGCTATGCAATGCAATATGCTAGAACAATGAAATGAAACATGAACCAAGTAATGAAAAGGTTGGGAAAATTTTAGGGTATAACAGCTGCCCCTATTCAAGCGACTTGGACCTGAAGGGATGAAAAGCGAAAGGCTTTCAGCCATTCAAGGTAAAAGACGGTTGAATACCAAAGAACCCAGAAATTTGTCAACCGCAGAATGAAACCTCCGACGTCGCCGTCAGGCGCCTCTATCAAGTAGAATATTTGACTTCGCCGTCAGTCATCAATCAAGTAAACATCTAACCTCACCGTCATTTCTCAAAATAATAAACATCTAACCTCGCCGTCAGAACTCCATATTAGATCTGTAAAACACTTGACTTCGCCGTCCGTCATCGAAATAGTCTGACCTCGCCATCAAAATTCAAAATCATCTGACTTCGCCGTCAAATTCTCAAAACTATCTGACTTCGCTGCAAGCCCTCATAAAATTGGTAAAACACCTGACCTCGCCGTCAGTCCTCAAAGTCATCTGACTTCGCCGTCGGATTCTCAAAACCATCTGACTTCGCCGTCAGCTCTCAATAATAGTCTAACTTCGCCGTCAGCCTTCAAAACAATCTGACTTCGCCGTCATTTCTCAAAATGATTTGACCTCGCTGTCAACTCAAAATAATCTGACTTCGCCGTCAATTCTCAACATTGTCTGACTTCTCCGTCATTTCTCAAAACAGTCTGACTTCGCCGTCAAATTCTCAAAACCATCTGTAAAAGCATCTGACATCACCGCCAGGCCTCGACATCAAGTCGGTAAAAGCATCTGACCTGGCCGTCAGGCCTCGACATTAAGTCGGTAAAAGCATCTGACCTCGCCGTCAAGGTGAAGAAATCCATTGGGAAAATATGAACTTGAATAAACAGACTTTGTTGCAGAGAATGATAAGATGAACACATGTCAATAATCTTGCCGGAGGCCTGGATACCACATAGGCTTAAGAAAATATGCTGATAATTCCTGGAGATACACCTGAAAATAAAGAGGTAACAACCTGGCTTATGTTTCACATGCACATGTTTGAATATGGCGTAATGCTCCATACGAAATGGAAATGCTACGCGTTTGGGAGGAAGCTATGCACGACGCAAATGCAAAGGAACCACTTCAACAAAATAAAAGCTGAAGAGAGGAAAACAACTCCGCTGGGGGAAGACTAGGCGCGCCTAGTACCAACAGACTCATGCTGGGGAATACAAGCCCTGGATGGCCTCCGAGATAACTTTCGGCTAAAGCTGCTCTACTAAGCACAAATCCACTCCGCTGGGAATCAAAATCAAAATCTGTTGAGGAAAGCGCCCTGGATGGCCTGCTAGAATATGACATTCCGGGGAAACAAACAACTTGGCTAGAGACAATGACTCCACTCTACCGGGGAAACCAGCCCTGAATGGCCTGCCAGAATATAACATTTCGGGGAACAGAAAACTCCGATGGGAATCAAGGAAGACTGCTGGAGGTTTAATCCACTATCTGTTAGGGATTATGAATAAGATCTACTGGGGAAACATCCCAAGTTTTCTCTCTGCTGAGGATGGAGAATAAACAATCTCGGGGAAGAAAGCCACTCCACTGACTTGACTGGGGATTAGGTAAGGAGGGAATCAACATCGACCTTTTCTTGGGGAGAATGAGCACAATACTCAACAATATCGACCTCTACTTAGGGAAATGAAACGATGTCCCGAACTCTGAGGGGAAAGGAGCTAGTCGTTCAGACTCTATGGGGAAAACGAAATTCTGCATTCATTCCACTGCTGAGGATAAACCCACATTTACCTGTTGGCAATGATCCTACTCTGCTGGAGACATCAATCTCAACCTGTTGAGGATAACCTTAACTGTATGAATTTTCAAACTGTTGGGGATGTGAACACGCTTAGCTTGCTCATTTCCTTTAGATGAGGGACTTCTAGAAAAGTTTCGAGGATGGGTGTCCTGCAAACGACAAACAAACAAACACGTTTTGTGCAGCAAACGTCATCTTACTTATCACATGTGACATTATTCAAGCAAAAACATTATTTCGATTATGGTTGGCAGAGCCCACAAAATTATGTATGCAAAGTTTTTTCAAAAACAATCAGGCGTCTTTTGCAAACAAAATGGTAAAAGATGAATCAAAAACAAAAGTTTTTTGAATAGTATGTTTTATTGATAAATAGCCTGTAAATAGGCAAGTGTACAAGGGACGCAACTCCTGAAATGAGAAAGTTGCGTAGGCAAAATACAGAAATGCACAAGAATATACAAAAATGTCGGTAATGTGGCACAGACAACCACCATAGAACAACTCAACTATGACTCGCGTGACTTCGACGCCTTTCCGATGCTTCGTCTTCTGAAGAGATTGATTTGGACGAATGACCCTCGAGTTCTCCCATAATCCCCTATGCTTTGAAGATCAATGCGCGGACCGCATTCGTTTGCTTTTCAAATCCCTAACTTTTGCCTGAATCGCCTTGCGGGTTTTCGATTCACCGGGATACCCATTTTTGCCAAAGTCGCCTTTTCAGGTTTTCAACTTTGTGGGTTTACATCTTTTTTATTTTTATCCCTAATTTTTGCCCGAACCTATCCTTTTATGGTTCGTCGGGATGCCCCATTCTTGCCTGGATTTTCTTTTTCTTTCCAGCGGGTCTATTTTAAGCAAAGTATCTTTTGACTGTGTCCGCGTTCACGGGGGACGTAAAATATTCACCATCCATGGTTGAAAGTAGCAAGGCTCCTCCGAAGAAGACTTTCCTTATAACATACGGACCTTCATAATTGGGAGTTCATTTGCCCCTGTGATCGTTCTGTGGTGGGAGAATCCGTTTCAACACCAAATCACCTGCCTGAAAGCTTCAAGGACGCATCTTCTTATCATAGGCTTTCTCCATCCTGCTCTGATACAAACGACCATACGCAAGAGATGCCATTCTCTTCTCATCCATCAAATTGAGTTGATTCAATCTATTCTTCACCCATTCTGCCTCATCTAGCTTGACGTCAGCCAGAACTCTCAAAGATGGGATCTCGACCTCCAATGGCAGGACAACTTCCATGCCATATACCAACGAGAAAGGAGTTACCCCAGTTGAAGTATGCACCGAGGTACGATATCCATGTAGAGCAAAAGGCAACATCTCGTGCCAATCCTTATAAGTCACAACCATCTTCTGCACTATCTTCTTTATGTTTTTGTTGGCCGCTTCCACAACGCCATTCATCTTCGGACGATAAGGAGAGGAATTGTGATGCTCAATCTTGAAGTTCTGGCACAATTCCTTCATCATCTTGTTATTCAGATTAGAACCATTATCGGTAATGATCCTCTCAGGTATCCCATAGCGGCACATGATGTCCCTTTTGATGAACCGGGCTACAACTTGTTTGGTGACATTAGCATATGAGGCTGCTTCGACCCATTTGATGAAATAGTCAATATCCACTAAGATGAAACGATGGCCATTGGATGCAGTCGGCTCAATCTTGCCAATCATATCAATGCCCCACATGGAGAAAGGCCATGGAGATGACATGACATTCAAAGGACACGGCGGCACATGAATCTTGTCGGCGTAAATCTGACATTTGTGGCATTTCTTGGCGTACTTGAAGCAATATGACTCCATAGTCAACCAATAATACCCTGCTCTCAACAACTTTCGAGACATGACATGCCCACTTGCACGTGTTCCAAAGGCTCCTTCGTGGACCTCTTCCATAAGCAAATTCGCTTCTTTTTCGTCCATACACCTTAGCAGCACTAAGTAAAAGTTCCTTCGATAGAGTACACAATTTGGATTCAAGTAGAAGTTACCAGATAACCTCCTCAAGGTTTTCTTATCCCCGGCTGATGCCCCAGGAGGATACTCTTGATTCTTGAGAAAGTTCTGGATGTCATAGTACCATGGCTTGCCATCAGAAGCTTCTTCTATTGCGAAAACGAATGTCGGCCTATCGAGGTGCGAGATAACAATTCTTGGTGCATCATTCCAGAAGTTCACTTTGTACATTGAAGATAAAGTAGCCAAGGCATCTGCCATCTGATTTTCTGCTCTCGGCACATGGTGAAACTCTACATGATCGAAGAAAGGTAGCAATCTTCTTGCGTAGTTCATATAAGGAATCAGATTTGGTTGGCGCGTCTCCCACTCTCCTTTGATCTGGTTGACCACTAAAGCAGAGTCACCATAGACATCAAGGTTCTTGATTCTCAAATCGATTGCTTCTTCGATACCCATGACACACGCTTCATATTCGGCCTCGTTGTTTGTACAAGGAAATGTCAACCTGGCAGTGAAGGGTATATGCGTCCCATGGGGGGTTGTAATGATCGCCCCAATCCCACTGCCGTAGGAGTTAACAACACCGTCAAAAATTAATTTCCACTGGGAACCCAACTCAGGACCTTCGTCCGGCAATGGCTTGTTACAATCTTTCATCTTCAAGTACATAATGTCTTCGTCAGGAAAATCAAACTTCATTGGCTGATAGTCGTCAATTAGTTGCTCTACGAGATACTCTGACAGAACACTCCCTTTAATAGCTTTCTGAGACACATACTAAATGTCGTATTTTTTCAGAACCATCTGCCATCTAGAAATCCTTCCTGGCAGTGCTTGCGTTTCAAATACGTACTTAATCGGATCCATCTTTGAAATTAACATGGTTGTATGGTTTAGCATATACTGCCTTAGGCGTTTGGCGGCCCAAGCCAGTGCGCAACAAGTTTTCTCCAACATTGAGTATCTGGACTCACAATCCGTGCACTTTTTACTCAAATAATAAATTGCATGCTTTTTTCTTCCAGTCTCGTCATGCTGACCGAGAATACAACCCATGGAATTCTCAAGAACTGTTAAGTACATTATCAACGGTCTTCCAGCCACCGGGGGCATCAGTATTGGAGGTTCCTGCATATACTCTTTTATTTTCTCAAACGCTTTCTAACAATTCTCATTCCAAACGACCGCCTGATCTTTCTTTAATAACTTAAATAATGGCTCACAAGTGGCTGTGAGGTGAGATATGAACCGAGCGATGTAGTTCAATCTACCTAAGAAACCACGAACTTGTTTCTCGGTCTTTGGTGCTAGCATTTCTTGAATTGCTTTGATCTTTGCAGGATCAACCTCTATACCTTTCTCACTGACAATGAAACCCAACAATTTTCCTGACCGCACGCTGAAAGTACACTTGTTTGGATTCAGCCGAAGTTTGAACTTCCTCAATCTCTCAAACAGATTTAGAAGATTCACCAGATGCCTCTCCTCCGTTTGGGACTTCGCAATCATATCATCGACATATACTTCAATCTCATGATGAATCATATCATGAAAGAGAGTCACCATAGCTCGTTGATAAGTTTCCCCTACGTTCTTCATACCAAAAGGCATTACTTTGTAGCAGAACGTCCCCCATGGCGTGATGAAAGTCGTCTTTTCCATATCCTCCGGTGCCATCTTAATCTGATTGTAGCCCGAAAAACCGTCCATGAATGAAAACACTGAGAATTGTGCGGTGTTATCAACAAGCACGTCAATATGGGGGAGCGGGAAATCATCCTTTGGGCTCGCTCTATTAAGGTCCCTATAGTCAACACACATTCTGACTTTGTCGTCCTTCTTAGGCACAGGCACGATGTTTGCAACCCACGGAGGGTAATTGGTCACAGCAAGAAATCCGGCGTCTAACTGCTTCTGAACTTCTTCTTTGATCTTCACTGCCATATCAGGCCTGGTTCTTCTCAATTTCTGTTTAACAGGAGGACACTCTTCTCGAAGAGGCAGACGATGCACTACAATATCCGTTTCGAGTCCAGGCATATCTTTATATGACCAAGCAAAAACATCCTTGTACTCTTGGAGTAACTCAAACAGTCTTCGCTTGACATCACTTTGCAGCGCGGCCCCTATTCTGACTTCCCTCTTATCTTCCTCAGTTCTCAGGTTGATGAATTCAACTTCCTCCTGATGAGGAAGGATGACCTTCTCCTCTTCTCTTAACAATCTGGCAAGCTCTTCGGGCAGGTCTTCGTCTTCTTCGATCTCTTCTTCTGCTTGAAAGATCGGATTTTCAAAGTCATACCAAGTCATAGAAGAGTATGAGTCGATGGTATCTGAAATGTGTAACCTGCAATGATGATGATTTTATGCTTAAATGATATGCAAACAAACAAACACAAACCACATTGCCATTTTATTATTAGAAAACAAAAATAAGAAAAACAAGGATCACAAAACTTTGAATGAAAAGACGCCTTTTTGATTGATAATGATAAAAGATTATTCGCACACATAATAGATAGGGCCCTACAAATAAAGACCACTATGCTCCGGGCAGAGCATAGGGCAATACATTAATCAAAACAAAGCAATTACTCTTCATAGGTAACAGAGATAGCTTCTTCCATGGTCCAATTCTTCAAGCTCTGGCCAGGGATACATGGCTTGATCCATGCATCCATGTCGCAGTCGCTGTCTCCTTCCTCGTCAGATACGACATTGATTCTCTCAAATATCACCCCACCACTGTTGAACTGAACAAGTCCTTTGTAACACAGAGCATTTTGTGAAGAAGACGGATATGGGTTGTATCCCAATCCAAACTTATCTTGTTTGTTGGGGACGCTTACCACTTTCCCCCATCCTTGTGCTGATCCCGATTCCACTACGGCTTGGGCTTCCTTGTATGACGACATGGCAACTTCTGGATCTTTGACCTCGACCAGCGCCTTTTCCTTGATTTGGACAGTCTCAAAGGCTTGACACAATGTTTCATGAATTTCACCATCGACCTCCACATATTTGAATGAAGACAGGTGGCTCACCATGATGTCTTCCTCTCCACAAACAGTCATAATATTTCCATCCACCATGTACTTCAATTTTTGGTGCAATGTTGATGTCACAGCTCCCGCTGAGTATATACAAGGCCGACCCAGAAGGCAGCTATATGCCGGCTGGATATCCATTATATAGAACACCGTATCAAAAATCTCGGGACCAACCTGAATTGGTAAAGTCAACTCTGTTGCACCCCAAAATTTGCCCAACCTTTTTATCACTTGGTTTATGTTTCACTGCATAGCATAACATTGTTCTAGCATAGTTCTAGCATTTGCATAGCATAACATCATTCGTTTAGCAGGGGATCAAGTGTGATACATGTCAAGAGAAGCCTAGCCAAAGGTTTTATTCAAGCTTAAGAAGTTACCGAGGTCATCAGTCAGTGGGTTGGGTCCTTGAGGAGTTCAGTTGCTTGTATGGGGTTTATCTCCTAGCATGAGGAGCCACTTGAAGAGTATCAGAGGTTGTGGAGCCTTGGATTTGGATATGATGTGTGGATAGAGCTCATGGAGTTCCTAGAGGATCAAGGCAGAGCTCAATCAAATGTTTGTAGCAAGTACAAGAGCCACAGTGGAAGTTGGTGTCACTAGGGTTTCATGTGGTTAATCCTAGGCCAAAATGAGCAATTGAAGAAGATAAAAGCCTACTTCTAGGTCATTGAGATCATGAAATGATATGTTGAGGCATATGAGATGTTGTTTCAAGATCAAGTTGAGAAGAATCAAGAGTGGTTGGAGTTACTAAGTCAGGATTCCTAGGGTAAAATCCCCTATTTAGTGCCAAACTTCCAAGCCGTGTAAGTCAAGATAAATGTCTCATATGACTTTTTCCTCCACATGAATGTTGTAGAGGATGTTCATAGCTTTAATTTGAGTACTAGAAGTCCTCCATTGGATTTATAGAACTCAAGTTATGGTCCAGACAAGTTACAGGTCCTCAGATGCATCTGAAATTTGTCTGTGAAAAGCATCTGACTTCCAAGCTATTTTTTGACCTAGAAGGAGGTTTCATCTGACCTTTTGGTAAACATGAAAGTTGTTCCTCATGATCTTAGCTTTCCGAGTTGTATTAGGTTTGCAAGTCAGGGGTATTTTGGGAAAGTGATATTATAGGCCATTTTCAATTATAGTTCAAAATCTCCAACTTGCACATCTTAAATGGAGTTTTGTTCAACATGGAACTTGCTCAAAATATGGTTTTTAGGTCAACCAAGAGCTCATGGTGAATTTATTTTGTCCATATCAAGAGTTGACTTGAAGTGGTTTTGAAAGAAGAGAAATTAAAGGCCTTATTTGGTGGGAAATTCAAATAAATTGTTATGTGCACAAAATATGCCAAATGACCACTCAATTTGATCAGAAATGATGATTTAGAAACATTGGCATTTCTAGAATTTTCAATTGACTCATAATTCATGGTGTTGTGACATGTTTCTTCACAAATAAGCAACATCACAAGAAATTATTCATAAGGCCAAAGTCAAGGCTCTAGCCAAGTTGAATTCACTCAAGGTGTTTTATGTATGATGCTAGAAGCTTCCAATGCAAGCTTTTGAGCCAAATTTGAGCTTGCCATAATGAAATTTTAGGAGAAAATTTTGGAGTTGGATTTTTTGGATTGGGCTTGGATTGGGCCTCTAGAAGGTTCTAATGTGTTCTATAAATATTCAAAAACGAAATTGGATAGAGGTTGGTGACTCATTGGAGCTGAAGAGAGAGAGAAGCCATTGGAGCAAGTTGAAGAAAAAGCTTGAAAGTGAATTTTTGGTTTTGGAGATTCAGAGGATTACAACAAGAATTGATTATCAAGAATCGTTCACCATCAATCATTGAAGCTTTCTGCACTTGTTGGAGGAGAATTGAGGTCTGAAACCACCACAATCGGAGCTTAAAGCTAGGTTTTTATTTCTTGAATTTTCTCTCAATTTATGCGTTTTTAATGCCTTAGATTCATGTGGTTAGGTTACAACTAAGGTATAGATGATTTCTAGACAGAAAAATTGAGGTTTAGTGACAAAATAGGAATTGATCCGTTTTCAGTTGAGATTTGGATTTCTTTATTCTTGAGGTTTTAGCGTGATTCATTAGTATAATTGAAATCCTCGTGAAATTTAACTCAACTTTGGTTCAAGAATCGAGTGAAATGGTGAAGTATTAAGAGAGTTATGGTTGCTCAAAGTTTGCCGGAAAAAAGCTTCATTCGGCCAGCCATGGTGTAGCGCGCGGGCACTGTTCATGTGCAGAAAATTTTGAATTTGAGAAGACATCCACGGACCGTCCGATTGGAGAGGAAAGGAGGACTTTGTTCGCGCATCTGAGCACTGAGATCGCGCCACGTCCCCCTATCCCTGGAACGACGTCGTTTCATGAGTATTGCAAGCTTCTTTTCAGCGCTATGCGAACCTAAGGCGTGCGGGTTCGATTCCCTGCATTGCTTCTTTTTATTAGTTGTGAAGCTGAATCAATTGTTAATTCATTTTGGGCTTTAGTGTTGTGTAGCGCTATTACCACCTCCCGTAGCAGGCCCAACGTGAGCTACAACGTGGAATCACCACTCAATGCACCCCCTGAACGTTATTGAGACTGTTTTTTTTGCTGAATTAATCCCAGATGGGCCTAGCGCCCAGGTGCTTTCAACACCCCCTCTCATCGGCCCAGGCGAGAAATGAGCCTTATTTTCTTGCTGATTGAACCCCTCCCCTGTTCTTGCTTAATTTCTTTTCTTTAATTTTTTTTGTTTTTATACTTGTTAGATTTAATTCACAAAAAAGTAGTAAATGATGATAATAAATTCTGGAAAAAATTGTGATTATAGATGGGGATGTTTAGTATTTTATCATGCTTTTCATTTTAATTTTCCATGCATTTTCCATTTTTTGTCATATTTTCTAGTGTAATATGTTTTTAATGGTGGAATAATTGTGTGCTGATTTTGTCCATTTTATTTCTCACTCATATTTTGGAGTTTGATCTTGAGATTTTACAGGCTGGTTATATGCATGTTGTTGGTATTGTGTGATTTTTATCATGATTTTTTAGATCATTTTAAATAGGATTTAGAGATAGGTTTAGAGCCTTTCCCCATTAATGGTTTCCCTTGATACCTTGTAACTTAGGATTTTATTAGAGGACTTAGGAATTGAATTAGGTCCTGATTTTTAGTTATAGATCATTAACAAATTCATATTCCCATATAAAAATAATTATATTTTTGTGATGTGTTTTGCTATTTTAGTTAGAATATTCAAGTTGTTTGTTCATTTGGTGCTTCAACTTTGGTGATGGTTTTGGAATGGACTCAAAGTGGGTTTTTCTTGCATGGTGGGCTTCTGGTTCTTATGGGAGGATATCATGGACATGATGGAGCTTTTGTGGAGTGGCTGGTGGAGCTTGGCTTGTAGCTTTTCTTTTCTTTTTGTTATCTTTTTATAGCTTATGAGATTAGGGTTTTAGGAGAGAGCTTTAGAAATTGTTTTTTCTTCAAATAATGGTTGGTTTCATTAACCTTCCATTCCCATCCTATGATTCAAAGTCCTCATGTTAAAGTCTCATCTCTCCTTTGGAGGGATGTGTGACATTTTTACAATGAGTAGAACTTTTGAGGATGCCTTTCTCTGATGACTGGTTGAGTGTCAGATGGGATTCCTTTGGTTTCCTGTCTGCTTCCCATTATCAAATACTCATCATGTTGATTCTCTTCATTCTTGGTGGAGTGCATTGTTAAAGTTTGAAGATGGAGTATCCATTTCCTTCTCTTGAAGATGGTGGACTTGAAGAGCAGTTACAGACTTTAGATTGGATTGCTGTCAGAAGATTGCTCTGCTGTGGAGATTGCTGGCTTGTTTTCCCTGTTTGTCTGTTTTCTTCTGGTTCAACTGTATTGATGTGACTTGCTTGGAGTGTTGCATTATATTTGGGCTTCATGTAGATGATCATAGGCCTAAGAGCATCTTAAGGGTTGAGCTTCTCCCCTTGCTTGTATTGCATTAGAGGTTGAGTTTCTCCCTCTACTTGTATTTTTACTGTGTGGCTTTGCTTGCTGGTATTCGGTAGAGCTCAGCTCCCTTGCCTGTGTGGTGTGTGGCCTTTGTGACTTGCTTGTTTAGAAGTTGAACTTGGCTCCTTCTACTTGTGTGATGCATTGCATGCATTTTATTTACAGCAATTTGTTTATAGTAATCCTTCTCGTACAATTTTTCTGTTTGCTGTTGTTTCCATTGCCATGTTACCCTAGGAACTCTAACTTCTCTTATTCAAGAGAAGTTATGACAGACATTAGGATTCTAACCATGCATGATAACATTAGTTAGTTTCCCTTTTAACCACAACCGTAGGACGAATATTGCATGATAACTGTAGGATCGAGTCAGTTTCCCCGTACAGAGTCTGTTTCTCTTCTCATCTTCAAATACAGTTAAAACACCTAATAAAGGTTAACACGTGCTGTGCGTTACGAGCCTTATGCTACTCGAGAAAGAGTTGTGGGAGGGTTTCCCTCACATAAATCAAGTGTTTAGTGTGGTACCCTTTGGGTGACATGCGACACATTCACTCTCAAGTCCAAGTCTTTAGTGCAACACGAGTTACAAACCGAACTCAATTCACTTCTTCCGTAAAAGACTTAAAAAAAAAACATTCAAATCCTTTTTGTCCTCTTGGACCCTTAATCAGGAAAACCCTTTTCTTAAAGGAGAATTCTGTTAACTTTCAGTTCTACCGCAAACGGGAACGCCTAAGTCTCCAAGGGTCGAGCTGCAAACACCAACTGCTGGAACTGATTGTTAACTTTACTTGGATAAAAAAGCTGCTGAACAAACCTGTGTTCTCCGTAGCCCGAACTACGTTTTCTCTGATCTTTCATGCCGTATGAAAGTACGTAGGCACGAGATGCGATATCTCGGCGAGCAACCTTCCCCCCTTCTCCCGTAGTTAGGCGAACTACGTTGACTCTGATTTCTCGTTCCAGATGGGAATACGTAGGCATAAAGTGCGATACTTTGCCGAGTCATTTTCTTTTCTTTTTAGACCAGACCTTAGCATAGATAGATAAAATCAACCAGTCAGATAAACACAACAAGCGTGGATCCCATCGAGTACGATGGACGTGAGGGGTGCTAATACCTTCCCCTTGCGTAACCGACTCCCGAATCCAGACAATGGTTGCGATGACCTTGTCTTATACCTTTTTCGTCAGGTTTTTTCCGATCGTTTCCTTTCCTGTTCTAAGGGATAAATAATGAAAGGTGGCGACTCTTCTATTTTGCCGGCACCTTATTTTCGCAGTAGCGACAACTGGCAACTCTGCTGGGGACTCCAACATTTCCCTGTGCGAGTCATTCCTAGCGCTTGTGTGTTTACCTGTTGGGTTTTATTGCACTTTACTTTCCGCATTTTATTTTCAGTATGGTTATTATTATTGTGCTGTTGTGGGAAGGGGGTTCTGATGAGCGAGAAGCCAAACCCAGGCTTGAGTGTACTTAGCATTAGTTGTGGAAATTAGTGGGCGCGTGCTTGCTTTGCAGGCACTAGTGTCTCATGAAATCCACGCTCAGACGAGGTTCTCCCGGTTGACTTCTTTTTTGGCCCTTTGGGCCTGAGGGGTTGTTGGTTTGGAGGATTGTCGACTCTGGGGACCGATCATTTGTGACTCAACAAAGTGAGGCCACTTCAAGGGATGATGATGCCACACCTTCTGGGTATCGTATCATCGCTCTTGAAAGTCTGTGACGCTGGGAAACGCATAGGATGCCATACCTTGTCTGTGATTTAGGTCCATACCTGTGAGCGGGGTCGGGTTATTGCAGGAAACCTTAGCCTTCAAACTACCTGGTTTTCTTGTCAGTGAATCAGTGTTGTTGGGTTCAGAGGTTCTTATCATCAGAGATGTGGTTGTTCCCGACAGTGTGTATCTATTGGTCCTCTTCAGGGTTGTGCTATCAGAGCAGTATTTTGATTGTGTTGGATCAGAGCTTTGGTCTTCTCAGCAGCCATCTTGATCCTCTGTTGCATTGCATTTTGCATTTTGCATACTCATTTGCATATTATTAACGTATGTCTGTGTTGCAGGTACAGTATTCCCCGATTCCGGTATTTTCTTGCCTGTTGTTGTGCTATTATGGGTTCTGTGTGGAAGACTGTGGCCTATAAGCTCCCCACTCCAGAGGTTGCTCAGTTGTCCAGTTTGATTGCTTTAGCAGATGATGCTGTTAGAGGTGAATTCAGAAAGTCTTATGGGAAGCTGCTCAGTTTGGTCTGTAAACCTTCTGGGTTTGAGTTGAATGGGTTGTACGTCTTGCTGTAGTTCTATGATCCTCCTTTGAGATGCTTTACGTTCCCGAACTTCATTCTGGCACCTATATTACAGGAGTACGCTGTATTGTTAGGTGTGCCTAGCAAGAGTCAGATGCCATTTGTTCATATGGATGCCGAGCCTAATTTGGCTAATCTAGCTCTTTCTCTTCATCTGGATGCCTCTGAGTTGATCTTGTCTAGTTGGAACGGGGTTCCTGGTTTCTCTTTGCAGTTCTTAGTTGGGAAAGCCCAATAATGTGCCAAAGACGGTTGTTGGATTGTGTTCAATGCCATTCTTGCTCTCTGCATATATGGTATCATTATTTTTCCTAATATGCCTGATTTCGTGGACTTAGATGCCTTTCATATCTTTGCATCAGGGAATCCGGTCCCTACCTTGATTGGCGATGTGTATCATTCTATCCATTACAAGAACGAGAATAGAAGGGGTAAGAATGTATCATGCTGTGTGCCCTTGTTCTATAGATGGTTTGATAGTCACCTACCCAAGAAGGACCTCTTTGCTTCATCTGCAGCCACATCTGAATGGTCCGAGCGATTGATGAGTTTATCAGCAGAGAGTATTGTGTGGTTTGATAGGGATATGTTGGGTACTGAGGTTATATTCAGGTGCCGTGGGTTTCCGAATGTGCCTTTGATTGGAAGAAAGGGTTGTATCAACTATAATCCATCTCTACTTGTCAGACAGTTTGCTTATGCTTTGAGAGCTCCGCCAAAGGATGAAGAGGTGCAGGAATCTTTGTACCTCACCGGTCTTCTAGAGGGGGACATGTTATCTAAGCTTCAGCATGCCTGGAATGATATCAGTAGACGAGGGAAGTCATTGTTGGGGAAAAGTAATAGCCAAGCCTACACTCCGTATGTGACCTGGGTCAAGAGCCGAGCAGAGACCATAGGGATGCCATTTCCACCTGCTAAGCAGGAATGCCCTCCAGTGGTAGAAGAGCCTACTACCGTGCCTATTCAGCAGTATAATCAGGTGTTAGCTGAGAGAGAAGAGCTGAAAAAGGCCAATGAAGAATTAGAGAGAGAGTTGGCACAGATCAGAAGCGAGAGAAACGAAGTTGTCCACTCCTTCAAAAGGCAGACAGAGCTAGTGAACAGGTTGGGCACGGATTTGACTAAGCAGATGGCTGAGTGTGAGCGTTTGTGTCTAGACTTCAAATCTGTCAGCGATGTACTGGCTACCAAGAAGCAGCACTTGGATGAAGCATACCGGAGAATATCCAAGTTCAATCAGCAGTGGGATGCCACTATAGCCAACAACAAAGAGAGGGAGGATAAACTGAAACAACAGATCTCCAAACTGAAAGCTCAGGTGAAGGCTAGTGAGGAAAGGTTCGATGAGGAAACTGCTCGCCGATATGCCACCGAAGCCAGGCTCAACGAAGCCCTTGCCAACCTGAAGAATCACAAGCAGGTGTTCGAGTCCAAGAAGCGGAAGTTAGAGGAGTGCTTTGGCCAGGGAGCGTGGGAAGATCCGGTTGAAGATCTTCAGTGTACTAGTAGGCAGAGAGAGTTGCTCGTCGAAGGGTTACTCACTTGTTCTGACCACCCGAAGACAAAAGAGTTGCTAGAGGAGTTTTGTGCCCGCTGTCGCACTTGATTATCTTTGTAACCTTTTGTATTCTTTCTGATTTCTGTTGTAGGCTGACCATTACCAGGCTTGTTGGTTGAGGTCATGCTAATGATATCCCATGTATTCATTGACTTTGTACTGCTGCCTTGTTGGCCCATATATATATGAGATGTTATTTCAGTGACTAAATCCGGACTTCTTGCTATCGGCACTGACACTATGGCACTCGAACCGGGGAAAAATCTCCCTAACACACAGAAACACGCTTGCATTGGAATAAATCATTTGCATAGCCGGTGCCTTGTACTGTGTTTCCTAACCCTCTGTTGATGCAGGTTCCAGGATTGCCGAACACCGAACTCACCGTTACTCAACCAGAAGAAACTGTAAGAAAGTCATGGACCAGATGCAGTCAGAGATGCAAGAGATGCGTGACCACATGGCTCAGTTTATGCAGGTGATAAAGACCGTGGCTAAAGGCCAAGAACAGCTCCAGACTCTCGTGTAGCCCTTGATTGCACGAGTTGATAGCAACGGTGTGCTACATGGGGGTATGACTGCTAATCGTCCTCAGGGTGAAACTCCTCAGGCTGGTGATGCTATACCAGTGGTTGGTCTTGACGCTGGTGAGAACGTTCACGTGGCTGGTAACCGGAATGCTGGCAATAGGAACGGTAACTTGGAAACTAACGGGAACGTTGTTGGCAATGGTAATGCTGGTCTCAACACTGGTGCTGAGAATACCGGTGTGAATATGGTCAACGACAATACAGGCTTTGCTGGTGTGAATATGGGCTTTGGTAACGCTGGTGGTGCCAATGCTAGATTTGGTAATCAGGGTTTTGGAACTGTGAGTAACAATGGTTACAGAATGGGTGCCTACAATACTGGCTTTGGGACAGCAGCTGCTAATCAAGAGCTCGGTAATCTGAGGTATGACCCCAGGTTTTTCCATAATGGTCATGGTCGCAACACTGCGTACGCTGGGTATGACAACGAGGGTCCTTATTGGGGTGAAGACCGTCAAGAGGATGCTTTCTCTGGACAGGGCATGGGTTACGAAATGCCTACTGAAAATGATCGCAGGTTCTGAGCAAAGGAACAGATTCAAGCTGAGTTAATGGAAGTCCGAGGCCAGCTGGGGCAATTCAGGAAGGACATGCAAACGTTGCGCTTGAATCAGGAGGCTCTTGAAGAGGAGAGCTACCGATTGAAGGCCCAGGTGGGTATGATGGCAGAAGTGTTGAGGAATATACTCTGAAGGGAGTGTGAGCAAGTTCCCGAAGCCGCAACCACTAGGCTCACTCCACTGGTGTCTGAAGAATTTGTGCCAAGGCACGTTAGGCCTAAGAGACTCTCTGCACAGCTTGAGGCACAAGATTTTCCTCGTCAGCGATCACGGCTGATCTCTCAGGATAACCCTAGAAGGCATGGTAAAAGGATGAAGCTCTCTGGCAGAGTATTTGATGAGATCCTGATGGGTTATGATCAGTTGATGCGACTCTTGCTCCAGCTTCAACTGGTTGAACCTCGTACTTTGGCTCCATTGACTGGACAACCACCACCAGGCTATGACGTGAACGCCCGTTGTGTTTTCTACTATGGGGCACCGGGGTATGACATCACGAACTGCAAAGCTTTTAAGCATAATGTTCAAGATTTGCTAGACGAGAAGGCAATTGAATTTATGCCGGGCGGCATGAAGGTATCAGGAGTTGATATTCCTATCCCCCTATCTGAAGATGCAAAGGGACCGGGGTATATGCTAGAATCGTTGGAGTCTGAATCCCTTTGTCCACTGCAGTTACCTATTCCCGGGTCGAACTTGAGAGCGAAAGCGCCTGGACACAAGGAATGCCTCGATCAGCATCGACAACCTCTTGCTCCATCGCAGCAAAACTGTCAGAATCAGAGTCGACCTCACCACAATTTGAAAGGAGTTGATAGACAGAAGGTGCATGTCCTTCCCAAAAAGAAAGCTGGTCGTACACCGCTCTTCTGATCGATCCTGAAGACCTCAAGGGTCGCTCCCCTCAGCAGCAAATAAGTGCGAAAGCCCAGTACCAAAAGGCTGGCAGTCTGCGTTTTATTCTGTTATTTCTTTACATTTGTAGTTTCTTTCCTGTAGAATTGCAAATTTCGTTTGTAAAGCATGTTGTTTTTCAATTGATATTGATAATGAAATAAATATGCATGTTTTGAACTAATCCAGTCGTGTTCACTCTATTGCTTTCTTTTATTTCAAACGCTTGTTTAAGCGGAATCTGGGGAGGATGACGAAATCCAATGATGCGTAAGCTTCTGATGCTATGCTTTTGAACAAAAAACCTGTTGATGTACAGGCAGTGTTTCAATTCCCAAACACCGGAGATATAAGGAAGAGAATCCCTTGTTAACCCCTTTGAGCCTAGTTGTAGGAGTTTCTTTCTGAAGATAAAAAACCCTCAATTTTAACCGGGGGCAGGGTAGGTGTTAGCTAATTTGACCGAGCGTCCAAATTGCAAAAGGAGTATTCGTTTGAGGATCAATCACACCTCTAGAGGTCGTGCCTAAAAAACCACAATGGTTAAATGTCAAAAGTGAAACAGTCACATTATTCCTCAACGAGTCAGACAACCAGTGTCACACGGCTTGTTCGAAAAAGAGAAAGAGAAAAGAAAGAAAAAACCCGCTAAGTCGAATCCTGAAAACAAGTGACTTAGGCAAAAATGAGGGTATCCCGCTAGACTTTAAAATCGAAAATTCAGAGGAATTAGTCCAGGCAAAAGTTAGGGAAAAAACGAGAAGAACCGAAAAGCAAAAGGATTGTAAAAGAAAAATCCTCGAAAACACAAGTCGTGTGACTCCAGGTCCCGAAAGACGAAAAGCGAATGATTGTCACTCCGAAGAATGTGTGATGTCCTGAACTATCACTCCTATATAACCTTTGAAAGGTGAGCGCTAAGGTCAAATTAACTAAACATAGGATCGAAGAACATCAAGGAGAATGGGTGGGTTAAAAAGAATTTTGAGCCTTATATCCTTTCTTGTTAACCGTGAACCTGACCACGTTACAACCTGAAAAAGTCCTAATTGAAACAGGTTTAGTTCGAAAGCATACTTCGGTAAAGATCACATCGAAACTGACTCCTGAGAAACGGATTCCTCTCACAGCGTTGTATTAATTTTGACATTTTGATAACTGGTTCGTTCATTATATGTCATAAATTTTTCCACTGAACAGACTTGGATTTTGAAAACTGTCATATGCATTGCATTTAATATCGTTTATGCAGAACAATTTGTTTTACTCGCGAGTAAGCGCTTGACAGCAAGAAAGTTTCCGCAGTGGAAAGTTTGACCGGGATAGAATGTAGAATGCCTGAATACTCCGTCAAGGTGTGGCCAGCTATATCAAATAACCCCCAGTAAGAGCAGTCGTCCAAGAATGGTTAATCTGGAGCAATCAGGTCAAGATTCAACAAATCTCTCGCAGCTAGGAGTACTGCTCCACGAATCAGTCAATCAGGGGCAAAGTCATTGCAAGACCGGAGCAAGTCACCCTGAGAGCACAAAAGCCATTGTTGATCAGAAGGCGATTAATCTGAAACACCTCTTCGAGGTTCGAAACGTGAAAGCAGTTCATATCTAACCATCAGGGTACGGAGATTGCGATGCCCTTTTAGGGGAAGATTTTACGAAGATCCCATGGGCAGGGGGCAAAAGCGGAAGCGAAGGAAATGTTCCTCTCTGTTTCATCAGAGTTCATGAGAAGTTGTCCCAGGTTCAGGGGCAAGCCATCTCGAAGTCGGTTTGTGGCAAGTTTGCCTTTTCAAGTTGAAATATTTGGACTGGGGCATTGTCGTTACCTTTGCAGTAGATATCCAAGGGAGGGTGTTCCCCAGCCAGAGCAGGCTTTATGTGAAACCTTTTCCCCCCAGTAGATAGAGTTTGCTTTTCCTCCCCGGCAGGTGGAAGTCGAAGTTTTTATCCCCAGAAGAGTTGGGATTGAATCTGCGCAGGATCAGAGTATCCTCAGCAATTCAAGATTGACTTAATCGGTAGGATAAAGTCATCCCCAGAGGGTCGGGATTGATATACCCAGCAGAGGATGCATTCATGATGTTTGGTTATGAATATGTTTACTCCCCAGAGAGTTCCCGCGAAGTACAACCAGAGTACACAAATCGATTCCCAGCTGAGTATCAGCAACGTGATTAATCCCCACAGAGCACAATCAGGTTGTCAGTGGTTTGAAAGAAGTATCCCCGCGCAGGGCCGTCCTTTCTGTCTTCCAGTAGGTTGTTCTTCCTCCGACAGGATGATCATCCTCAGCAGAGTTTGCAACTCCGAGCTTGTGAGCCATTCCCCAGCAGGATGGTTATACCCTGTCGAGTTGGTTTCACCTTTCCAGCATTTATTTTGCTGGAATATGTCTGTGATACCCAGTTATCCCCAGCGGATGCGGCTTTGTCTTCAGCATTTATTTTGCTGGAGCACCTCTTTGCATTTGCATATATCATCATATTTGCTTCTACCCAAACGCGTAGCATTTCCATGCTGTATGGAGCATTACGTCATTGTCAAACATGTGCATTTTGAAACATAAGCCAGGTGGGTTACCTCCTTGTTTCAGGTGATTCTTCCCTGCAGGTAATTGAAATTATTGCTCAGGAAGGTGTCCAGATATTCAGATTTGTGGCGCGAGATACGCGATGATAGTGTTCGCCTTGTCATATGCTCCCCTAGTAGAGTTACTTGGTTAAGTTTCTCTTCTCCCCCCAGCGGAGTTCTTCTCAGATTGCTGTTACGTCAGCATTAAAAGATTTCATGGTTTAAACTTTCGGAATTGTTACTCATGACTTCCCCAGTAGAGTTTTTCCCCATCAGAGTTGCTTGGTTAAGTTTCTCTTATTCCCCAACAAAGTATTCTGCAGACTGCTGTACAACAGTTTTGAAAATCTTGAAGTTGTTACCTGGGTGTTTGACGGCCGTCGTTAGAATTTCCCCGCAGAAGTTGTTTGTTCAAGTCTTCGGGTTCGCACTTTTATTTAGTGCTTTTCCCACTTCTTCGGAAATGGAAGGTTGGCGAGATGGTTCAACGGTCGACGTGATGGTTCGACAGTTCGCGCTTTGATTAGTGCTTTGCCCGCTTCTTCGGAAATGGAAGGTTGACGAGATGGTTCAACGGTCGACGTGATGGTTTGACAGTTTGCGCTTTGATTAGTGCTTTGCCCGCTTCTTCGGAAATGGAAGGTTGACGAGATGGTTCAACGGTCGACGTGATGGTTCGACACTCGCTTTTATTTAGCGCATGCCCGTTTCTTAGGAAATGGAAGGTCAGTGATATTGACAGTACTTGCTTTTATTAGCGTATGCGTGTTTCTTAGGAAAAGGAAGGTCAGTGATATTGACGATACTTGCTTTTATTTAGCGTATGCCCGTTTCTTAGGAAAAGGAAGGTCAATGATATTGACAGTACTCGCTTTTATTTAGCGTATGCCCGTTTCTTAGGAAAAGGAAGGTCAGTGATATTGACGATACTCGCTTTTATTTAGCGTATGCCCGTTTCTTAGGAAAAGGAAGGTTAGTGATATTGACGATACTCGCTTTTATTTAGCGTATGCCCGTTTCTTAGGAAAAGGAAGGTCAGTGATATTGACAGTACTCGCTTTTCTTAGCGTATGCCCGTTTCTTAGGAAAAGGAAGGTCAGTGATATTGACGATACTCACTTTTATTTAGCATATGCCCGTTTCTTAGGAAAAGGAAGGTCAGTGATATTGACGATACTCGCTTTTATTTGGCGTATGCCCGTTTCTTAGGAAAAGGAAGGTCAGTGATATTGAAAATACTCGCTTTTATTTAGCGTATGCCCGTTTCTTAGGAAAAGGAAGGTCAGAGATATTGACGATACTCGCTTTTATTTAGCGTATGCCCGTTTCTTAGGAAATGGAAGGTCAGTGATATTGACAGTACTCGCTTTTATTTAGCGTATGCCCGTTTCTTAGGAAATGGAAGGTCAGAGATATTGACAGTACTCGCTTTTATTTAGCGTATGCCCGTTTCTTCGGAAAAGGAAGGTCAGTGATATTGACAGTGCTCACTTTTATTTAGCGTATGCCCATTTCATAGGAAAAGGAAGGTCAGTGATATTGACAATACTCGCGTTTATTTAGCGTATGCCCGTTTCTTAGGAAAAGGAAGGTCAGTGATATTGACAATACTCGCTTTTATTTAGCGTATGCCCGTTTCTTAGAAAAAGGAAGGTCAGTGATATTGACGATACTCGCTTTTATTTAGCGTATGCCCGTTTCTTAGGAAAAGGAAGGTCAGAGATATTGACGATACTCGCTTTTATTTAGTGTATGCCCGTTTCTTAGGAAATGGAAGGTCAGTGATATTGACAGTACTCACTTTTATTTGTCGTATGGCCGTTTTTTAGGAAATGGAAGGTCAGTGATATTGACAGTACTCGCTTTTATTTAGCGTATGCCCGTTTCTTAGGAAATGGAAGGTCAGTGATAGTGACAGTACTCGCTTTTATTTAGCGTATGCCCGTTTCTGCGGAAATGGAGGATCAAGGATATTGATGTCATGATTTATGTAGTGCCCGCTTACCTTAGCGTTTGCCATTGACTCGACACATGTGGCGTCACGCAGGTGTTCGATATGGAAATCAGGTTCTTTATCGGATGATTGATTAGTTGTTGCTGTGACAACCAGATTCAATTGTTGGGATGTAGTGTTCCTAAGCAGTTTGGAAGTTTATCTCTTCGGTTAGCAAATTTTCGGGTTCTCTGGTATTCAACCGTCTTCTACCTTGATTGCCTGAAAGTCGTTCGCTTTTCATCCTATCGGGTCCAAGCCGCTTGAATAGGGGCAGCTGTTGCACCCTAAAATTTGCCCAACCTTTTTATCACTTGGTTTATGTTTCACTGCATAGCATAACATTGTTCTAGCATAGTTCTAGCATTTGCATAACATAACATCCTTCATTTAGCAGGGGATCAAGTGTGATACATGTCAAGAGAAGCCTAGCCAAAGGTTTTATTCAAGCTTAAGAAGTTACCGAGGTCATCAGTCAGTGGGTTGGGTCCTTAAGGAGTTCAGTTGCTTGTATGGGGTTTATCTCCTAGCATGAGGAGCCATTTGAAGAGTATCAAAGGTTGTGGAGCCTTGGATTTGGATATTATGTGTGGATAGAGCTCATGGAGTTCCTAGAGGATCAAGGCAGAGCTCAATCAAATGTTTGTAGCAAGTACAAGAGCCATAGTGGAAGTTGGTGTCACTAGGGTTTCATCTGGTTAATCGTAGGCCAAAATGATCAATTGAAGAAGATCAAAGCCCACTTCTAGGTCATTGAGATCATGAAATGATATGTTGAGGCATATGAGAGGTTTTTTCAAGATTAAGTTTAGAAGAATCAAGAGTGGTTGGAGTTACTAAGTCAGGATTCCTAGGGTAAAATCCCCTATTTAGTGCCAAACTTCCAAGCCATGTAAGTCAAGATACAAGTCTCATATAAATTTGGCCTCCACGTGAATGTTGTAGAGGATGTTCATAGATTTAATTTGAGTACTAGAAGTCCTCCATTGGATTTATAGAACTCATGTTATGGTCCAGACAAGTTACAGGTCCTCAGATGCATCTGAAATTTGTCTGTGAGAAGCATCTGACTTCCAAGCTATTTTTTGACCTAGAAGGAGGTTTCATCTGACCTTTTGGTAAACATGAAAGTTGTTCCTCATGATCTTAGATTTCCAAATTGTATTAGAAGTCTTCCATCTGATTTGTAGAACTCAAGATATGAGGTTTGCAAGTCAGGGGTATTTTGGGAAAGTGAGATTATAGGCCATTTTCAATTATAAGTCAAAATCTCAAACTTGCACATCTCAAATGGAGTTTTTCAACATGGAACTTGCTCAAAATATGGTTTTTAGGTCAACCAAGAGCTCATGGTGAATTTATTTGGTCCATAGCAAGAGTTGACTTGAAGTGGTTTTGAAAGAAGAGAAATTAAAGGCCTTATTTGGTGGGAAATTCAAATAAATTGTTATGTGCACAAAATATGCCAAATGACCACTCAATTTAATCAGAAATGATGATTTAGAAACATTGGCAATTCTAGAATTTTCAATTGACTCATAATTCATGGTGTTTTGACATGTTTCTTCACAAATAAGCAACATCACAAGAAATTATTCATAAGGCCAAAGCCAAGGCTCTAGCCAAGTTGAATTCACTCAAGGTGTTTTGTGTATGATGCTAGAAGCTTCCAAAGCAACCTTTTGAGCCAAATTTGAGCTTTCCATAATGAAATTTTTGGAGAAATTTTTGGAGTTGGATTTTTTGGATTGGGCTTGGATTGGGCCTCTAGAAGGTTCTAATGTGTTCTATAAATATTAAAAAACGAAATTGGATAGAGGTTGATGACTCATTGGAGCTGAAGAGAGAGAGAAGCCATTGGAGCAAGTTGAAGAAAAAGCTTGAAAGTGAATTTTTGGTTTTGGAGATTCAGAGGATTACAGCAAGAATTGATTATCAAGAATCGTTCACCATCAATCATTGAAGCTTTCTGCACTTAATGGAGGAGAATTGAGGTCTGAAACCACCACAATCGGAGCTTAAAACCAGGTTTTTATTTCTTGAATTTTCTCTCAATACATGCGTTTTTAATGCCTTAGATTCATATGGTTAGGTTACAACTAAGGTATAGATGATTTCTGGACAGAAAAATTGAGGTTTAGTGACAAAATAGGAATTGACCCGTTTTCGGTTGAGATTTGGATTTCTTTATTCTTGAGGTTTTAGTGTGATTCATTAGTATAATTGAAATCCTCGTGAAATTTCACACAACTTTGGTTCAAGAATCGAGTGAAATGGTGAAGTATTAAGAGAGTTATGGTTGTTCAAAGTTTGCCGGAAAAAAGCTTCATTCGGCCAGCCATGGTGTAGCGCGCGGGCACTGTTCATGTGCAGAAAATTTTGAATTGGAGAAGACGTCCACGGACCGTCCGATTGGAGAGGAAAGGAGGACTTTGTCCGCGCATCCGAGGGCTGAGATCGCGCCACGTCCCCCTATCCCTGGAACGACGTCGTTTCATGAGTATTGCAAGCTTCTTTTCAGCGCTATGTGAACCTAAGGCGCGCAGGTTCGATTCCCTGCATTGCTTCTTTTTATTAATTGTGAAGTTGAATCAATTGTTAATTCGTTTTGGGCTTTAGTGTTGTGTAGCGCTATTACCACCTCCCACAGCAGGCCCAACGTGAGCTACAACGTGGAATCACCACTCAATGCACCCCCTAAACGTTATTGAGAATGTTTTTTTTGCTGCATTAATCCCAGATGGGCCTAGCGCTCAGGTGCTTTCAGCACCCCCTCTCATCAGCCCAGGCGAGAAATGAGCCTTATTTTCTTGCTGATTGAACCCCTCCCCTGTTCTTGCTTAATTTCTTTTCTTTAATTTTTTCTGTTTTTATACTTGTTAGATTTAATTCACAAAAAAGTAGTAAATGATGATAATAAATTCTGGAAAAAATTGTGATTATAGATTGGGATGTTTAGGATTTTATCATGCTTTTCATTTTAATTTTCCATGCGTTTTCCATTTTTTGTCATATTTTCTAGTGTAATATGTTTTTAATGGTGGAATAATTGCGTGTTGATTTTGTCCATTTTATTTCTCACTCATATTTTGGAGTTTGATCTTGAGATTTTACAGGCTGGTTATACGCATGTTGTTGGTATTGTGTGATTTTTATCCTGATTTTTTAGATCATTTTAATTAGGATTTCGAGATAGGTTTAGAGCCTTTCCCCATTAATGGTTTCCCTTGATACCTTGCAACTTAAGATATTATTAGAGGACTTAGGAATTGAATTAGGTCCTGATTTTTTAGCTATAGATCATTAACAATTGCATGTTCCCATAGAAAAATAATTAGATTTTTGTGATGTGTTTTGCTATTTTAGTTAGAACATTCAAGTTGTTTGTTCATTTGGTGCTTCAACTTTGGTGATGGTTTTGGAATGGACTCAAAGTGGGTTTTTCTTGCATGGTGGGCTTCTGGTTCTTATGGGAGGATATCATGGACATGATGAAGCTTTTGTGGAGTGGCTGGTGGAGCTTGGCTTGGAGCTTTTCTTTTCTTTTTGTTAGCTTTTTGTAGCTTATGAGATTAGGGTTTTAGGAGAGAGCTTTAGAAATAGTTTTTTCTTCAAATAAAGGTTGGTTTCATTCACCTTCCATTACCATCCTATGATTCAAAGTCCTCATGTTAAAGTCTCATCTCTCCTTTGGAGGGATGTGTGACATTTTTACAATGAGTAGAACTTTTGAGGATGCCTTTCTCTGATGACTGGTTGAGTGTCAGATGGGATTCCTTTGGTTTCCTGTCTGCTTCCCATTATCAAATACTCATCTTGTTGATTCTCTTCATTCTTGGTGGAGTGCATTGTTAAAGTTTAAATATGAAGTATACCTTTCCTTCTCTTGAAGATGGTGGACTTGAAGAGCAGTTACAGACTTTGGATTGGATTGCTGTCAGAAGATTGCTCTACTGTGGAGATTGCTAGCTTGTTTTCCCTCTTCCGTAAAAGACTTAATTCACTTCTTCCGTAAAAGACTTAAAAAAAAACATTCAAATCCTTTTTGTCCTCTTGGACCCTTAATCAGGAAAACCCTTTTCTTAAAGGAGAGTTCTGTTAACTTTCAGTTCTACCGCAAACGGTAACACCTAAGTCTCCAAGGGTCGAGCTGCAAACACTAACTGCTGGAACTGATTGTTAACTTTACTTGGATAAAAAAGAAGTTGAACAAACCTGTGTTCTCCGTAGCACGAACTACGTTTTCTCTGATCTTTCATGCCGTATGAAAGTACGTAGGCACGAGATGTGATATCTCGGCGAGCAACCTTCCCCCCTTCTCCCGTAGTTAAGCGAACTACGTTAACTCTGATTTCTCGTTCCAGACGGGAATACGTAGGCATAAAGTGCGATACTTTGCCGAGTCATTTTCTTTTCTTTTTAGACTAGACCTTAGCGTAGATAGATAAAATTAACCAGTCAGATAAACACAACAAGCGTGGATCCTATCGAGTACGATGGACGTGAGGGGTGCTAATACCTTCCCCTTGCGTAACCGACTCCCGAATCCAGACAATGGTTGCGATGACCTTGTCTTATACTTTTTTCGTCAGGTTTTTTCCGATTGATCCTTTCCCGTTCAGAGGGATAAATAACGAAAGGTGGTGACTCTTCTGTTTTGTCGGCACCTTATTTTCGCAGTAGCGACAAACTCCCCGAAAACAGACCTCCTCGTCCCATCAAATGCTCTGACCACCAAGTCGCTCGGAGTGCATGTTATCCCTCGTGTGTCTAACTTCAAGAGGGCCTTCTTGGGTAGAACATTTAATGATGACCCAGTATCCACGAGTACATGTGAAAGAACATTACCTCTACATTCCATCGAGATATGCAAAGCCAGATTATGATTCCTTCCTTTTGGTGTCAAATCACGATCAGTGAATCCCAACCTGTTACCTGCATTGACGTGGGCCACCACTCCTTCCAACTGATTCACGGATATCTCCTGAGGTACGTAAGCATTATTCAAAACCTTGAGCAAAGCATTCATGTGAGCTTCAGAACATAACAACAGTGACAAGATGGAAATCTTTGGAGTCTGTTGTAAGTGATCCACAATTTTGTAGTCACTCTTTCTTATCAAACGCATAAATTCCTCTGCGTCCTTCAGCAAAGTTTCCTTTTCTCTATTTTGAGAACTCTCCTCAGCCACCACCTTCCCTTTACCATTGTCGGTCCTTTCTGCATTTACTTCGGGAGGTGCAAACACTCTCCCACTTCGATTCATTCCTCCAGTTCCTACCAAATTGTCAATTGAGTCCAAGGGTGAATTCTTTAATTCCTGCTTCTTCCTGTTGCAATAGACCTCAGCCCCATAGTTCCAAGGGATCGCTTTAGAGCTCTCATAGGGTATAGGTCCTGCTTTTGTGAATATAATAGTGGGCCTCACCGGAGGTGCAGAAATTGTAATTGTTTTGTACGGGATGGAGATGGTGACCACCTCGTCCTTATATTCAATGACTACCTCTTCAGCATTCTTCTCACAGATTCTATCAAATTGCAATAAACCATCATCCATCATGCGTTGTACTTGGTTCTTCAAATTCCGACACCCTTCGGGACAAATCATACAGTCTTCACAATCGTTCCCACAGCCTGGGAACACCCCACCTTCTAACAATTTGCTTTTCACAAAGCCTAACGGCGTCTTCAAATCCTCCACCTTGGACACCAAGTTCAGGCCTTCCTCACTGACAATAGCATTCACACCACCATCCCTACCATGGTTAGGCATGGGATTTTGATCCACGTTTGGCGCATCCTGATTGAAGTTGATAGCCTTACTATGAACAAGGTCTTGTACCTTGTGTTTGAAGGCTTTGCAATTGTCGATGTTGTGGCCGGGGGCGCCAGAGTGGAATTCACACCTAGCGTTGGCGTCGTACCCAAGAGGTGGTGGGCCAGTTAGAGGTGCCATTATTCTTTTCTGGACCAACTGCAGTTGAATTAAGTGTTGTAATAACTGAGCGTAGGGCATCGGTGGTGTGTCAAAGTGCCTGTCCATCATCCTTCTCCGATCTTGGAACTGCCTCGGTGCATAATTCTGTTGTTGAGGTCGTTGTTGCTGTTGCTGACGTGGTTGTTGTTGCTGAGGCTGTACCGCCGGGATGGCAATACTAGCTACTTGTGGAGGTTGCTGATAATACGGTCGTTGTTGACGTTGATTCAGATTTATATTTCAATTGTTAAAGATGGATACTGCATTTGTCTCGTTATCTCTCTTCTTCGCACCAAAAATCTTTCTTCCACCTCTAGATGAGGTCCCTTCTCCCGCTTGTATCTTTCCAATCTTAATACCATTTTCGACCCTCTCACCGGTAATAATCAAATCTGAAAAGCTCCTAGACATGCTGCCCACTAACTTCTCATATTAAATTCCTTGTAATGTGGCCACAAACAGATCAATTAGTTCTCTCTCTCCACCATGGGAGGTTGAACTCTAGCGGCAAGCTCCCGCCATCTCTGTGCGTATTCTTTAAAACATTCGTTACTCCTCTATGATAAATTCTAAAGCTGCACTCGGTTCAGCGCCAAGTCACTGTTGTATTGGTAGTGCTTAACGAAAGCCTCTGCCAAATCTCTCCAGCTTCTGACATTAACTGGCTCTAAACCCATATACCATTCGAGGGATGGTCCCGACAGACTATCTTGAAAGAAGTGCATCAGCAACTTCTCATCATCGGAGTACACAGACATCTTTCAGAAATAGGAGCGAAGATGCACCCTTGGACATGTTGTTCCTTTGTATATATCGAAATCTGGAACTTGGAGGAATCCTAAGTCCCGGAATCAATCCTAGGTTCGACATATCCAGACCCATAGCGTTTTGGTTTTTAAGGCTTCTCATCTTTTCCTCTATCGCCTTGAATCTTCTATCAACGTTGGGTTGCAGTCCTGCCCCAAGATCTCCCAGGGAGAAGATGTCCTCTTGATCATCTTGTTCCCATTGGGGTCCGTTGTTACCTTGTATAGGGCCCATTGGAACTGGGATGGGAACTCCAGTCTGGTTTCCTCCGCTCGGAGGGATAACCGTTGGGATAGCATCTGCCCGTGGCGTACTGTTTTCTGCTGTAGGTGGTACAGCAGCGGTTCCACCATGTAGAACCCCACTACCATCAACTCTTGACACGAGAGGTTGTACCAATGTCCTCAACTGTTCTTGGCCGTTGGCTATGCCCTGCATCATGTCCATAAATTGCGCCATCCTTTTGCGAAATTCCTGAAGCTCGAGCTGAACTTGCTCCATAATTCTTTGCTGATTCCCCCTCGTAGAGTACCTGTGGAATGTTGGGTCTGCTATCCTGTGAACCGCTAGAAGAAAATCACATAGAGATAAGATTAATGGTCCCAAGAACACCTGCTATGCAAAAATGATAAATGATGCAAAAAATGCAGAATGCAGACATGTAAATATGTTTCAGGGAAATTTCCCCCTCAATTCTAGTTTCCAGAAGAAGAAACGACCATGAAAAACCCCACAGACAAGTGAACAGAATAACAACTCCTCGTATAATAATAAGCCAACCAATAATGTGCATACATCAGCTGAGTACAAAATAGAGATGACCTCAATCAACAAGCCTGATGATGGTCGATACATAAGAGAAACAACAAGATACAAAGAAAGATAATCAAGCTGAGTGCCGAGACCGGAAATCCTCTAGTAGCTTCCGCGTCTCAAGATGATCTGGTCTGGCGAGTAGTCCCTGTATGAGTTGCTCTTGCCGGCTAATGGTGCGCTGTAGACTATCAACATGGTCTTCCCAGGCTCCTTCCCCAAAGCATGCTTCAAGTCTACTCCTCTTGGTATCTGCCCTCAACCTACAATCCTTCAGGTCTGCGATAGCTTGGCTCAATTTATGCTCGCTGTGATATCTGAGTGATTCTTCCGCTGAGATCTTCTCGTCTTTTGCTCTGAGTTGACTCTTCAACTTGGTGATCTGTTGTTTCAGCTTATCCTCTCGCTCCTTGTTGTTAGTGAGCGTGGCATTCCACACTGATTCAAACTTAGAGATCTCCAAGTAAGCCTTGTCCAGATCCTTCTTTTTGGTAACAAGCACACTATGGACAGCGTTCAAATCTCGGCCTGTGCGTTCTCTGTCACTAGTCTCCTTTATCAAACCGTACCTAGTTTGTTGATAAGCTCAGTCTGTCTTTTGAAAGAATTGACAGCATCAGTCTTCTCGCTTCGGAGTTGAATGATTTCTTTCTCCAATTTTTCATTTGATTTCTTCAACTCTTCTTTCTCCAACAACACCCGATTGTATTTCTGAATGTCCACGGTAGTGGGTTCTTCTATCATGAATGGATACAGAGGTGCAACTGAAGGAAATGGCATCAAGAACTTTGCAGCTCTATCATGAATCCAAGTAAGGTACGGGTCGTAAGCTCGGCTGTTACTCTTCCCTAATAAAGCCTTCCCCTTCCTATGGATGTTATTCCATGCATGTTCAAGTCTTCCTAAAGTCTTACCCTCCAATAAACCAGTGAGATGCAGAGATTCCTATATCTCCTCTTCCCTAGAAGGCTCCCTCAGTGCATACCCAAACTGTCTGACCAATAAAGAAAGGTTATAGTTTATGCAACCTTTCCTTCCGACCAAAGGGACGTTAGGAAATCCACCGCAACTATAAATAATATTTGTACCAAGCATGTCTCGGTCAAACCAAATAATGTTCTCTGCAGATAGACCCATCAACCTCTCCGACCATCCTAAAGTACTAGCAGTGGCAACAAACGGACCCGTCTTGGGCATATGACTGACAAACCAAGCATACAACAGAGGAACACAACAAGCTACATTCTTTCTTCTTCGTTTCTCATTCTTGTAGTGAACAGAATGATAAACATCGCCGAGAAGAGTAGGCACTGGATTTCTTGATGCCAGGATATGGAACACATCTACATCCACAAAGTTCGGAAGGTTAGGAAACAAGATAATGCCATATATACAAAGAGCTAGGATGGCGCTAAACACAATCCAACAACCATCCTTAGCGCACTGCTGAGCTTTCTCAATCAAGTAAGGCAAAGGAAAACCATATACCCCAAGTCTCTGGATCATCTTCCCATTTAACTCTGAAGCCTCAAGATGCAAAATAGCGGCGAGCTCGGCCAGATCAGGCTCAGTATCAACATGGACAAACGGCATCTGATTCCGAATGGGTACCCCTAACAGCTGAGAATATTCCTCTAGGGTAGGAACCATGACATAGTCAAGAAAGACGAAGCATCTCAACTGGGCATCATAGAACTGTAGGAGAGCATAGACACCACTGATCTCATATGCAGAGGGCTTACAGACATATCTCAATAACCTCCCATAAGACTTCTTGAAATCTTCCATTACTGCTTTTTCACCCAAGGCAATCAAACTCAACAAAGTACTAACATCCGGAGCTGGAAACTTGTAGGCCATTGTACTCTTCAAGGGCTACATAATAAGATCACTAGAATCGAGAGGAAAATATGCACCTGCAACATAGATACATGTTAATGAAATGTAGATGAAAATGCAAATGCAAATGCAAACAAGGGATCAAGACTGTTGTGCTGTTGGTCGAGAAAAACCAGAGCTTCGCCTTAAAAGGAACAAAGTACCGACAGTAGGACCCACTAATATCAAGAACACAGATTCACACTAGCAAACCGGGTATTCTAGAAGCCAAGGTTTCCTACACAACCCAACCCCTCTCACAGGTATGGACCTATCCACTGACAAGGTTCGGCATCCTATACGGTCATCAGCGTCACAGACTTTCGAGAAACGATGATACGTTCACCATTTCTGGTTTGGCATCATCATCTCCTGAAGAGGCCTCACTTAGCTGACTCACAAATGATTGGTTCCCAGAGTCGACAATTCTCAAATCCAAAATCCCAACCGATTCTAAGGATCTGAAGGAAAATTATCAAAGAGAATCTCGTCCGAGTGTGAATTTCATGGGGAACTGTGTCTGCTAAGCAAACAGGCCCTCCACTAATCTCCACTACTAAAGCTAGGTTCATACTCAAGCCAGGGTCTGGCTTATCACTCATTGGAACTTCCCTCCCACAACACAGCAATAGTGATGTATGATGCGGAAAATAAAATGCGGAAAGCAAATAAAGATAAAACACATATGTACACACCCCAAAAATAAACAAACAAGCGCTAGGATTGACTCGCATAGGGGATATTTTTGTCCCCAACAGAGTCGCCAGATGTCGCTATTGCGAAAATCGAGGCCGGCAATGACAGAAGAGTTGCCACCGTGCGTTATTTATCCCAAGAGAGGGAAAGGAAACGCTCAGAGAAAACCTAACGAAAAGAGGGATAAGATCGGTCATCGCAACCAAATCTCGGGTTCGGGAATCGGTTACGCAAGGGGAAGGTATTAGCACCCCTCACATCCGTCGTACTCGACGGGATCCACGCTCGTTGTCTACCTAAAGGGTGATTGAAACTATCTAACTACAAGCTTGAGGACAAAATAAAAAGAAGTGACTCGGCAAAGCAACGACGCTTTGTGCCTACGTATCTCATCTGTAATGAGAATTCAGAGTCAACATAGTTCGGCTAACTACGGTAGAAAAAGGGGGGAAGGTTGCTCTCCAAGACATCACGTCTTGTGCCTACGTACTTTCATTTGGTATGAGTGATCAGATCAAACGTAGTTCGGGCTAACGAGGAACATAGGTTTGTTCAACTGTTTTTTAGGCCCGAGTAGGGTTAACAAGTAGTTCTAGCAGTTGGTGTATGCAGCTCGACCATTGGAGACTTAGGCGTTACCGTTTGTGGTAGAACTAAAAGTTAACAACACTCTTTTTATCTGAGAAGGTTTTCCTGATTAAGATCCCAAAGGATGAAAAAGGTTTGAAGTATTTTTGTGTTTTTTAGAGAAGAAGTGTTTTGAATTGGAGTGTTTATAATGTATGTTGTGCCAAAGTCTAGAACCTAGGATCGAATGCGTCGCATATCGCCCTAAGGATGTATACTAAACACTCTAGGCAATTGAGAGGTGGCCCCTCAATCAATATTTCCCAAGTATAAGGCTCATGGCACAACATCCATTATCTTTATTAAGTGTTTTAGGATTGTTTGGAGATGAGAAGAGAAAGGACACTAAAGGGGGGACTAAATCCAAACCTAAAGTTGTCATGAAATGGTGATCCTAAGATTGAGATAAAGGAAATGCTACTAATGTTATCATACATGGTTAAGATCCTAATGTCTAACATAATCTCCCTTGAGAGATTAGAGGTCCTAAGGGAAAAGAGACAAAGAAACAACAGGAAACAACATAAACATGCAAGGATACAAACATGGAATGCAAATAAGGGAGGAAATTGTGTGGGGTAAATACCACCACAAGCTCATCTCAACCTTAAACAACAATATGATAAATGCAAGAGATAAAGGGGACAAGAAATACATCAATAGAAACACACAAGAGCATCAAAAGTGGGGATGAAATGGCCTAAACCAAACAACATCAACCACAATGCCACAAAGCAAAACAACATGAAAAGGGCAAGGAAAAGAAACCTAACTCAAAGAGGGGATAAAACAAGAGAAGAAAACACCAAACATCATTCGACCAAAGCATCATCATGATTTGTGCAAAAGATACAACAAAAGTGTCCTCATAGTTCACCATTCAATTCATGTTTCAAATACCTCCAAAGGAGGGAACTTAGATAAGCCTAAATGGTGTTAAAAAGTCCTTGGACAGCAAGAGGAATGAAGTAAAAGTTCTCAAGAGTAAAAAGCAAGTAAACCACAGGGAAATGCGAGCAAATTCCCAAAATAAAGCAAGCTTGTTTCACAATGAAACCCTAATTGGAAACTCAAAAGTTACCAAGCAAATGAACAAGCAAAACCAAATGTTATGACCTAAAAATGAGCAAGCACCATCCTTAACATGTTAACAACATGAATTAATAGGCATTGAGAGCTCAAAGGATCCAAAAATGTCATATCCAAGTCAAATTAGGTCAAGATGTATGTATGAACCTTCCTTTAGGGTAGCTTGACTTGCAAGTTACTCTAAAAATAGGAAAATGATAAAAAAAAATTATCAAATAAAATGCAAGAAGCTCATAAATGTGTTGGCAACCAGGGGCCAAAAGATTGCAATAAAAATCACTTCACAACATCACCATAGAAATTGATTCACAAGGGTGCTCCATTGTGAAGGAGTATTGCTTAGGGTCAACTGAAAGGCATCAAAAGTCAACTCAAAAGTCAACCAATCAGGGGCAAAATGGTCCTCAAAACTTCTTCAAATCATCATTGATATGAGGATTGAATTTCATTCATTGGATCAAAATAAAGTGAGAGAAATAAAATCAAGAACATAACATGTCAAGATTCAAGCTATATAAAACACCTCCAAAGTTAAATCCCATTCTAAATTGAAAAATAAATCCTAAAATAAAATAAAAATTTCTAAAACTAAGAGGACATCTCAAAGATTCTAAAACATATTTTTTTGGGATTTTATGACCTTTGGAAGTATTTTAAAATAATTAAAATCTAAACAGAAATAAAATAAAACAAAAATAAAATAAAATAAAATAACAAAAGGGTTGGGGGGTGCAGGCAGCAACCCATAAGCGTTTCAAATCAAAAGGCCCACAAGAAGAGGGGGTGCCAATAGCAACCCGACCCATCAGAAAAACAAAAATGAAATAAAACTTGAAGATTCAGTGTGCTGTGGTCAAACAAGGCATATGGTGGAACTCAATCAGGCATGTTGGCTCAGGAAGTCAACACATCCAAGGATCCACGTTGTGCCAGCTCATTTAATGAGATTCCAGCCTGATTCAGTGTGTTTGGTCAATGCAAGAACACGGTGGGTCTTAATCTGGGACATTGAACTGAAAAGTAATTAAATCACAAGGCCAGCAACGAGACACGTGGGATTGGCTGGGATTTAAAAATGGGAGGGAGAACCAGACGCCGGAACCACTGTTCCGGTCGTCTTCTCCGGCGAGCCTTCATCACCTCCTCACGGCTAAAAACCCAGAAACCTTAAAACTTCATCAAAATGAGTAAAACAAAAGCCTAAAGTGATCTCCAGGTTACATGGATCATGAATCCACTAGCCATTTTCATTGATCAGGCCTTATTAACACAAAAGGAAAGAAAATAAAAAATGAGCTCAAATAAAAAAGTTCATAAACAGTCACGAAACCAACCCAGAATCCATCTATGCATCAAGAGGTTTGCAAATATATGAAAATGGCATGATATCAATGCTTGAACAAAGAGATATTTTGAAAGAAAGAAACCTAGAAAATACGCTTCCTCAAAGCTCAATGTGTTATCAAAGCTTGAAGTAAGTTACCCAGAAACATTCAGTGAAGTTCAAGAAATGTTTTGCAATGCTTGGTTTTGTTTGAAACTCAATGAAACTTAAAAAACAATTTTCACTTTTCCTCACTTTTTTTCCAATCTGTTCTCTCTCTAACTCTCACCAAAATCACCTCTGAGGATTTGTGAATGATCCTGAGTTTATGTATGTTGGATTCAGATGAAGAAAGGGCACAATTCTATTCCCTTTGGCCCAATTTGATTTTCACTTTTTCACTCCATGGTCATTTGAATAGTGCACGAATTTCACTTTGATTAGCTGTAAAAATGGCTTCTTTGGCTTGCATCTGAAGTTGGTGAATCAAAGAGCTGAAAATGATCCCTTGATTTCATCTTATGGTATGTTTTTGATGTGTAACTTAATCTTGAAGAAACCATGAAAATGGCCACCAAAATGCACTTAAATTCCAAATCCAAAGATGGCATTGTGTTTCAAATGTCATTTGCACTCAAAATATGCATAAGGTTGGTACAAAATGTTTTCAAATGAATTAATTTTAATTTTTCCCTTTTTAAGCCTTTTTCATGGAAATTCAATTAGGGATTCTTCCATCCAAGCCAAACCTTTGATGCCTTGATGTTTGTTTGAGCAAATGACCCCATTTGGAGCAAGTTTGATGTTGGAAATATTTCCATTTGAAGTGTGCAAAGTGGTGAAAATGACCTATAATGAAAATGACCTGTAATCCTGCTTTCCCAAAATGCCCCTGCCTTACAAGCATCATAACTTAAGTTCTACAAATTATATGAAGGACTTCTAGTACTCTTTGGAAAGCTAAGATCATGAGGAACAACTTTCATGTTCATCAAAAGTTGAGGAGAAACATCATTCTAGTTCAAAAATGGCTTGGAAGTTGGTTGACTTTTGTTGACCAAAATCACATTCATCTGAGGACCTGTAACTTGTCTGCATCATAACTTGAGTTCTATAAATCCAATCAAGGACTTCTAGTACTCAAAAGAAAGCTAAGAACATGCACTACAAGTGTCATGTTGGTCAAAAGTTGAGATGAGACTTGTATCTTGAGGTAGGTGGTCTTGAAGTTAGGCACTGAACAGGGGATTTTACACTGAGAACCCTAATTCAGTCACTCCTCGCACTCTTGATTCTTGATGAATTGATCTTGAAATGATATCTCATATATCTTAAAACAACATTCCATTGCCTTAAAGACTTGGAATTGAGTCTTAATCTCCTTTAATTTCACAATTGACTCAGGGTAGACCAGATGAAAACCCTAATTGCACCATCTTCAACTGTAGCTCTTCACACTTGGTATAAACACTTGAATGAACTCCACAATGACCCTCAAGGCCTCCAATGAGCTTAAATGACCATATCTCTTCATAACCATGGGCTTGTGATCCTCAGATGGTCTTCAAATGGCCTCCAAGACAGGAGGTGAACCTCATACATTTATCTGCTTATCCAAAGGGTTTTGACTTGTCTTTGATGATGATAACCCCCTGTTGACTTGAATACAACCTCTTGATTAGGCTTAGAACCCTTGACACATTCCTCTTGTTGCACACACATCTCTTGATCCCCTGTAAAAATGCAAAATGTTATGCAATGCAATATGTTAGAACAATGAAATGAAACATGAACCAAGTAAAGAAAAGGTTGGGCAAATTTTGGGGTATAACACCAAAGACAAGCAAACAAATGCTAGGATTGACTCGCATAGGGGATGGGAATTGTCCCCAGTAGAGTCGCCAGCTGTCGCATCGTTGTGAAGAGGGGCTGACAAAGACAGAAGAGTCGCCACCATTCTTTATTTATCCCAAAAGAGGGAAAGGAAACGATCAGAGAAAACCTACGAAAAAGGGAAAAGACAAGGTCATCACAACCAAATCTCGAGTTCGGGAGTCGGTTACGCAAGGGGAAGGTATGAGTGAAAACAAAAACTATCTAAAGCTGCTGCTAAAACAAGGGGAACTGACTCGATAGAGCATCGCAGCCCTATGCCTACGCATTCCTTCGTGCAATGGGAAAGTCAGAGTCAACGTAGTTCAGGAAACTATGTAACACCCTTCTAAACCCCACGGCAAAATATACGAATAATCAGAGTAATATTTCATGCATTCACAAAAGGGCGTCACACATAACTTTTCAAAACATCAAAACACCTGTCATACTCATTAACACTTATAATAAATAACCATGCTTCTTACAATTTCACTTTGTATGTAGCAGCGAATTCATTTTATAGCATAATTATCTTAACAGAATACTCAGATTCATCAAAACACTTCAACATTAGTTAGGCACTAAGGCCAACATCATAATATTCCAATGAATACAAAAACATAACATAGAGTACATAAAGTATCTCTAAAACATAAACCAACGATCCCAGTGTTACATGACCAGAGCATGACTCGACCCAACATAATAAAATTACTAAACATCTACACCAATAGCGACTTCGCACCTACAAGCAGCTCTACTCTTGATACCTGCACGATGCCAGATATGGCATCATTCCAGTAGAAGGGTGAGAAATCTTATCATAATAATTAATGCATATAATTATATATATCTACAATCATAGCATATACATATTCCACATTCTCACCGCACTCATTAAAATTCACATATACATCACAATGTATATACATAAAACTAAGCATGTTCATCATTCATGCTTCTACAATTCACATCATTTACACATAAACATTTACAATTATGTTTATTCACCAATCACAATCATAATGATGATAAATGTAACTCATAGAGACCGACTCACGACTCTATGCAGATGCAAATGCGGTACCGACTCATTCAACAAGTTCAATTGAAGAACCAAATGGAACCATCGCTTGTTACCGTAGTAACTCCCCGTCGGGCCTACGATGTTCAACCATCACTCACACCCCACATGGGCACACGATGTTTCAGGATTGCTCACACCCCACATGTGCACACAATCCGATCACTCACACCCCACACGGGCACTTGATCTGATCGCTAACACCCCACATGGGCACACGATCTAATTGCTCACACCCTACACGGGCACACAATCATTCAGTAGATTCTATGCGGAATCAATCAGCACAAGAATGTATATCATGATGCTTCACATGCAAAATGACTCCATACACTTCTTGAAATGCATACATATTCATAATGTTTTCATATCATTTAATCTCATACAATCATCATAAAGTACACACACACACACACACACACACACACACACACACACACACACACACACACACACACACACACACACACACATATATATATATATATATATATATATATATATATATATATATAAGACCAAGCATATTTATCATGCATATATCCAAGTTCTCAATTCAACAATTCACACACAGGCATACTTTCATATAACAACGATATTAATGTCATGTGATTCATATAAAACTCATCAATTCTCACCAATCCCTATTTGGGGTTATGGGTACATCGCTTATACCCCACCAGGAACAACATCTCAGTTATTCTACCCCGGTGATTATTCCACTAGGAACGACATCTAAGTCATTCTACCCCAGTGTATACGACCATGTCACTATACCTCACTAGGAACAACATCTTTCATTCTACCCCAGTGATTACTCCACTAGGAACAACATCTTGTTATTCTACCCCAGTGATTACTCCACTAGGAACAACATCTTGTTTTTCTACCCCAGTGATTACGAGCCTTACACATATACATATTTTCAACATCATCATCATATTTACCAAGCAATGCACATATATTCACAATATATTCTCATGCATTCTTCACATACGATCGCATACAAACAATATGCATTCACAAATTTATGCCAAACGGCAACCAAACGCTCTAATTATTTAAGCCTCACTTACTTAAAATAATTAATCTTGATTAATCGGTAAAATTGGCTAAAAGTCGGCTAAAAATAATATTTCTTTTCGCCAAGTTATAGAACATATTATTATCTTCAGTTTGATATAAAGAACGACAAAATCCGATAAACGGTGAAGTTATGAATTTTCAAAGTTTTGAAAAATAATATTTTTCTCACACTTACAGTGTTAACGGGTTAACGGATACGGTTAACAGGTTAACGCCTCCAAAAACTCAGTTTTTAGGCCATTTTTATACCATTAATCGGTTAACCTATAGTGTTAATCGGTTAACACCTGAAAATTTGGAAAAACAAGCTACGGGTTTGTGCCCAAAACCCCCAAAAACCTGAACTATTTAATTATTTTCTCCCGATTAAATACCTACTCATCATTACCAATCATATAGTAACAATTTAGGATCATAAAATGCAAATTCTACGACTTCCGATTTTCATCCAAAATCTTAACCTCCAATTTTCCAAAAATGTCAAAACTCACAAATTCAACCAAATTCAATCAAACGAAATCCAATAATCACGGCTAAACATTATCCGACTAAACTACGCAATTTATTTCGAGTTTCATCCGCGAAAACATCAGTTTCTATCGATTAAACTCATTTCTGCCCTAAAATGGAAAATGAGCAAAAACTCTCCAACAATCCAAACCAATTCAACAAACACATACATAATCATACACATTGGTAGAATAATAAGATTCCACACCCTTACTTTGATTAAATCGAAGCTAGAAGTCGTTCTTGATAATTCCAAGCTTTTCCCATTTTTCTCCTCTTTTCTCTTCTTCGTCTTTCTTTCCACTCTTCTTTCTCTTATGTTTTCCATTCCCTTTCTTTTCTCTCTACTTTTCTTTTATATCTCTTTCTATCATTTTTCCTTCCATCATAATTCTTCTCTTAAAATATTTACTGATTCATTTTCTCATAAAATATCCCACCTCATCATTAATTAGAGAATATCTAGTAAACCCACATTATTCTACCAAATAGAATAAATCAGTTAAATCCAATAATTCATTTAAATCAAATAAATCACATAAATAAATTGATTAGTACAATTAATCAATTATTGAAAATTGGGTTGTTACAACCCTCCCCCACTTTAGAAATTTTCGTCCTCGAAAATGTTACCTGATTCAAACAACTCTGGATACGACTCTCGCATCCCAATCTCCCAAATTACCTCTACCAAAGGAATCCCTTTACCTCGAAGTTGCCTCTCGTTCATCAACCTGAACTAGCAATGCTTCAACAGTCAAATCATCTCTCACTTGTACATTATCCATCTGAATCAATGTACCTCCTCTGCTTAGACACATGAACACATCATGCAATTCCCACAAGCGACAGCGGTAAAACAGTCTAACATGCTATTTTTCCCACGCTTCCGCTGCGCCACTTTGATACAGATCAATAAAACATAGTGTGTGCTTCCGAGACTTCAAGCTCGACAAACACCAGTTACTACCGTAACTCTTAAAACACGTTTTTTCTTGGATCTTCTTGATCTTTTCAGTCGTCTCTTACACAATCTCAGGTCCGAGTACAACACTCTTGCCGGACACACATCAACACAAAGGAGTCTTACACCTCCTACCATACAAAGCCTTATACGATGCCATTCTGATACTTAGAATGAAAATGGTTATTGTAGGTAAACTCAATCAGTAACAATTATCTACCCCCTGATCCATCTTGATTCAACACACAAGCTCTAAACAAATCCTCTACATACTGGATAGTTCTCTCTGTCTGCCCATCCATCCACGGATGCTAGAAAGGATCCAACTTCAACATGACATTCAAAGCGTCTGCAAAGCTCTCCCAAAATCTCAATGAAGAACTCAGATTCCCATCTGACACAATATTCGACGGCATCTCATACAACTTCACAACTTCATTGATACACATCTCAGCTAGCTCAGCATAGATTGATTCATCCTCATTGGTAAGAAATGAGTTAATCTTGTCAATCCATTCATAACCACCCAAGTCGAATCATATCTCTTCAAATTCTTCAGAAAACCCGACACAAAATCCATGGGAATACTATCTCATACTGCTCAGAAATATTCAACAGTTGTATCCGGCCCAACAGTCTCTGATGTTCACACTTCGACTTTCAACAAGTCTAATCAGCATATACAACCTCAACCACTTCTCTCTCCATTTACGGCCACCAAAATAATTTCTCAAATTCGGTCACATCTTCACAGTACCTAGATGGATACTCAATCTATCTCAATGTCCTTCTTCTAGAGTACTTCTTATCCAACTCACACTATTTGGAACACACCCACCATCACGACATCTCATAGTACCATTCCCATCAATCCGAAAATCAGCTCTTCGACTATAATTCATAAAATTCAATCAATCTATTAAATCAAATTAGAATTCCTACCTCCTCGCATCTCATCAAAAATACCAATAACCGGTCTCAACATACAAAGCCCAACTCCATAAGAAGTCTCTTCACAGACCAAACTCATATCCCGAATTTGCTTAATCAGTTCTAACTTCATTACCATCATCATCGGTATATACAGGGATTTCCAATTATTTCCTTTGCCTCATATTCAACTCTTTCAAATCAAACAAATACCTTAAACTCTTGAGATCACCAACCATTTCAACTCTCACACTTACCAATTGAAGCCTCCAACTCCGGCACAAACACAACAACTACCAACTCTAAATCACTTGTCAGATAATCTCTCTTATGTATTTTAGATTACCCCCAAGCATAACTAAACTCGCTAATGTTGAACTTAACATATCTCTCAATCATATCAACAAAGCACCACAAAACACAACGAATAGTTTTGTCGGATTCGGCAAAAATCAACACACGAGCTGTTGACAGCTCTCCCAAAACTCTTTGAATATATCAAAATGTCATCGGTTAACACAACCGCAAACTTGTCCAAATAAGAATGGAAAATCCTATTCAATCGTTTGTAGTCCCCCCAAAGTCTCATAGAACCTTCTTTCTTCTTAACCAACAAAACTGGTGCACCCCACAGTGACACACTTGAACGAATAAACCTCTCCTCAAGTAGATCCTCAAGTTGACTCTTCAACTCTTGAAATATTTAAAGGCCTGATTATACCAATATTTCATTCCACCTCTGACCTTCTCTAATAATCAACAAAGGTCACCGTCCCCCTTAATATACTCGACCTCACACTATGTTATCGTAGCACACACACCAGACACAAGTCTCAAAACTACTCAATCAATTTAATTCCTTGACCATCCAAATAGACATATAATATGGAGCTCTCAATACCGGATTAGTTTCTGTAACTAAGTCAATCACAACTCCACTTCACGTCCTGGTTGTGTACCACTATCTTGTCAGGATAACTTCCAGACAACCATAATTATTCGGCAAATTGCCAACTTCCCACTTTCATTAACACTCAAAATTCCCATCAAAATTAAACATCTCAACACTCTCTTGTGCCGACTCATTAAAACAATTCTTAAGCACTGGATTTAACTCCAAACAATTCACTGCTCACGCCATCTAAGCTCGCAAGACACGTCTATCCCATCCAGCACAATCCCAACCACTATCAACAAGAGATTAAGGGTGATCAGTTCCTCAATTTATCAATAGACAGCCGAAAATCATGATGTGGCATAAACCATCTTTACCAAACTATAAGAGCGTTCAACCACACACTGAGCTGCAATTCCACACTTGCAGCATCTGGAGAAGCACAAGTTTCTCCCCCACTTGAATCATTCCCACTTCTGCAGACAAGGTTAGACAACAAACGTGTATCGACAATGTTTTCACACACATGTCGCATACAGGGGAACAACCAACATTAGACAACTTGGTCGGAAGGACCGACCTGATCTGATACCACAATTGTAACACCCTTCTAAACCCCACGGCAAAATATACGAATAATCGGAGTAATATTTCATGCATTCACAAAAGGGCGTCACACAAAACTTTTCAAAACATCAAAACACCTGTCATGCTCATTAACACTTATAATAAATAATCATGCTTCTCACAATTTCACTTTGCATGTAGCAGCAGATTCATTTTATAGCATAATTCTCTTAACAGAATACTCAGATTCATCAAAACACTTCAACATTACTTAGGCACTAAGGCCAACATCATAATATTCCAATTAATACAAAAATATAACATAGAGTACATAAAGTATCTCTAAAACATAAACCATCGATCCCAGTGTTACATGACCAGAGCATGACTCGACCCAACATAATTAAATTACTAAACATCTACACCAATAGCTACTTCGCAACTACAAGCAGCTCTACTCTTGATACCTGCACGATGCCAGATAGGACATCATTCCAGCATAAGGGTGAGAAATATTATCATAATAATCAATGCATATAATTATATACATCTACAATCATAACATATACATATTCCACATTCTCACCACATTCATTAAAATTCACATATACATCACAATGTATATACACAAAACTAAGCATGTTCATCATTCATGCTTCTACAATTCACATCATTTACACATAAACATTTACAATTATGTTTATTCACCAATCACAATCATAATGATGATAAATGCAACTTATAGAGACCGACTCACGACTCTATGCAGATGCAAATGCGGTACCGACTCATTCAGCAAGTTCAATTGAAGAACCAAATGGAACCATCGCTCGTTACCGAAGTAACTCCTCATCGGGTCTACGATGTTCACCCATCGCTCACACCCCACATGGGTACACGATGTTTCAGGATTGCTCACACCCCACACGGACACACAATCCGATCACTCACACCCCACACGGGCACATGATCTGATCGCTCACACCCCACATGGATACACGATCTGATTGCTCACACCCTACACGAGCACACAATCATTCAGCAGATTCTACGCGGAATCAATCAGCACAAGAATGTATATCATGATGCTTCACATGCAAAATGACTCCATACACTTCTTGAAATGCATACATATTCATAATGTTTTCATATCATTTAATCTCATACAATCATCATAAAGTATACACACACACACACACACACACACACACACACACACACACACACACACACACACACACACACACACACACACACACACACACACACACACACACACACACACACACACACATATATATATATATATATATATATATATATATATATATATATATATATATATATATATATATATATATATATATATATATATATATATATATATATATATATATATATATATATATATATATATATATATATATATATATATATATATATATATATATATATATATATATATATATATATATATATATATATATATATATATATATATATATATATATATATATATATATATATATATATATATATATATATATATATATATATATATATAAGACCAAGCATATTTATCATGCATATATCCAATTTCTCAATTCAACAATTCACACACAAGCAAACTTTCATATAACAATGATATTAATGTCATGTGATTCATATAAAACTCATCAATTCTCACCAATCCCTATTTGGGGTTATGGGTACATCGCTTATACCCCACCAGGAACAACATCTCAGTTATTCTACCCCGGTGATTATTCCACTAGGAACGACATCTTAGTCATTCTACCCCAGTGTATACGACCATGTCATTATACCTCACTAGGAACAACATCTGTCATTCTACCCCAGTAATTACTCCACTAGGAACAACATCTTGTTATTTTACCGCAGTGATTACTCCACTAGGAACAACATCTTGTTATTCTACCCCAGTGATTACAAGCCTTACACATATAAATATTTTCAACATCATCATCATATTTACCAAGCAATGCACATATATTCACAATATATTCTCATGCATTCTTCACATACAATCGCATATAAACAATATGCATTGACAAATTTATGTCATACGGCAACCAAACGCTCTAATTATTTAAGCCTCACTTACTTAAAATAATTAATCTCGATTAATCAGTAAAATTGGCTAAAAGTCGGCTAAAAATAATATTTCTTTTCACCAAGTTATAGAACATATTATTAGCTTCAGTTTGATATAAAAAACGACAAAATCCGATAAACGGTGAAGAAGTTATGAATTTTCAAAGTTTTGAAAAATAATATTTTTCTCACACTTACAGTGTTAACGGGTTAACGGATACGGTTAACCGGTTAACGCCTCCAAAAACTCAGTTTTTAGGCCATTTTTATACCGTTAATCAGTTAACACCTGAAAAATTTGGAAAAACAAGCTACGGGTTTGTGCCTAAAACCCCCAAAAACCCGGCCGATTTAATTATTTTCTCCCGATTAAATACCTACTCATCATTACCAATCATATAGTAACAATTTAGGATCATAAAACACAAATTCTACGACTTCCGATTTTCATCCAAAATCTTAACCTCCAATTTTCCAAAAATGTCAAAACTCACAAATTCAACCAAATTCAATCAAACGAAATCCAATAATCACGGCTAAACATTATCCGACTAAACTACGCAATTTATTTCGAGTTTCATCTGCGAAAACATTAGTTTCTATCGATTAAACTCATTTCTGCCCTAAAATGGAAAATGAGCAAAAACTCTCCAACAATCCAAACCAATTCAACAAACACATACATAATCATACACATTGGTAGAATAATAAGATTCCACACCCTTACCTTGATTAAATCGAAGCTAGAAGTCGTTCTTGATAATTCCAAGCTTTTCCCCTTTTTCTCCTCTTTTCTCTTCTTCGTCTTTCTTTCCACTCTTCTTTCTCTTATGTTTTCCATTCCCTTTCTTTTCTCTCTACTTTTCTTTTATATCTCTTTCTATCATTTTTCCTTCCATCATAATTCTTCTCTCAAAATATTTACTAATTCATCTTCTCATAAAATATCTCACCTCATCATTAATTAGAGAATATCTAGTAAACCCACATTATGCTACCAAATAGAATAAATCATTTAAATCCAATAATTCAATTAAATCAAATAAATTACATAAACCAATTGATTAGTACAATTAATCAATTATTGAAAATTGCGCTGTTACAAACTACGCGGGAGGTTGCTCACTAAGACATCGCGTCTTGTGCCTACGTATTCTCATTTGGTATGAGAAATCAGAGCAAAACATTGTTCAGGAAATTACGGGAAAAGATCTCGATCGCACGGGGGCGAGAGAAAAGGTTCTGGATAACAGGTTGATCTCGATTGCACGGGGGAAAGAGAAGGGGAATTTAGTTGCTAGCGGGAAGGTCTCGATCGCGCGGAGGCGAGAGGAAAGGGATGTTAGTTGTTAGTGTGCTCGTCAAGACATCGCGTCTTGTGCCTACATACTCTCATCTGGCATGAGAAATCAGAGCAGCTGTAGTTCAGCTAACTACAGGAAAAAGAGTCTCGATCGCACGGGGGCGAGAGAAAAGGGATCTCGATCATAAGGATGCGAGAGAAAAGAGTCTCAATTGCAAGGATGCGAGAGAAAAGGGGTTTCAATCGCATGGAGGCGAGAGCAAGGAATCAGAACGGAATGCACACGCTAAATCCTAAGACGTAGGAGCGAATGCGTCGCATATTGCCCAAAGGGCATATGCTAAACACTCTAGACGAGAGAGAGAGAGAGAGAGAGAGAGAGAGAGAGAGAGAGAGAGAGAGAGAGAGAGAGAGAGAGAGAGAGAGAGAGAGAGAGAGAGAGAGAGAGGAAGCCCCCCCACTCATCATTTCCCACGTATCTAACGCTAACGGCTCACAACACTCGACGGTTGATTAAAAGATTGAATTAGGAAAATTTACCGAACAATGTGGTTCCGTTGACCCTTGAATTTGCATGCAAGCTTTGATCCAATGCTTTTAATCTCCTCTTTGATCCTTGGTGCTACGGCTCGAAAAGATAAGTGAATCGAATCGAGACCAATATGACGCTAAACCATCGTAGCTCTACTTATAAGGGAAGTCAAACGATAGGAGGCCGCGTATTGATATCCGTGCTAAGGACAAGATAGAGAAATGATATTGAGGATCATTCTCCAATTGAATCGTGTCGCACGGACCAAAAACAGTGGGATCTTATCTTAATCGCAAACATAATGTCGAGTAATCGAAGGTAGCCTATCGCGATCCCAAAGTAAAGAAAATGACTCAAATGGTCATCTTCCATAGATTTGAAATCGGGAAGGTTATCAACTCTGATAAATCCGACGCTTATGGATACAAGACTTCATCGATCCAAGAAAGTCAAAATAAAATCGAAAAGAAGAAGAAATGAGGAGAGAAAGGAGGTGGTCTCGAATCCAACATTATTCATCAATAATTTGACTGATAATGGATTACGGAAATATCGTCATCGACAAAAAAGGAAAAAAATGGAACAAAATGTCCAATAAGAAAAGAGAAATAATCCAACTTCTAAAAAGAAAATACTATAAACTCTAATATTATAAACTAGAAATTAGAAAATAAAATATAGATTCTAAAAAAATATAATATATATACAATCTGTTTGTATAATATATCTAACTAAAACATATATAATTAATTAAGAAATAAAAACAACAAAAAAGGGGTGGTAATGAAAACAGAGGGGTGCAATCTATGAAAAGGGACAGGCCGTGAGGCCCATTACACCATCAGCAAAGAAAACCAAAAAAGCTCTTCTTCTTCGTCAGTCATTCACCCTCAACCTCCATCTACTCATCCTTAACTCAAACTCTTCGCCTCTCTCTCCAAATCAAACAAATCTCACTATTTGAGTTTAAGACTAAATCCCCTTCTCCGTTTGTGCTTTGAATGTTATTTTCAGCTTCCGTCTGGATTTAAAGGTCAAATGGGTTTCTGTTGAAATAGGTTGAAGGGAGTTTGATGGATTTGAAGAAAATGAGTTATTTATGGGTTGTTAAGGTTTATCTGTGGTTGGTGTTTGTGTTGAAATTAGGAATTGAAATGGGTTGCGAAGAAGGTGGAGAAGGGAAATGGTCCGAAAACGTGAAAATAGGTTACGAGTGGGACGAAAAGGGATCTCTGTTTGGTTGATGTTTGGAGTGAAGTTTCGGTGGTGTTCTGGGTTTGAGGAAAACGGATTTGGGGGTTTGCGAAGGATCTGGGTTGGATGGGTTTTGTTAGTTTCTTTTATGGAGGAAGGGTTTGAGTTTGAGAGCTTTTGGAGATTTTCTGGAAATGGGTTTTTGTGGAGTTTGAAGTTGTTTCAATGGTGTTGGTTTCTGAGAAGAAGGTTGTGGAAGTTTTTAGAAGATGAAGTGGTTTGGTTCGTTTTACTGGGTTTATTGTTGAAGTTTTCGTATGGATTGAAGTGGGGATTGAGCAGGAAATTTCTGGTGATTTGATGAAGATGACGAATTTGTGTTCAAAGTGAGAATGAAGGTGATTGAAGTTAGAAGACGGATGAAGGTGATTGAGTGGGTTACGAAGGATATGGTGAACTGGGTTTCTAAATGAAGTTGATGGTGTGTTTCAGAAATGGTAGTGATAAGTGTGTGTGTTTCGAGTTGATTCATGATGATTTATGGGCTTTAATGAACTTGGTTGTTGTTTGGGTTTTGATTTGCAGAAGAAAAGGAAGGTGGAAGAGGGTTGCGATGAAATGCGGTGGCCGGAAAAAACTGATGATGATGAAGATGGTTCAAGAAAGATGGTCGGCGGCTGCAATTAGGTTTTTCTCTAGGGTTCTGTGCTGCTTGAGGTAGAAGAAGAACAATAGTCGTATATATAGGAACAAGACACGTGGCAGCCTGGCTAATGACAGATTAAATGCCGATTGTTAGAACACAGATTGGTTCTTAAATATATCTCTATGTTTTGATGATAACATTAATGAAATTTTGTATGAAGTAAATATATACTCTAATCGTATTCAAGTGTTTTTGTTTCAGATATTAAAATTAATATTCCTCTGGAAGCAAAAACTCCTCTGAAAGTTAAGAGTCAAAAGACTCTGAACGCTGCCTGAAAGAGACTCTGAGCGAAGCTGCAGAAGACTCTGAGTGAAAAAGCATATGTAAAGAATTAGAAGACTCTGGAAGTACTTAACATTGCAAGTACAGAGGCTCTGATATTCAAGTCTGCTCTGATAAAGATCATTCACGCTAAAGCACATGGCTGCAAATACTCTGAATAGAGTAACTCTGATCTGAAGAACAAGGAAGATCATAAGAGGATCTGATGCAAGACTGTTCCAGATTTGTTGAAGAAGATGTTGTTCAAATGAAAATCCGTTGGCATATTCCTTGTCCTTATCCAAACGACTCTTTCCTCATTCGTGCATGACACAAGAATTCAGACAAAAAGGATTTGTCTGAACATTCCTCTTCTGGGAAAGAAAAGTCAAAGAAGACAGAATGCCAGCTGCACGCCCTTTAAGAAATGAAAGTGAAGTTCTATTTAAACAAGACTTCTACATCATTTCTAAGTTGACGAATCATTGAACAATAAAAGAACAATATCCAAATATCTTTCAACTTCATTCTAGATTTAATCCGTTCTTCATTTGTGTAAAATCACAGTTGTGATATAGCTTTTTAGAAGCAACTCTTAAACACACATTGTATTTTTACTTGTTGTAAAGTTCCTTAAGAGACCAAGTGTGGTCAGATTTCTTGAGAAGACTAAGACTGTTTGTCTTAGTGGTTATCACTGTAATAAGTTTGATTTAATGGATTAATTTCTTGTTGAGAAAGGCAAATCACCTTGGTAGGGTGGACTGGAGTAGTTTGAGTTCAAACGAACCAGGATAAAAATACCTTGTTATTTTTACTATTGTCATAGTTATTATTTGAAACATTTATTCAACCCCCCCCCCCCCTTCTAAGTGTTTTTCCTACCTTCAGTTGGTATCAGAGCTCCGGCAGGAGCATGGAAAATATGGAGTGTTGTGGGATGTCCTTCTGCAAATGCAGAAGGACCAAAGAAATTATTTTAAGTTTCAAAAAGATAAGTTCATTTAGCAGGAAAAAGTTGTTGCTTTGCAATTCTCGTCTAGTTTGTTGGATCCCCCTGTTTTCCCTAATCACATCTTGGGAGAACTAGAAGAAAACAAGGAAGAGAAGGAGCCAGTCAGTGAGGATAAGAAGGTGAAAAAGAAGAAGAAGTCAAAGAAGGAGAAAAAGGAGAAAAGAGAAAAGAGTGTGAAGAAGAAAGATGAAAAGGTTGTTGTTGGGACAAGTGGAGTTATGCCTATTTAAGACAGCCCAGTTCAGCCCAAAAAGAAAAAGAGTGAGAAAGTTAATGTCACCAAGAAAGCTGGAGTTGAGCCCTCAAGGGACACTTGCAGATCTCCAAGGAAGAAGAAGTTAAGGCAAGAATGGAAGAAGAAGGAAACCCCTGTTGTCAAGACCCTATAAAACAGTCCTTTGAAGGACTTTGATTTGAATCAAACTGTCCCAGAACTAAGCCTAGTTGAGAAGGATGATGTTCTAGAAGAATTGATTGAAGAAGCTAATAAGGATAACAATGAGATGAACCAAAATCAACGCACAAAAGATGATGACAACAAGGAAGAAGAAGAGAAATTGATGGAAGATGAAGATCAGTTTATGGATGATAGTTTACCCAAATATTACTCAACCACTGAGGAATCCTCCCCTGGATCCTTGAAGGCAGATGAGAATAAAATTGAAGAAAAATCTGAGAGCGATGAGGTTGATAGTGAGACAAGCAAGGGTGAAGAAGTAGTAGTCACTAATGTGACTACTCCTGTTGTAACTCCAGTCAAGAAGACAGCTGCAGAAAGTGAGGAAAAGATTATAGAAGAACAGGTACTTAGCCCAAGGAAAAAGAAGCTGAAGAAGAAAGAAAAGATTTTCGTGGAGGAACCTCTGCAGAAAGAAGCCGCCAGACCTGAAGTCTTCAAAGAATAAGCCAAGGAGTCGGAGAAACCAAAAGTCGTTAAGAAGGAAGCTAAGAAGAAAAAGAGAGAAGACATCTCGTCTGCGTGCAAGAGCACCATGCTTAAAGCCTAATGGGTATCATTCATAGGCAAGCCTAGTCTTGCCTTCCCTTGACACTTGACAGTGAGGACACTGTCCTTACTTTAAGTTTGGGGGAGGCAGATAAAAGCTTGACCTTCTCTCTTGCAGGAATATTTGCTGGGTGATTTGTTGAGATATTTTGCTTGGATATTTCCTTAGGTATTTTGGAGGTTGTGTTTTTGGACAAGTTTGATGTCTAGATAATTTACTTATTTGGTTTATGTTAATTTCTGTTTCTGTAGTTTATTCTTGTTTAAATTCAACTTCATTTTGCATGAGTTATTTTAGGGTGTAGTTGTTATGATTATGTCGCAACGCGAAAAACAACCAGTAGAAAAATAGAGTTGCTACCGATCGTTATTTATCCTGAAGGGGGGAAAGAGAACAATCGACGAAACCTCAAAAGGCAGAAGACATGGTCTCACAACCAAATCCTGGGTTAGAGAGTCAATTACACGAGAGGAAGGTATTAGCACCCCCTCGCGTCCGTTGTACTCAACGGGATCCACACTTGTTGTTCTAATCAAAGGGTGTGTTTATCTAAAGCTCTACTTGATAATGGAAACGGAAGTGAGAAAAAGGTGACTCAATAGGATATCACAATCCTATGCCTACGTATTCCCTCGTGCAATGGGAAAGTCAGAGTCAACGTAGTTCGGAGGACTACAGGTGAATGAGGGATTGTGCTCGCCAAGACTTCGCTTTCTTATTCCTACGTATCCTCATTCGGACGAGAATAAAGAAGTCAGAGCGCTCGTAGTTTGACCTACCACGGTTGGTTGATGTCTTTTATGAACGATGCGAAACTTACGTTCCAGCAGTTAGGGTCGTTGCCTGTTTGCGGTAGAACGAAGGTAGCATACCCTTTCTGAAAAGGTTTTACAAAGGAATCCCGAAGGACAAAATGTTTTGAGTTTGTTCAAGTGTTTTAAAGAAGTGAATTGACTTTGTTCATGACGTGTATCACACTAAAGTCTATGACATAGGATTGAGTACTTCGCGCTAACGATCCAAACGTCTCGCGCATAAAGTACCCTAAGATGAGGTTAGAAATGCATACGCTCATCTCTTCCCATGTGCTTAAGGCTATTGACGCACAATACAAATCGTAGTCATTAAGTATTTTACTTGTGGTAATAGAGAGAAGAGAACGATGCAATGCAAGATTTATGGGATACTTGATCCTAGAAGTTGTCATGCCAAATGGTCCTAAGGTTAGGTTGAAGAGGAATTAATATCATCATGCCAAAGTTTTGTCCTAATGTCTAATTCAACACTAAGTGATCAAATATGGAAGTCAATCACCTAATGGAGTATCATAAGGGATACATCCATAACACAGCAAGAAATCCAACCAAATATCCTTTTTTAGAATAATTAATGATTGTAAACACCCACCTTATTAGATTTTGAACAAACAAACTAAATTAATAGAATTAGTTAATTAATATTAAATAAAAAATACTTATTAAAATTTATTGAATATCTCTTTGAGTTTCTTTTTTTTTATATATACATATAGTGAAAATAAAGAAAAAGAGAAAAGAAAAAGAATAGAGAATAATCATAAAAAAAAAACACATGGGCTTGGTATGTCATAGAAAAATAGAGTGGTATCAAAAGTAAAACCCCAAGGCCCATGCCAAATGGGCCCACACAAATGAGAAAAATCCTATGGAGGACCCGAGTCAACTGTATTGACTCCAGACGTGATCTGGATCGTTGATCTTGCAAGGGGGTCAACTTTCATTCACGATCAACGGCGAGATGATGGTGGCACATGGTAAGGGGTTGACAGGAAGCACTCAAAGGATCATATGGGGAGGTCGCCCACGGACGACAAGTGTCCTAGTGGAGGGACACTTGTTACCCCTTATCTGGGTCCAACGCGACGCACGTGAGAATGAAACAAGGGAAAAGTGTGATTCTGATCCTCTCTTATCTCTCTCGTATCCCTCTCTTATCCATCTCCATCTATTTCAAACAACATATAAACCATAACGCCTCCCCAAGAAAGAACAACCATGACCGAGCTACCCGAATTCCCACGGCGGCGGAGATGAAGATTACAATGGTGATCGTGAGTGACACAGCGGCGCCGCCATGCTTTCTCCATAATACTATTCACATTTCCACCTGCCCTATATTGAACTCCCTAAACATAGGTCAAGAAACAAAACTCGCAAAGAAAAACTCTGTTCGCGACGATATTCGACATGAGCAACAGAGGGGTTTAATGCAAAGAATCAAGCAAAGGGAGGAGAAATTTACCCGGCCGTAACTAGCTCAGCAACGGTGAGATCCTCCCCTTTTCGTCTTTCTTTCTTTCCTTCTCTATGTTGTGTGATTTCCACCGCCTTTCCTTGTGAATGAGATTATCCATCTTTTATAGGCTTAAAAGGATTAACATTTTGATTTTGAATTGATGAATAGGATTACTGTCAGTCCCTGCATTTGGAGAGAAAATATATGATTGTGATCTTTTATCGTGAATGCAAAATTTCCTGTGATTATATCTTTAAAGGAAATAGAACAGAAACGAAAGCTAGAATACTTAATACTTTATTCAAAAATATTACTATAGCTTTTTAAAGGCCTTACAATTTAAATGTAAGTGAAAAAGAGAAAAATAAGGAAAACAGAATATAACAAACTTGAATAAATCAAACTCTTAGAAACTAGCTTATTAAGACCTATTCTCTAGCTTTAACGTGAATAAATCAACTCTTAGAAACTAGCTTATTAAGACCTATTCTCTAGCTTTAACGGTAAATCCAACAAATTCCTCCCCTTAGACTGACACATGCTTAACGAGCATCAGTTTACTCCTCAGGTTGTTGAACACCAAGCAAACCTCTAAGTTTCACAAACTGATCAAACTTAATAGGTTTAGTCATTTTGTCTGCCACTTGCTCATCAGTTCCACAAAATGCTAACTTCATAGCTCCTTCACTTGATAAATTGCGTAGATAATGATATCTAACATCAATGTGTTTTGTCCTTCGATGCATAACTGGATTCTTGGATAGTTTAATTGTTGAACTGTTATCACACATTATGTGAATGCAATTAAGACTAAAGATTAACTCTTTCAAAATTCCTTTCAGCCAGACGCAATGACATGCGCAGGCAGTGGCAACTACATACTCAGCCTCTGTACATGAGAGAGTCAATATCCCTTGTTTTCTTAAACTCCAACAAATTGCTGCTCCACTTAGTAGAAATACATAGCCCGAAGTACTTTTTCTATCGTCCACATCTCGTGCGTAGTCGCTGTCTGTGTATCCCAGCAGATTCGCATTTGTGCTTTTCTTGTAAAAAATTCTCAGTTCCAGTGTTCCTTTCAAGTACCTCAGTACCCATTTAGCAATCGACATGTGTTCTTCTTTAGGTTCAGCCATATAACGAGAGATTAAGCATACAAAAAACATTAAATTTGAACGCATTACCGTTAGATATATTAAGCACCCTACTAGTGAAGGTGAGAAAATACTTAGAAGGGGGTTTGAATAAGTATGAAGATAAAAACTTAGAAATAAAAACTCAAATATTTTTATCCTGGTTCGTTGAACTCAACTACTCCAGTCCACCCTTCCTAGAGTGATTTGCCTTTCTCAATCAAGGACTTAATCCACTATTTAATCAACTGATTACAATAGTAAGCACTAAGAACAACTGTTCAAAGTCTTCTCAAGAACTACTGATCCTAACTGGATCTTCTTAAGGTTTACAATCAAATGTAATACAAATACAAGTGTTTAAATTGCTTCTAAAAAGCTTTATCACAACTGTGATTTTTCACTTAATATTAAGAACAAAGAAATTAATTCTTAGAAAGAATATGAATAGTATGGGAGCTTTGAATATTGATTTCTTTCAGATAAAACGTCAAGTGAAGAAGATGGGTGAAGACTTGCTTTTATAGGCAGCTGATCCAAGATAGATTTACGTTGAGAATAGTGTCACAAAAGGTCTGAGCCTTTTTGTCTTCACATCAAGTGACCTTTCCTAGAATAAGAAAGCACAGAGAAATCCTTTTTGTCTGTGTTCTTGTGTCTAGCATAAATAAGGAAAGAGTCGTTTGCATTATTCCAACGGACATAATCTTTGAATTCTTCTTCTTCAAATTTCAGCAAGATTCATCAGAGTCTAATTTGATCAGAGCCTTCTGATGTTGATCAGAGTTTTGCTGAATCAGAGTCTTCTGCAGCAGGTGTGCTTTTAGCGTGTGTAAGTTCAGAGCATATTTGAGTCAGATCCTCAGTACTTGCAACTTTAGTACTTTCAGAATCTTCTGTAGTAACTATGCTTTGAAAACTCTTCATACAGAACTCTTCTTTGGTTCAGATGCTTCTGACTTGCTTCAGATTCTTCTGGAGCTTCTGCTTCAGATCCTTCTGGAGACAGCGCTCAGGATCTTCTGTTGGCAGCATTCAGAATCTTCTAATGGATGCATCTGGCGCTTCAGAGTCTAGCGTATTTCTTATGTTCAGTTCTGATTTGCTTCTGGAGTGATAATTATTTTGATATCTGCAGCAAACACTCTCAAGCAAATTTTAGAGTATATAATTCTTAATTACAAAATTTCATAATAGTTATCATCAAAATATAGAGATATTATTAAGAACCAATTTGTGTTCTAACAACTAGTTGTTTGTACAACATTGCATCAACACCATTGCTGCCTTCCTTTGACAGAACAGTACCAGGAACAATTGGATTCTTGACAGCATTACAACTCCACATATGGAACCTTTGCAAGACTTCCTTAGCATACTTCTTTTGGCACAAATGAATTCCATCTTTACGCTGATAGATTTCAACTCCAAGAAAAAACTTCATTTTGCCCAAGTCTGTCATCTCGAACTCCTTCTGCATTGACAACTTGAACTCTATGCACATATGCTCATCATTTCCAGTATACATTAAATCGTCAATGTAAAGACTTACCGCAAATAGCTTGTTTCCATTTTTCTTCAAGAACAAGGTGTGATCATAGTTGCTTTTCTGAAACCCTTCCTTCTTAAAGTGACTCTCGTTTCTGCTGAACCAAGCTCTTGGGGCTTGCTTTAAGCCATAGAGCGCCTTCTTTAGCTGATACACCTTATCTTCCTCTCCCTTTTTGATAAACCCTTCCGGTTGATTGATGTTACCTCCTCCTTTAATTCTCCGTACAAAAAATCACTTTTAACGTCAAGTTGGTAGACACACCAACCACACTGAGCTGCTACTGCGAGGAGAATTCTGATGGTATTCCAACGAGCCATCAGTGCATACACTTCATTGTAGTCTACTCCTGCTGTTTGCGAATACCCTTTGGCAACTAGTCTAGCTTTGCATTTGTCCACCTTACCTTCTTCATTCAATTTTGTTTTGTATACCCATTTAACACCAATTTTTTTTCTTGATGTGGCAGTGACACAAGCTCCCAAGTCTGGATTTCAAGCTTCATGGCCTCTTGCCATTTTTCTTCCTTCGCAGCTTCATCAAAACTTACTGGATCATCATGAGAGATATACAAGGCTAAGTTTTGTTCTGGTACCTCTTCTTCAGATAAGCCTTCGCCACTTTCATAATTACTCATCCAACTAGGCTTCCTTCTCTCTCTTCTTGTTCGTTCTTCAGGTGCTGACTCTTCAATTTCTGGAAACTCCGTTGCACTGTCGTCTTTAATTTCTTCAACATCCTCATCAATATCTTCTGCTTCAGGTTCTTCTGTCACAGCTTCGTCTTCTCCCCATGCAAGAACGTTCTGCTTTACGTCTGTTGCGTTCAAGTTCCAATCCCATTTACCGCCTTCTTCGAATATGACATCCCTACTTATAATTATCCTTTTTGTTACCGGATCATACAGCCGGTAAGCTTTAGACTCCTCACTGACTCCAAGCAAGATGCATTTGTGACTTCGATCGTCAAGTTTGACTCTTTTCTGTTCAGGGACATGTACATGTGCAATGGAGCCAAATACTCTGAAGTAGTCCACCTTTGGTTTTATTCCTGTCCACCTTTCTTCAGGTACCATATCTTTTACCGCCTTTGTAAGACTTCGATTCAAGACGTGAGCTGTCCATCTCGCTGCATCTGGCCATAGGGATCTCGACATCTCCTTCTCAGATAACAAACAGCGCACCGTGTTCATGATGGTTCAATTCCTTCTTTCTTCCACCCCGTTTTGCTGTGGAGTGTATGCCGCTGTCAATTGTCGCCTTATGCCATGATCCTTGCAAAACTGGTTGAATTTATTTGACGTAAATTCTCCTCCCCTGTTAGTTCTTAGTCCGCATATGGAAGTCCTTGCTTCCTTTTCAACAAAACTTTTGAAGGTTTTAAATGCCTTAAAGGATTCTGCTTTCTATGCAAGAAAATAGATCCAAGTTTTTCGAGAGAAATCGTCTACAAACACTAACAAATACCTCTTACCACTGTGAGAGGTTGGAGTGATTGGTCCACACAGATCTCCATGAATTAACTCCAATTTCTCTGATGCCCTCCAGCCACTTTTCTTTGGAAATTTCCCCCGCTGCTGCTTTCCCACATTGCATACCTTGCAAATCTTGGATGCTTCTTTCAACTTTGGTAACCCTTTTACCATTTGTTTTTGCTGCATTATTTGGATATACTTGTTATTTAAATGCTCATATCTCTTGTGCCAGAGATTCTCCAAGTCTTCTTCCTCCATCTTCAAACAACTACCGGGAAGTGGTTTCATCTTTGTATAGACCACGCACATACGATTCATAGCCATTGGAGTCTCTACTATCAAACCTCTTTGATGATGATAGATTCTTCAAGTACCCTCTTTAATTATGATCACTAAACGTTTCTCCTGTAGCTGTCCTATGCTTAATAGGTTGTTGCTGAGATTTGGAACATAATAGACGTCAGACATCGTTTGTGTGATTCCTTGTACTTCAAACCTGACGCTGCCTTTTCCTTGAACCGCCATCCTTGAGCTGTTACCCAATCTGACAGAATGCTTGAAGCTTTCGTTGAACTCAACAAACCAAGTTTTTTCTCCTGTCATATGGTTTAAACACCCAGAGTCGAGAAACCAAATACCTTTTCCTTCAGCTTTACTGACTTCTGTGTGTGCCATTAAGAGGAGTTCTTCTTCCTCGTCGAACTCGGTATAATTGACTCCTTTTTCCAGACTTGAGCATTCAAATTGATAACGTCATTGCTTTCCACATCGAAAGCAATTAATGGCTGACATGTTGACGAAAGATCTACCTCTTCCTCGTCCTCTAAAGTTGTCGCCTCTGAAGTTACCGCTTCTGAGGTTGCCATTTCCTCTCTGATATATGCCTCTACCTCTTCCTTGTACATTCCTTTGCCCGTTCTCCACCTGTAGAACTTGTTCTTCACTTCTTTTCTCAATCACCTTTTGTTCATGTACATGCAAGGATGCTTGCAATTCATCTACTGTCATATCATCAATGTCCTTGGACTCTTCGATGGAGCATACCACAAAGTTGAAGTTGTCCGTAAGACTTCGAAGTATTTTTTCAACAATTTTGACATCGTTCATGTTTTCTCCACAGTTCCTCATTTCATTGGCAGTAGACATGACTCTTGCGAAGTACTCAGACACACCTTCTCCCAATTTCATTTCTAGGGTTTCAAATGTTCTGCGAAGCCGTTGTAGCTGTGCGCGCTTCACTCTAGCACCTCCCTGATACTTGACTTTCATTGAATCCCACAACTGTTTGGTTGTTTCCTTCTGGGTGATGGTTTTCAAGATGCTCTTGTCTATGTACTGAAAAAGATAGTTCTTTGCTTTGAGATCTTTAAGTTTTGCTTCGTCGAGTGCCTTCGCGCTTATGCCTTCGGTCCCCTTCAACTCTTCGAGCCCTGGTTCAATGACGCTCCAGTACTCCTTGGAGCGGAGGAGATTTTCCATAAGTAAGCTTCCGTTATCGTAGTCACCATCGAACTTCGGAACGCATGGTATTGAGAAACTTTCTGCTACCATTTTTCCTTTCTTTTGTGTTTTTCCTCTCAAACACTATTGCATACTTTCCCTACTTCCTCTCGGGTTTTTCCTCTCAAACACTCAATTTGTATATTACTATTATCAGACCCTTTCGAGCTCTGATGCCAGATAAAGGAAATAGAACAGAAACAAAAGTTAGAATATTTAATACTTTATTCAAAAAGATTGCTATATCTTTTATAAAGCCTTACGATTTAACTGTAACTGAAATAGAGAAAAATAAGAAAAACATAATATAACAAACTTGAATAAATCAACTCTTAGAAACTAACTTATTAAGACCTATTCTCTAGCTTTAACGGTAAACCCAACAAGATAATCTTGTTGTTTCTGTGATTTGTGTGATGAGTTTCCATTTTCGACCTTGTTTACATTAAAGATGATGATTTGTTTCTAGCTTAAAATGATCTCATGAATTGGTCTTGACGTCACATGTTTTCATGATTTTGTTTCCATTTTGACAAAACTTGCCTAACCATATTTCTTTCCATGAATTTCTCTATCAGTCAATATTGATCATAACTATTATGTGTGAACTATATATTTTTTTTAGGAAAAGAATGAATTGATTTGTGATTCTGAATTTAATTTCACATTTTATGGCTCCTTACGATTTCGCATTATTATGTTTGATGGTGTCTTGGATATCACTACTTGCTGAAACCATGATTAAACCTCATGTTCTTTCTTTTTACAATATCAGAAACTCATTTTATCGTTAATTCCCAGCAGCATTTCTTCCAATTTTGCAAATATAGTAGCTTCGGTTTGAATGCATTCAGTGCCGCGACGAGAAGCACAATCAAAATCCTCTTGAGCGGAGCTGAACCTTCCTTGAAATAGTCGCGAACCGGGGAGGCAGATATTCAGGAACAAGAACTGGACCATCTCCTAAGAGCAACGGCTGTGAAAAGGTTGTATGATTCACAACTTAGGATGCAAAGGTTCTTATTCCATCATTGCTATTCCCAAAAAAAGAGAGAGGTAATGTAGGCTTTTTGCCAATATTGTTACTGAGCACTTAATTGCACATTGCGGGAATCCTCACAATCTGGTCTAATGCTTACACTAGCTGAGACATTAATTATTATTCATGAAATTGATCCTAAAAGAGATGGAATTCCCTGATGCGTGCAATGCTTGGTTCTCTATGATCTGTTTTGATTTTTATTCTGACATTTTTGTGATCATATAAATGTAGAGGCTTCCTCGGTGTTGGAACTTATGCCCATTCGATTTATTCTGATATTGATCCGTCGGTCATGTGGGAGTTTCCTTTGATTTCCAGTGAATTTCTCACTTTTTCGACATGTTGCTCTCTTCCTTTCAACAGGTTGTGTGATTTTTCTTGCACTGTAAATTCTGCACCATCACCTTTTTCCACTCTGAAAATTCAGAGCTATGTAACTAAACTGATGTTATGCTATCAATTTTAACATTTGATGAAATTTCATATTGCTAACTTCAATTTCTATGTCCATGGCAGAGAAAGAGGAGACGAACAGATATCATACTCAGCAAAATGAGCTTTGGAATGTCGCACCCAGTACACTTTTGAGTATAACTCTGTATTTAGTCGCGGCATCAAGAAGTAGAATTTCACATGCCCTTTTTAAGGCTTTAGATTCAAGTTCCTTGTAATTTTGGATATATTGAGGGAATTATAGGAATTACTGATGATGATTTGTATTTCAATAGTGAGAATGCTATCATAGTAAACCAATGACATCTCTTTCTATTATATTCCATAGATTAAGTTTCAAAACCCATCTTTAGCAGGATGGAAACCGTTTCTATCTCCTGGAATTATTCCTATTAAAAATCTTGAGAATCTTAGATATTAGCTTGGCAGCGGTCCGTCCACTACAACAAAAATGACTTTAGGCAACGGAGGAATAGACAACGACTGTAAAACCGTAGCTTATTCCTTTTTTGCAACGCTTTTGAAGTGTGGTATTTTTTATTTCTATTTTTTAAAATTTAATGTTAATTATTTTTTATTTCTATTTTTTAAAATTTAATGTTAATTATTCGTATATAATTAAATGTACAGAGTGGGGATCGAACTCCTGTCCTTGAAGTGATCTAACTCAAACTTAAAAATATGATTGAAAAATGGCAAAATCAAGACTTGAAACCAAGTCCTTTGCTATGTAGAAAGACCTCACTACCACTAAACCAATAACACGATATGATTTTAATTTTAATTCGAAAGTTATTAATAAATTAATATGTTCTAAAACTTGAAATTGGGGGTTGTTTAAACCCTAATTTTTCTCCCTTCCCTCATTCACGCAAACTTTTGGCCGATCTCAGTCTTAAGAAGACGCCTCAACTTGTGGAATTGGTTGACGATAGCCAAGTAATGAGTTGTTCAACTTATTTCTTTTATATTAAATCTATTCCAATTAAATCAAATTTTGAATAACTAATTAATCTTAATTTTTATTGGTCTCAGGACATTGAAGAGCTTCTTAATTTGTCTCCTGAAAAAGTTCTATTAAATTGGATGAATTTTCATTTCCAGAGAGGAGGTTACGAGAAAACCGTAAAGAATTTTTCTTCTGATTTGAAGGTTTGTTTATATATGAACACTTTTTTAATAACATTTTTATTGTTAGGAGTGTTTTGTACTCTTAACCAGTGGCGGAGCCAGCGCCCGGCCAGGTAGGGCAGCTGCCCCGGCTCAACCGCCGACAATATTTTCCGGTTTAACCAAGAACATGTACAAAGGAGTAATCAAAACCTACAATGTTAGGGCTTTGATTCCTCAGGTTCAAAACTACAAGACTGCAACTTGAATCAAGGAAAATGGAAGAAGAACGAAGAAATCCTACTTACGAGGATGAGAAGTTCTCCGGTCTTGTAGGGGTTGATGAGGATGAATGAAGGACAAGCTCCACTCATGTAAGTATGAATCTATTGCTCCTTCTTCTCTCTAATTCTTTCTTCTTCTTCTCCAATCTCTTTAGCCTGTAGGTTTTAAATTGTTGATTATTCTATGATTGGTGTTGTGTTGTTGCTGTGGCTTGCAGTGGTGTTGTGTAATTGTTCTTGCTGCTTCCTTTGCGTGATGCATGTTTTGTTGCGTGAGTTGCATTGTTGTGCGAACTGCTGCAAGTTCTTGAATAAGAAGTTAATCGTGGTAATTCTTTTACAGCAGAGAGGGTGTGAGAGTGAAATCCAAGCGTTGAAGTGATGAAAATGAACGAATTGAGTTGGTGGTTCTGAATTGTGCAGAATTAGAATTCAAGGGAAGTGTGGGAATGAACGCAGAGAGAGGATTTGGTGATGACTGAAAATATGCAGAGGATTTGGTGATGACTGAAAATATTCTGATGTCACTGCACGATCTATCTGCTAATTTTTTGCTCAATTTTGTTTTTGCTGTTTTATGGTTACACTATTGGTTTATTTGTATGCAGTTGTTGTGATTTGTTGAAGCTGATTTGATTGAGAATTTGGATATAATAAATCATCGTATTGATGTGTTTGAATTTTGCTGAATGAAAACAGGTAGTTGGACCTGTCGTGGTTGCAGATGGCATGAATGAGGATGCTATGTATGAATTGGTGCGTGTCGGTCGTGATAATCTCATTGGTGAAATTATTCGTTTGGAAGGGGATTCTGCCACTATCCATGCTTTGGAATGTTGTCATATTTGGGTGAGTTAGATTGGTAATTGTATAATTTAGTCACTTTTGTTTTATTTTATTTCACTTTGTTTAAGTATGAATGGATAAGCAATTTCTGCTTTCTTGTCTGCTTTGGATTGCAGTCCTGATGATACTCCATGGGATGGAGGTGAGTCAGTTCTTTTCTACAGCTCTTCTGTGTAAACAATGGTGATACAGGTGTCAATTTGGTTATTTAGCCATCTTGTGTATTTCGAAGTATTTTTAATCATTATATTGTATTAATTGTTTTATGTTCTGTTATATTAATCGAACTTGGTTTTTTCGATGGCATTAGAGTTTTGTTGCAAAGATAGTTGTAGTTCTTCCATTCTCTAAAATAATTTGGGTTGCTTGATATATCTAGGCCATCTTAAAATTGAGTTTCTTTCTTATAGGGCTTTGGCTTTGTGGTTTGATGCTTTTGTTCTTTGTTTTTCATTATTAGTTTTAACTCTTGTCAGTTATGTTGTCTCTACCTAATGTGCCTCTTAAAGACTGCACTAACTCTCTATTGAGATATATATGTTAAGCTAAATTATGTTTCCCCATCAAAGTTCAAACCATGTAAAAGGGTGCTTTTGCTCAAGTAGTTGAATCATGTATATATTTTTATGTGATGTTTATGTTATGTGTTTTGATATTATCATGAAATTAGATGTGTTTACATAACGACATGTTTACTTTTGAGTTATTCAGGCACATTTAAGTTGACTCTTCAGTTTTTCGAGGATTATCCAAACAAGTCACCCACTGTACGATTTGTCTCAAGAATGTTTCATCCAAACAGTAAGTATTAGGTTGAAAGTATAAACCTTCTTATTCATTAGTTAGGTATCTGCCAACTAATGTAATTGCTACTCGGATAGTTTATGCTGTAACGCCCATTTTATTTCGATTAAATCCAATTATGACTTTGCCATGTCTCGTTGCATCGTAGTCGTATTTGAGTATGAGTTCGTCTCGAAGAAAGGAATTGAATCGGTCGAGTTGTCGGAAAAATTCTAGTTTTGTCAGAAAACATTGAAAATTCATATCTCTTGATCCGTAAGTCGGATTTGACCCCCGTTCGAAGCGTTGGAAAGCTAAAGAGATGTTCTATCTAGAAAAAAATTGAAAAAAATTTAATTTTGCTGCTATGACGACCGTCATAGGAGTGTGACGACCGTCACACGAGCAAAAACTGCAGTTATGCAGAATTTGAACGTGTTCTGGTGGAATGAGATTTTGTAGCGAAAATATATTCCCGTAGACTCTTTTACCCTCAATTACATCATTTTTTTTGGGAAAGGAAAGACAGAAAAGAGAAGTTACGCATTGAGAGAAGTGGAGAGCGAAGAATCATCCATCGGCGAATTCGGAAGATTTTTGCAGAAAAATCACCGTAGAGCAGAAGCGGAATCGGAAAGCGTGGAATTGGCCTCAATTCTAAGGGTAAGGGTGGGGTTCAATTCTATAACTGGGAGTATGATCGAATTCATGTGGGGATCGAGTCATAGGTATAGTCTTCGTTAATCGATAAATGTTAAGGAAAAGGTTTCCCTAATGGGACCAGATTTCTATGTAAGAATGAATGTGTTATGTGGTTATTAGTGCGATGCCCTAAGGTTTTCCTTTTGGGCAAATGCGTAGAATGAATATACTATATGGTTATTCGTACAACGCTCTAATGGTTTTTCCCTAATGGGCGTCAAGATGGCTGAGTTGGTCTAAGGCGTCAGCTTTAGGTACTGGTCCAAGAAGGGCAGTCACCTAGTTGTGACTGATTGGTAACTAATTATGTGGATAAATGCCGTAATGTTGTTATTACAATAATATGCGGAGTTCTTAATTGTTGATATTAAGGTTGTTGTTGTTCCTGTATATGAACATATAGAAATGGGAATTGTTGTTGTTCCTGTATACGAACAGGTAGAAATATATATGATATCATTGTTGTCCCTGTATGTGAATAAGTGGAATATGATGATCACATGAGTTGTATGATGTTGTGATGCTCTGTTATGGACGTTTTGGTTGTAAGCATAAAGCTTCATTGTATGGTTGTTCTGGTTGTGTTGTAGTCCATAATAGGTGCATTGCATGGCATATCATTTGGCCTGGATTGGCGACGGTTGGCCCTTAGTGGCAAATTTTTGGTTGTGCCTGTATTGGCGTTAATTGGCCTGGATTGGCGACGGTTGGCCCTTAGTGGCAAATTGGCCTGGATTGGCGACGGTTGGCCCTTAGTGGCAAATTGGCCTGGATTGGCGACGGTTGGCCCTTAGTGGCAAATTTTTGGTTGCGGAGTTTTGCTCCGAAATGGTACCACATGCATATGCATAGTTGAGTCGCATAAAGTCCCATAATTACGCTAGTTGTATGTTAATGTTGTTTATGTGAGATATGGATTACTCGCAGTTGTTGTCGATGATGTTTATGATTTCGAAACCTATAATGCTGTGATGAGTTCCGGCATGTTTTCTATCATGCTTTATGTTATATTATTGATATCTCACCCTTTTCCGTTGTATGTTACCTCCTCTGGTGGTAATTTGCAGGTAGTCAAGAATAGAGCGTAGTTCCCGTAAGGTGTCGTTGGTCGCTCTGATACGTAGCACTCTTGGGGGGGATGAACGATTGTTTATGTTGTTTATTTGATGTTCTTGTTGCTGAATTTTACTAAGTATTTTAGTTGAATTGGGTGTGTTTTTTGTTAATGCACCGAATGCTGGTTGTACGCACTAAGCCGAAGAATCGGTAGTGCTGAATTTTGATGGAAACTAGTTGTTTAATGAATATATGCAAGCTGAAGTACTTGCTGAATTTTAATGGGGTTTTGGTTGTAATTTCTGGTATCACACTGATTTTCATAAATGTTGAAAGTGCATTATGTTCCGCTGCGAATGAATATGTTGTTATGTAATTAAGATGTTATGTGAGTTGTTATTAGTTGTTCATCCAAGAGTATGTGCTATGTGTCATCACTGAATGCATGTTGTCCAATTAAATGGTGAAATGTATGTTTTTGCAAGTCGAATATGTGACACCTCTGTTGCGTCTCAGTTTTTGTGCGTGTGACGGTCGTCACGACTCCATGACGGTCGTCATGCCTGCAAAATTCGTGCACTCTGATTTTGATTTATTTTAAATATGCGTTGGGTTAGAACGGGGTGTTACAATTGGTATCAGAGCCTGTCGGTCCGTCCGGCCAAGTTGTCTAATGTTGTTGTTTAATCCCTTGTATGCGGCATGTGTGTGAAAACACTGCTGGTACATGTTTGTCGTCTAGCCTTTGTCCGCAGAAGTGGGAAGGATTCAAGTGGGGGAGAAGCATGTGTTTCTCCGGAATGCTGCAAGTGCAGATTGAAGGCTCAGTGTGTGGTTGGATGCTCTCATAGTTTGGCAAAGATGGTTGGTACCCCATCATGATTTTCGGCTGCCTATTGACAAATTGAGGAACTGATCACCCTTAATCTCTTGTTAATAGTAGACAGGATTGTGTTGGATGGGATAGACGTGTCTTGCAAGCTTGGAGGGCGTGAGCAGTGAATTGTTTGGAGTGGAGCTAAGTGCTCAAGAATTGTTTTGATGAGTCGGTCGATGTAAGAAGGTGCAGAGATGTGCATTTTGATTGGAATTTTCGAGAGAGTTGTCGACGACTCGTGTGTTGATTATTGCCAAACCCGACGGGACTAGTGGTGGTGTTTGGAGATGCTTTGTTGATATGATTTGGAGATATGTTAAGAGTAACTTCAGCGAGTTAGTTATGCTTTAAGGCGACTTGAAGTACGTAAGAAGAATTATCTGACCAGTGCTCAAGAGTTGGTCATTGTTGTAGTTGTGCCAGAGTTGGAGGCTGAAATTGCTTAATCTGAGATTTGGTGAGGAAGCGATGTTTTACAGACGAAAGTCGGAGTATATTGCGTAGTTGTGTCGGGTAATGTTAAGTCGTGATTGAGTATGCTTGTTTTATAAAATGTGGTTGATTTGGCAAGTTTTGGCATTTTGGAGATTTGAGGATCTAAGATTCGGATTGAAATCGGACGTCGTAGAAATCGCGTTTGATGGTTCTAATTCAATGCCATATGTTATGGGAGTATGAGTATGTGTTTGTTTCGAAGAAATAAATTGAAACAGTCGAATTTTCGGGCAAAAATGCAGAATTCCCGCAGCAGATTTTGGGCAAAATTCTGGTTTTTCGGAAAACTTCGAAAATTCATAACTCTTGAACCGTATGTCGGTTTTGACTCCCGTTCAATGTGACGGGAAGCTAACGAGATGATATTTCTAGGAAAAATGGTTTTGGAGTCAGTGAATGAGCCAATTATAGCAGAATATTCGAAACGTGTCATTTTGACAATTTTACCGTTGTGAACGGGTGCGGTGGATATGTTATCATACTGTGTGTTTTCGGTATATAACGTGGTAGCTGATGCTTTGATTTGAAAACCTTACCAGTAACGATGAGGATGGTGAAAAGAGTTAGAACCGATTGAGCAGTTTGGCGATACAAGTTTGGTCTGTGAAGAGACTTGTTATGGGGTTAAGCCGTGTGTGTTAGAACTTACTAGTAGTATTCTTGAGGAGATTCGAGAAGGTTAGAAAATCTGGTTTGAGTTGGTAGATTGGTTGAAGTTGATGAATCAAAGTCGAAGAGTTGATTTTCGAATTTGTGGAAGTGGTATCGCGATATGTCGTGATGGAGTTTGTGGTCGACTTAGTTACGGAAACTAGTCCGATATTGAGAACTCCACATTGTATGTCTGTTTGGATGGTCGAGGAATTAATTTGATTGAGTGGTTTTGAGACTTGTGTCTGGGGTGTATTCTAAGGCAGCAGATTGTGAAGTCGAATAGAGGGTGGACAGTGATTTCTGGTGATTGTGAGAAGAGGTTGGGCGTGGAAAGCAATATTGGTGTACTTGAGGTTTAAAATATTTCAAGTTGAAACTGTGCCGAATGGTTTCCTAAGTGTGAAATTGTTGTTGTACGTCGAATTCTAAGATCGTAGCTTTTTACGGAATCGAAATCGGACATACGGAAGTCGTTTAACGGTCGAAAATAGAAATCCGGACTGTCATGTTCGCCGAGAGATTCGCCTAGCGAAGTGTCCTGGGCAGAAAAATGTTGTTGAGTGGAGTAAGAATACTCTTGAAGAAGTGCCTTGAGATAGATGGAGTATCCATCCAAGTGCCATGAGGATGCGACCGAATTTAAGGAAATTGTTTTGGTGGCCATAGATAGAGAGTCACAGGAGTAAGTTGAGTATTCATCCGGGAGCGACGAATATGTATAGTGATTTGAAGAATCTGTTTTGGTGGCCTGGTATGAAGTGTGATGTAACACGATTTGTGTATGCATGTTTGACTTGTCAGAAGTAGAAAGTTGAGCATCAGAAACCTGTTGGGTTGATGCAACCGTGAGAAACTCTAGAATGGATATTGGATAGTGTTTCCATGGATTTTGTGACGGGTTTTCCAAAGAATTTGAAGGAATATGATTCGATTTCGTTGGTTATGAATGAATTGACGAGATTAACCCATTTATTACCAATGAGGGAGAACCAGTCTATGCTGAAGCTAGCTGAGATGTGTATCGATGAAGTTGTGAAGTTGTATGAGGTGCCGTCGAATTTTGTGTCAGATGGGAACCTGAGTTCTTCATTGAGATTTTGGGAGAGTTTTGCAGACGTTTGAATGTCATGTCGAAGTTGGATTCTTTCTAGCATCCGTGGAAGGATGGACAGACAGAGAGAACTATTCAGTATGTAGAGGATTTGTTGAGTTATGTTGATGTATGTCCGGCGAGAGTGTAGTGCTCGGACATGAGATTGTGTAAGAGACGATTGAAAAGATTAAAAGGATCCAAGATAAGATGTGTTTTGAGAGTTACAATAGTAACTGGTGTTGGTCGAGCGTGAGGTCTCGGAAATACCACTATATTTTGTTTATCTGTATCAGAGTGGCGCAGCGGAAGCGTGGAGAAAGTAGCATGCTAGGCTGTTTTACCGCTGTCGCTTGTGGGAATTGCATGATGTGTTCATGTGTCCAAGCTGAGGAAGTACATTGATTCAGATGGATAGTGTACAAGTGAAGGATGATTTGATTGTTGAGGCATTGCTAGTTCAAGTTGATGGACGAGAAGCAACTTCGAGGTAAAAGGATTCTTTGGTAGAGGTAATTTGGAAGATTGGGATGCGAGAGTCGTATCCGGAGTTGGTTGAATTGATGTAATTTCGAGGACGAAATTCTTTTAAGTGGGGGAGAGTTGTAGCGCCCATTTTATTTTGATTAAATCCAATTATGACTTTGCCATGTCTCGTTGCATCGTATTCGTATTTGAGTATGAGTTCGTCTCGAAGAAAGGAATTGAATCGGTCGAGTTGTCAGAAAAATTCTAGTTTTGTCGGAAAACTTTGAAAATTCATATCTCTTGATCCGTAAGTCGGATTTGACCCCCGTTCGAAGCGTTGGAAAGCTAAAGAGATGTTCTATCTATAAACAAATTGAAAAAAATTTAATTTTGCTGCTATGACGACCGTCACAGGAGTGTGACGACCGTCACACAAGCAAAAACTGCAGTTATGCAGAATTTGAACATGTTCTGGTGGAATGAGATTTTGTAGCGAAAATATATTCCCGTAGACTCTTTTACCCTCAATTACATCATTTTTTTTGGGAAAGGAAAGACAGAAAAAGAAGTTACGCATTGAGATAAGTGGAGAGCGAAGAATCATCCATCGGCGAATTCGGAAGATTTCTGCAGAAAAATCACCGTAGAGCAGAAGCGGAATCGGAAAGCGCGGAATTGGCCTCAATTCTAAGGGTAAGGGTGGGGTTCAATTCTATAACTGGGAGTATGATCGAATTCATGTGGGGATCGAGTCATAGGTATAGTATTCGTTAATCGATAAATGTTAAGGAAAAGGTTTCCCTAATGGGACCAGATTTCTATGTAAGAATGAATGTGTTATGTGGTTATTAGTGCGATGCCCTAAGGTTTTCCTTATGGGCAAATGCGTAGAACGAATATACTATATGGTTATTCGTACAACGCTCTAGTGGTTTTTCCCTAATGGGCGTCAAGATGGCTGAGTTGGTCTAAGGCGCCAGCTTTAGGTACTGGTCCAAGAAGGGCAGTCACCTAGTTGTGACTGATTGGTAACTAATTATGTGGATAAATTCCGTAATGTTGTTATTACAATAATATGCGGAGTTCTTAATTGTTGATATTAAGGTTGTTGTTGTTCCTGTATATGAACATATAGAAATGGGAATTATTGTTGTTCCTGTATACGAACAGGTAGAAATATATATGATATCATTGTTGTCCCCGTATGTGAATAAGTGGAATATGATGATCACATGAGTTGTATGATGTTGTGATGCTCTGTTATGGACATTTTGGTTGTAAGCATAAAGCTTCATTGTATGGCTGTTCTGGTTGTGTTGTAGTCCATAATAGGTGCATTGCATGGCATATCATTTGGCCTGGATTGGCGACGGTTGGCCCTTAGTGGAAAATTTTTGGTTGTGCCTGTATTGGCGTTAATTGGCCTGGATTGGCGACGGTTGGCCCTTAGTGGCAAATTGGCCTGGATTGGCGACGGTTGGCCCTTAGTGGCAAAATTTTGGTTGCGGAGTTTTGCTCCGAAATGGTACCACATGCATATGCATAGTTGAGTCGCATAATTACGCTAGTTGTATGTTAATGTTGTTTATGTGAGATATGGATTACTCGCAGTTGTTGTCGATGATGTTTATGATTTCGAAACCTATAATGTTGTGATGAGTTCCGGCATGTTTTCTATCATGCTTTATGTTATATTATTGATATCTCACCCTTTTCCGTTGTATGTTACCTCCTCTGGTGGTAATTTGCAGGTAGTCAAGAATAGAGCGTAGTTCCCGTAAGGTGTCGTTGGTCGCTCTGATACGTAGCACTCTTGGGGGGGATGAACAATTGTTTATGTTGTTTATTTAATGTTCTTGTTGCTGAATTTTACTAAGTATTTTAGTTGAATTGGGTGTGTTTTTTGTTAATGCACCGAATGCTGGTTGTACGCACTAAGCCGAAGAATCGGTAGTGCTGAATTTTGATGGAAACTAGTTGTTTAATGAATATATGCAAGCTGAAGTACTTGCTGAATTTTAATGGGGTTTTGGTTGTAATTTCTGGTATCACACTGATTTTCATAAATGTTGAAAGTGCATTATGTTCCGCTGCGAATGAATATGTTGTTATGTAATTAAAATGTTATGTGAGTTGTTATTAGTTGTTCATCCAAGAGTATGTGCTATGTGTCATCACTGAATGCATGTTGTCCAATTAAATGGTGAAATGTATGTTTTTGTAAGTCGAATATGTGACACCTCTGTTGCGTCTCAGTTTTTGTGCGTGTGACGGTCGTCACGACTCCATGACGGTCGTCATGCCTGCAAAATTCATGCACTCTGATTTTGATTTATTTTAAATATGCGTTGGGTTAGAACGGGGTGTTACATATGCAGATGGAAGTATTTGTCTGGATATATTGCAAAATCAGTCGAGTCCTATATATGATGTAGCTGCAATTCTCACTTCTATCTAGGTATCATCTCACATAGTGTAATCAATAATATCTCAATGTTATCCAATTGGGAGTTAGAAATGAAACTTTGAATTGTGAATCATAAACCATATTGAATTGTAAGATTCTGCATAATGATAAGTAGCAAAATATATATCGTGCAAATTATTTTGTGTTCAATCATTGTGATAATTTTAAACTATGAGTTGACAAAATAAATAAATCATAATTCATAAGTCATAATGAAAACAAAGCAGTGATATAGCCAATGAGATGCACATAGAGTGTCTGAATGACTGCGACTAAGGCTTTGTGTTCGATTAATGAAAACTTAGCAAATGGAAATGCCAAATAGGGTGCATAGGGCGAGTGAGTGACAAAATCATTAACACTTTAACAACATTTTGCATAGAACAATTTAAGCCTATACAACCTTCCAATTTTTTTGATGAGAATTGGTGTACAAAATCATTGAAGATCAATGGGAATGGCAAATATGGTGTATAGGGTGAGTGAGCGGGTGACTGTGTGAACCACTTGTTTTGAAATGAGGTCCTTTTTTCTTCAATCCCTTTTGAACTGAACAATTTAAGCCTATTTGATCTTCCAATTTCTTTGATGAGAGCATTGTTATCAAATAGCAGCGCCATGGCAGATATACATGGTGATAGTGGTTTTGGGCTCACCGCTAGCCGATATTGCAGGTTTTTCTGCTATAACGGTGCCGCAAAGTGGCCGGTATGACTGGTTTTTGGCTCTCCGCCATCGACAACAATGGATGAAAGTTGGTATACAAAATCATACAAGAAGAAAGTAATGGTTTTTGGTGAACTGTACAATTCATATTGGTGATAAGGAATTGCAGTATTCATGCATGTATAGCATGATTTATTGCTATTTGTGGATTTATAGTAATATAGGAATTGTTGGATTGCCGAATCACTTCAAGTCGTGCTTGAGTTGTTCAATTTTAATAGAAGAAAGAAAACGAAGCACATAGTATATTTTATATAATTAGCCTTGCTTTAGAGGTTTGGCCACATCTACACGTTTGAACCAGTTCATACAATGTCTAGTGCCTTTGGAAAATATTTATGCCTTTTTTTTGTTTACTTAAGTGTTACTATTTTAAGGCATCACCCTTTATGATAGCTTGAGGTTAGGCTACAGATGTTAGCTTGAGGCTGGCTGCTATTGATGTTGGGTTGCAGATTAGGAATGTTAGAGTTTGGATGAATGTATCAATGTGTGGGCTATTGAATTAAATGCTAATGTATGCATTGTGTAGGGATTTAAGGTTTGAGTTAGCTACCCTATGAAATATGGTTTATGTATTGAAAGTTGTTGAATTGGAACTTTGGTGTTGAGTTTTTGTTATGATGATATTGTGATGAAATTTTGTTACTAAGTCAGTTCGATTTGGAATACTGTTTGAGCTGAGTATTTTTGCAATTTTTGTTAAATGTGAAGTTAGAGGTAGTGTTATATTTTTCTTGGTTAGTTTTGCGAAGTGTGAATGAGTTAGTAATTAGGGAAAGACTGTTGCATTGTTATTGTAAGTTTGAGGTCTGTTATAAAACTTGGTGAAACTTGTAAAATTGAGCCATTGGTAAATTACTTTAGTGTTAGAAATTGTGTCATGAAACTGTTAGAGTTAAATTCAAGGTGTGCAACAAAATGCTCTGTCAATTTAATAGGTTAGGCAAGTAAATTAGTCATCTGTAAATCAGTTACCTTAGTTTGTTAGTTATGACTTTTGACTATTGGTAGTTTAATGTGTTGCTCCTTTTCTTCCTAGAAGAAAATCTGTTATGGCTGGTAATGGAATTAGTTACATGTTGTGTTAAACTGAAATTGGTTATGTGATTGTCAATGAAGATCTGTTAGCCCTGCTGTTAGTTTTTTTGTGGTAATGCAGAATGGTTGTTGTAATTCCTTTGTATTGCAGCTTATTTCTTACCTTGTGTTTATGGCTTGAAATGTATTTCTTCGGCTTGTTTGGCATGGTTTTGTAGTAACTGTAGGAAAGTGTAGGTTAGTTGCATAAAGACTAAGGTAGATTGGTATATGTAATGAACATGTGTCGTTTGGTTTTGGTGATTAGCATGTGTATGTTGTTTCAATCGTTGGGCAGGTCTGATACAGGTTTGAACAATAGGTGTCATCGCTGTGCGTATCTTTTTAATGTCCTTGCTCTCGAACATTTCAATCCATCCACCTTAGATACTAAAGATGCTTATGCACAAATGTCATCGTTGTTTGTTGAACAAGGGAAAATGATGGACACGACTATTGCTTCTTTGAAAATTCCCGCTGCCACTCTTTCAACTTTCGACATCATAGCTGTCATCATTGGGGTTCCAATTTACGATAGAGGCATTGTTCCAATAGCAAGGAAAGTTACGAACACGGTAAGAGGCTTCTCAGAATTGCAAAGGATGGGAATTGGTCTTTTTCTCTCCGTTATTTGCATGTCATCGCCGACATTAGTAGAGAGCAAGAGGTTGCAAATGGAAAAAGAATTTGGTTTAGTTAACGAAAATATCCCTGTACCAATTAGCATCTTATGGCAGATACCTCAATATTTCTTGCTTGGTGCTGCTGAGGTATTCACCTTTGTTGGACAACATGAGTTTTTTTACGAGCAAGCCCCGGATACTATGCGCAGTTTTTGCAGCGCATTGGCACTTTTAAAAAATTCATTAGGGAATTATCTGAGCTCTTTGATTGTCATTATTGTTGATTACATCACAACAAAAGATGGAAATTCTGGATGGATAACTGATAACTTGAATGAGGGTCACCTTGATTACTTTTTCTGGCTTCTAGCTGGACTTAGTTTCTTGAATATGTTGGTGTACATTGTTTATGCTAGACAGTACAAACAAAATAAAGCTTGTCACATGAGTCTTCCTTAAGTGTTTGCTTTTGGAATACTTCTTTTTAAGTCCAATGTTATCACAAGCATGGTTGTCCTAACAACTGTACAAGTATGGAGGAGACCACTCTCGTGTTAGGACAACTGTACAAGCATGGTTGTCCTAACACCTATAAGTATCTTTTATCAATGTTATCAATATATGTTTCAAAATGCAATATATTATAGTTTTTTGTTATTATACCTATTCTGGATTAGACTTATTGAACAGGAAGAATAAGTAATGAAATTTTCACATTTCTATTTATGCAGCCTGGTTCCTTTTCTTTGAGTAAGCTTGTTCGTTCTATTCTGTCAGATAAAAAGACAGAAGAAATCCCAATGGTAACGGCATACGTGGTTCTATTTTGCAATTTTTTCATCCTGCTAATTAAATATTTCTGCATATTTTGTAGGAGCTAAAGCTTACTCTTCACACGACAAAAGCTGGTATGCAGTTCATGCAATTGAAATTTCGTGATGGATTTTCCAATCTTGGTAAGGATGGATTTGTGATGAAATCACATTGCTTTTGTTCTCATCCTTCTCTTAGTGTACTAATGAATTACAAGTTGCATCTTACATAACTTTTATGTTGTTTTTCTTTGCAGGAATGCATATTCACAACTTAGCTCAGGCTGCTTCTGGATATCATAGGGTTCTGGAAGAAAATCGCAAACTATACAATGAAGTTCAAATATAAATATACATATAGAGTTATCTGTCCTTTGTTGTTGTATTAATATTAATACAAATATAAATATACATATAGAGTTATACCGATACTGGACAGAAAAGTGTTAAAATTGGCAATGTTTTAGATTATTGCTTGGCATTGTAAGTTCATAACCGATTATAAATTAATGATCTTCACAAGATTCCAAAATTGCATAACAAATACAATTCAATAGAAGTTTGCATAACTACAGTGCAACAACAATGCACAAGAGCAAGACTAAGAATTTAGTAAATCCAGCAAAAACTGTGGACTTTTTAAGGGTTGCTTATTAAAAACCGTGGACTTTTCCTAAGTTTTAGGCGCGGTTCTTTAAATGAAATTATAAACTAGCTACGGTTTTTATTTGTTGTTTTTTTATAACCGTTGTATATTCATGTTTTGGGGACGGTTATTTTGTGTTGTTACTAGAAAACCGCGGCCTAAAACTACAACTAAAACCGTGGTATTTGATGATTTAGGCGACGGTGTTTTGAATCCATGGTTATAAATAAAAAAAACCGCGCTCTAAAGGAATAGACAACAGCCGTTTATTCCACGTCTGATAAACCGCCCCCTAAAGCCTTAGGCTACGGTTATTGCACTTTAGGTTGCGGTTTTGAGTTGTTGCCAAAAGTCATTTTTGTTGTAGTGGTCTCAATGTAACCACCATTTATTAATGAGAGAAGCATGGATTCTGCTTTTAACGTTCTTACCAAGGTAAAGGTTGCCAAAAAAGCTTAAGAAAATCACATCGCCGGACTTTACACTAGATCTAAGCATGACGTTAGACAATGCTAGTACAAATAAGTAAGAATGTCCATGGCTTCATCCAAAAAGTTTTCTACCACCATGAATCGTGCACTACGTCTTTCATCTAGACTTTGACAATCTTGATTAAATTGGACCTAGTTGTAACTGCTTGATTCCAATCCTAAATTACTTGTATCCTAAGCAATAGCCCATGAGTAATCGAGAGATTGACAAAGTCCTAATCCCCAATATGAATTTATAACTTGGTCTTTTATTCCATGTCCTAGTGCTTTGAGATATGTTTGCTTTGACACAAAGAACTAATGTCCTAAAGGAGCCTTGAAGATGAAGATGAGACTTGAAATATAAGAAAAAGTATGGCCACCAAGATATCCTTGACATGAACCTTAAGCTTCATAATCTTCAATTGGTGCATACTTGACAAGTTTAACCACTGGTAAGAAAAACCTTAATTCCCCTTGTTCTTGAGAAAAAATTTTGAGTGACAAAAGTGGCTTGAGACATTAAGAAATCTTGAAGAGAATGACCTTGATACTTGATAAATTTTGACTAGAACATGCTTATGATGATAAATTCTAACCCTAATTCCAAATTCTCTGAAAAGACCAATTAAATTAATCTTCAATGATGTAGAAAACCTCAAACCAGACGGAAACCCTGATTCTTCAGAAGGCATTGATCCCGCACATTAGGATCTTATGCAAATGAATGATTATGAGTGTATGACCTAGTGGACAAATGCATATGTGTGAGAAACAACAGCCAATTAGGGTTAGGATAAAGCGAGAGCAAATTTTGGGTATGTCATGATCCCCGAAGATAATATGGTGGATCAGCAAATTTTGGGTATGTGAGAAACAACAGCCAATTGTGCGATATTTGTTTGTGTGTGTTTCGCTCTGTCATCCTTTTGGTGGGGGGTCTATCATAGTCATTAATTATAGATTGTGCGATAGTTTGTTTGTGTTCCGCTCCGTCATCCTTTTGTTGGGGGGTCTATCATAGTCATTAATGATAGATTGTGCGATAGTTTGTTTGTGTTTCGCTCCGTCATCCTTTTGGTGGGGGGTCTGTCATAGTCATTAATGATAGATTGTGCGATATTGTTTGTGTTTCGCTCCGTCATCCTTTTGGTGGGGGTTTATCATAGTCATTAATGATAGATTATGCGATAGTTTGTTTGTGTTTCGCTCCGTCATCCTTTTGGTGGGGGGTCTATCATAGTCATTAATGACAGATTGTTCGATAGTTTGTTTGTGTTTCGCTCTGTCATCCTTTTGATGGGGGGTCTATCATAGTCATTAATGATAGATTGTGCGATAGTTTGTGTGTGTTTCGCTCCGTCATCCTTTTGGTGGGGGGTCTGTCACTTGGATTGGTGTCAGATTGTGCGATAGTGTTTGTTTTATCATCCTTTTGGTGGTAGTGGCCGGTGTGAGTTTCGCTCCGTCATCCTTTTGGTGGGGGGTCTGTCATAGTCATTAATGTTAGATTGTGCGATTGTGTTTTGCTCTACCATCATTTTGGTGGTAGTAGTCGTGTGTGTTTTATCCCATCATCCTTTTGGTGATGACGAATTTTTGCCTATTATTCACAGTTTACTCAGAGGTTTACCTTATCCAGTATTTTCAACTCTCAAGCATTTCTTTTCTTTTCGGACAAATTCAGGGTCTTCTTCGTATCTAATCGACTTTTACCTCGGGAAAAGGAACGCTGCAGCAGTTCATTTCCCTAGGTTTAAGTCAATTAGATAGGGGCATCTGTCATACCCTAAATTTGTCCTACCCATTTTCAAATATTTTTTGCATTTTTTCGGTTTTTATTTTCACTTGTGCATTGCCCGCTTATTTTCTTGTTATTTAGACATGTGTCAGGTCGCAATTGGTTGATTTTTCAGAGTTTTATCTTTTTGACCAATTAAGGTGTGACACGTGGGCTAAGAACATTGTGTGAATGTTATTTTCTTAAACTTTTTCTTTTTTTTTAGTAATTATTTTTCGTTTTTTAAAATTTTAATTTGTTTTTATATATTTTTAATATTTAGTCAATGGTTAATTGTTAATATTTATTTATTAATTAGTCATGTTAATTATTGTTGTAATTATTAGTTTATTATTAACTAATTGAAGAATTGTTAGAAAAAAATAAAAAAAGGAAGGTTGAAAGCACGGTATAGAGAACGGAAGGCCCATGTTTGGGGCCCGTTAGGGTTAGATTTTTTGCTGCATTTAAAGAGAGAGGAATTTTGGATTAAGGGGAGGGAATGACTGTTCATCATCTCTCAAAAACGGCCGCAGCCACCCATATGCGAAACCCTAACTTTCCCCTTCCGAATCCGCCTCTTACTTTCCCTTCTCTGTCATTCTCCTTCACGATTTTCCACCGATAACCCTCTTTCCCTCTTCCTAAACGGCCAAACCCTAAACCGCTGCCGTCTTCATCATTATCCTCTCAACATCCTCAGAAATCACTGTGCCGCTTCCTCCAACCGTAAGCTCTAGCCACCGACGAACTTCCCCCTTTCAAAACCAGTCGCCGTTCATCATCACCAACAATCCCCATTGCTGTCCTCAGTCCCTCATTTTCTCCATTTTTTCCACCAACACCGTTAAAATCTTCGACGAACCAAACATTACCAACATTGTCGAAACCTCTGCGAAATCGCATTTTGGCAAAGATCTGTTTGTCCCGACCACCACCGTAAAAGTATCAACGACGACAACGACGACCCAACTCGTGTTCCATTTCAAATTTGCAAAGGAGTTAGTCTGTATGCAGGTTGGAGTCGTAATCCAAGTTTCAGACTCGAGTTAGCTTTCATCGCAACACTTTCAAGATGAAGATACAGCCACCGATCTCTCGCCTTCGAGAAACCAGGGTCCTTGACAATGAATGCGAGTGTGCAGCAATGTTATGACTTTTCTTCAATGATAAGTCCGACATCGGTAATACTCCGGATCAATTCATAATTTGACGTTGCCTTTGCTGATTAATATTAATTGTTTATCATATAAACTTCTTCTCGAATTCTCCTTCAGGAATGTATGACGGGTGAGACCGAGTCAAGACGTGTGAAGTCCAGCAATTCTGGGTCATATTCTCCTTCAGGAATGCATCTCTTGGCCCATTAGGATTGAAGTTATATTTTCTCAACAATTTGGATTTTCACAAAATATTTTTGTGTAACTCTAATTAGTTTTTTTTTTATTTTAGAAATTCTATCTTTTCTATTTGTTTTTATTAATGACCAAGTATCTAACTTTGTTTGTTTTAAATAATTAAATAGTTTATTTATTATTATTAATTTTAGACATAAAGGTCTAAAGCCTTTTCAAATTTCTTTTGAAAAACTTGAGTAATTATTTTTCAAAATATGATTATTTTCTAATCCTAAATCAATTTATTTTTCACATACAAACTACTTTCAAACTTTATTTCCAAAATTTGATATTATTTTTCTTAATCATATTTCAATATATATTTTTTAATACTAAAATTATTTTCCTATCAAATCACAAAAAAAAAACTAAATCCTTGAAGTCTAGCACTTCTTGGATTTTTGGACGAACATTATGGAGGTGTACACCTTAAATAATATGTCGTTCGACTTTTCATTTTAGTACACTATTTAGAACAAAGAAATATCATAGGAATCTAGCATTCCATGTGATATATTCGTTGTTCATCCAAACTTTTTTCAAATGAAAAAGGTGTTGTTAGGATCTAGCATCCAAATGATACCCCGATTAATTGGTTGTGAGGTCAACGTCTCATTTATCAAATAATTGTCATTTCTCCTATACTTTTCAAATTCAACCTCACATTCTCACCTCTCATACCACAAACTCTTTTCATACCCTCGATTCAATTCAAATTATTTTCTCAACTTTTTCTCAATTCAAACTCCGAAAGAAGGAGGTTCTTGGGATCTAGCATTCTTTGAATTTTCGAGTGAATAATTCTCGAGGCACGCCCTTGAGTTATTATTCACTCAATCTTTCGACTTTTTAAACTCAATCACTTTCAAACATTCTCCTAAGTCATGTGCTCGTCCGCATTCGCAACCCACATTTCGCACACTCATTCACAACTCCTCGTGGTCTCGATATTAGGGGCACCCTTAGGGACTAATATCGTTTCTCACGATCTAACCCTTGACACGTCGTCAAGTCGGTTCCATTTTCAAGTAAATCCTCGACACATCGTCAAACCATTTTCAAACCAACTTCCTTTTGCCTCGCATTCCACTTTCGACTCAATCTTCTTACAAAACACTTTTTTTAAACTTACGAAAGAGGGATATTCTTAGAATCTAGCATTCTTTGAATATTCGAATGAGTAACTCTCGAGGCGCGCCTTTGATTTGTTATTAGTTTATTCTTTCAATTTCAAAATATCCAACCCTTTATAATGTAATCTATTCTTCCCGACTTCCGAAAGAATTGAGTTCTTGGAATCTCGCATTCCTTGAATTCTTGAATGACAAGTTTTTGAGGCACGCCCTTGGGTTGCTTGTCAGTCACTCTTTCGTCTCTCAACTCAAAGTCCGAACCAATTCAAACCTTGTCATTTTCGTGGTTGTTACCACGAACTACGACTGCTCTGATTCTTCATTCTCGTCCGAATGTAAGATACGTAGGCACAAGATTGCAATGATCTTGGCGAGCTACCTTCTACTCATTTCTCCCATTTCCCCGTCTTCTTTTCGTGGTTGTTACCACGAACTACGACTGCTCTGATTCTTTATTCATTCTTGAATATAAGATACGTAGGCACAAGATTGCGATGATCTTGGCGAGCACACTTCTACCTTCCTCCATTATTCCTTCCACACTTTCCCAACCTTTCCCGTAGTCGAACTACGATGCTCTGATTTCTCATTCTCGTCCGAATGAGCATACGTAGGCCCAAGGCCCCAATTCTTGGCGAGCACCCTATCCTCTAACCATCCATCTCTCCTTTGCGTCTTTAACCTTTTACCCTACCAATTCTACCTTTAGCATCGAGAAGAAAAACAAATAAACCTAGACAACACTCTCCACAAAATACCTTAAGAGGTTCCCGTTGAATACAACGGACGTGAGGGGTGCTAATACCTTCCCCTCGCGTAACCGACTCCCGAACCCGGAACATGGTTGCGACAACCTTGTTTCTATCCTTTTCGTCTTAAGAGGTTTTCTCGATATTTTCCTTTCCCGTTTATTCGGGAAAAATAAAGTTCGGTGGCGACTCTGTCGAACCGCATTTCTGCGCCTTTCGCGCGAGGGTCGTTTCTCCGAAATGTCTCCGTGATTTTTCGATGTGCGACAGCTGGAGACTCTGCTGGGGAAATTTTGCTCCATGAAAAGAGAGAGTCGAGCCTATCTTTTGGTTTGTGAAGAGTGTTTGTTTTTTATTTGTTTTCTTCTTATTTATGTATTTGTTCTCTTGTGGATTTTATTTGTGCTTGTTATCTTGGTTGCCTGTTGGTTCTTGGGATGACATCATGAGTAAAGCTCTACGCCCGAGCTTTGGTAAAAGCAGATAGAACACATAGTTTAGAATTGGTAGTCGAGTAGTGTTAGTCTCCGAGGACTTGCTCCTTGTGGGCCTAGCATGAAAGCTCCTCCAGAGGAGACCTATTCGTAGATCTTGTTGTAATACAGCTAGCCTGTTGCACAACTTGATTCATGAAGGGTCCATGATTCTGGGAACCTTTTTTAGCACCAGTTCCAATAATGGTGGTCGTGTAGTGTTAGTCTCCGAGGACTTGCTCCTTGTGAGCCTAACATGAGGACTCCACTCAGGAGAGACCTTATCGTTATTATCGTCGTAATACAGCCAGCCTGTTGCGTGACGCTAATACGACTAGTGTCCGTGATCTTGAGAACCAAACATAGAAACCATCCCGTGAGTGGGTTTATGGGTAGAATGTCTAGATCTTCCCGTATAGGGTCTACCTGTCGATTTTTCTTTGAGCAGGAATTATGGTTACCTACCTGTTACGTTTGTCAGCTTTAGAGTTGTTTGAACTACGATATTGTGATCCTGGATCTTGTATCTCGCATTGCATCTTGCATATCATTTGCATTGCATCTCATATGTTGTGCATTTTGCATTTCCAATCCTTCAGCAGAATCTTATGTCTCCTTCCTTCCTCTCCAGTAAATCAAGCTGATTCCTCGACACCAGTATGCAACTAGAGCCAATACAAGACGAATGATGGAACAGATTCAGCAAGAATAAGTTGCCTTCAGAGAAGAGTTGGACTCCATCAAAGGAAAGATTGACCAGATCCTGGAAGCCATCCTCACAGCCAAAAGAGAGGAAGAACAACGTGAAGCTGCTGCTGTCGTCAACAACAATGGTCAAGCGCAAGTGTCTACCCCAAGGCTCTCAGCTCCTGTCCTTAATCCCTATGGAATGCCAATGAATTTCTCTACCGCAGCTGAAGGGACCACTTCTCAGCCAATCCCAGCGCCTGGAGTTACTGTTGGAGCTATCCCGCAAGCCCAGCCAACTGTGGTCCAGATCCCCGAAGATAATATGGTGGATCAGTATGACGACGTTCAGAAATATCATGCTGCTATCCCCATTTCCAGTCCTGTTGCCGCTCAGGATTCAGAAGCCATGAAGATGTGCCGAGATCTAGCCGAGAAACTTCGAGCCATGGAGGGGCACAATTCAAATTCCTTCAGTGCTTTGGAATTATGCTTGGTGCCTGATGTTGTCATTCCTCCCAAGTTCAAGGTGCCTGAGTTTTCGAAGTACAAAGGTCTCAGTTGCCCAAACATTCATCTAAAGATGTACTGTCGCAAGATGGCTGCCTATGCCAGAGACGAAAAGCTCATGATTCATTGCATTCAAGACAGCTTGTCTGGGGCATCACTTGAATGGTATATGCATATGGAACGTAACAGTGTGCGCACTTGGGCCGAGCTAGCCGATGCATTTGTCAAGCAGTATAAGTACAACACCGATCTTGCTCCGAATCGTACTCAACTTCAGAGTATGACTCAGAAGGATAATGAATCCTTCAAGGAGTACGCGCAATGATGGAGAGAGCTAGCCGCAAGGGTGCATCCACCTTTGGTTGATCGTGAATTAATCGACATCTTCATGGGTACCTTGCAAGGCCAGTACTACGAGAAACTGATCGGTAGTGTCGCGGCTGGATTCTCTGACTTGGTGATTGTTGGTGAGAGAATCGAAGAAGGGTTGAAGAGCGGGAAGATCCAAGGAGGTTCTAGTAGCCAAGCTAGTACCAAGAAGCCTTTCAACGGATACAAGAAGAAAGAGGGAGAAATAAATGCTATATCTTTGCAGAAAGAGCAAGCTCCTCAACAAGCTCCCGCTCCTATGCCTTATCAAATCCCTTACTACCAGTATCTGTATGTTGCTGTTGCGCAATATGCTCCAATGCCTTATCAGCCAGTTGTTCAAGCAGTACAAGCTCAGATGCCACAGCAACAGGCTCCTCAGCAACAAGCCTACAATCAGCAAGGATACCAATATCCTCCTCAGCAACAACAAATGCAAGCTACTCAGCAACGACAAGGTACTCGCCCACAGCGTCAGCAGAGAACATGGAGGCCAGATAGAGTCTTTGATCGTCTACCAATGACATATGCTAAAATCTTTGCTCAGTTGATGGAGAAGAAAGCTGTTGTTCCGAGAGATTTGGCTCCTCCAACTGTCATTCCTGCCGATTACGATGCAAATGCTCATTGTGAGTTTCATAAGGGCGCTCCAGGTCATACCATTGAGGACTGCAGAGCTTTCAAGCACATAATTCAAGACATGATCGACAGGGATGCTATCAACTTCAATGGGAAGTCTCCAAATGTCATCAATAATCTGATGCCACCAGCCAACTAGTGCCAACATCAGATCAAGCAGAGTCAAGTTCATTTCTCGAAGAAGGTCGTCATGTCGCCATTTCATATTACTCATTTCTTATATTTGCCTTTGTTTGTTTAAGTATTGTATGCTTTGAATAATTGCCATTCGTATTTGGTTTTCATTAATGTATTGTTTATGCATGTTTTGAATTAGTTATGTCGTATTCACTCATTTTCACTTACAACCGACACATTTATTCACTTCACTCTATTCACTGTTGTTTAGCATGATTTGAGGGAGGATGATGAAAACGAGATACCCATAATTGCAAAGTGTATGCTTTCAGACAGAATCTCATCGATGATGTACAGGCATTGTTTCAATTCCCCATACACCGAAGAGATAAGGAGTTAATCCCTAGTAAACCACTTCGAGCCTAGAAGTAGGAGTTTCCTTCGGATATTCAAACCTTTACGCTCAACCTGGGGCAGGGTAGTGTTCAGTTAATCCAACTTCGCACTCGAATCAACAAAGCAAAATCCAGAAGACAGTTGTTCATCAATGATTTATGTTATGGCAGTCGCAATCCTCCAACAAAATCCAAAAAAAAATCAAAAGCCTGCTAAGACAAACACCTCAGAGGGGACTTAGGCAAAATCAAGACAATCCCGATGGATCTGACAAGCAAAATCAATCCATGCAAAAGTTAGGGATCAAAAACAAAGACAAAAGAGGACCCCGAAACCCTCAACAAAAACAAAGTAATATTCAGTGGCCACCCAAATCAAAAGGGTCACTGACATCCATCAAAAACCAAAATAAAGTGATTGCCACATCGAGCAAATCTTGAACCTTCAAGATTACACCGTCAAGCAAGTGCAAAATTATTTGAGCGTAGGACTGGAGATCATTAAGAAGAAGGGGTGGGTACAAATCATATTTTGAGCCTAATATCCTTTGTTTCATAACCGTGAACCAGACCACGTTATAACCCTCGAAAGACCTAATTGAGGCGAGGTTTATTCTGAAAGCATACTATCGCAAGATTGCATAACCTGACTCCTCACATGATTTCTAATCATCAACATTGGTGTCATTTCTCTTGATATATCTTTCACACCAATCAAAACTAGCATAATGTTTGGGATAACGGTCCATTCGTTTCACTATCACGACACTTCAATAAATGACACACTTTTTCAAAACTTACATTGAACTTTACATTAATATTACCATTTATGAATGTACAGTTTTAATTGCAAATCAGTGCTAGGTATTCAAGGACATCTCAACAAAGGACAATCAAGGAGGAACTTGAATTCCAGTGGTTGGCACAAAGCAAGACTACCTCAAAACCCACAGACTGGGGCAAATCGCTCAAGAGCTCGAGCAGGGGCAAACCATTAACAAGTTCAAACTGGGGCAAGACCAGGTCGTCCTGACCATCAAGCAGAGTTGCAACTCTCTCTGAAGCAAATTCACAGTCACCAAATATCTTAGAATTGGGGCATCAAGGACACCTTCTGCTCCAATCACGACGTCTTCAACAAACTGCGTGTCAAGGAAGTCAACCCCTCCCACCACCCGAAGTCCAATCCGCATTGGCAACTACCAGAAAGTCCACCACGCTGGCGTCTTCACCTGCATTTCCAATCACCCGTCTGCAATCATGTGCATCATACGCATTGCATTCGATATCATAAGCATCTTGCATCATATGCATACTTAAATCATATCATACTTCCCCGACTCTTGTATCTCCGCGCGTCAGTATTTGCATTTGCATTTCCATTCGTTATGGAATATCATTATCATCCAGCATTCGCATATGCAAGGTCCAAGATCAATCTCGAAGATTTCCAGGACCATCATCAGCGCAGCCAGGGGCAATTTTTCAAGACTGTGGGATTCTCCCACAAAATTCAAAGACATTCAAAGCAAGATTCAGCCCAGTCAGGGGCATATCATTCAAAGTTGTGGGCGTTCCCCATGAAGTTGTTCAGCCTTATGTTGAGCAAATTCAAGACCTTCATTGTAAGATTCAGCCCAGACAGGGGCATCTTCAGCAAAGCCGTGAGCGTTCCTCACGAAGTTGTTCTACCTTTTGTTGACCAGGACAAAAATTCAAAGACAAATTCAGCCCGGTCAGGGGTATTCTTTTCAGTGTTCATGGGCGTAACCATGAAATCATTTCAACAAACTTGAACTCTAAGCAAGTCAGTGGTCGTCCCCGCTGATTCATTTCAACCCAATCTTCCTCTTGGGTGTTCCCCAATGAGTTGTATCCAGCAAGCGTGACTGTTGTCAATTGCCTTACTATCATCCTTTTGGTGATAGCCGAACTTCGTCGGTTCAACCTAGCCTGCATCCTTTTGGTGTTAGTAGCCTTCAATTTGTGTTTGTTCTATCATCCTTTTGGTGAGAGAAACTTGTGTGTATGTTTCGCTCCGTCATCCTTTTGGTGGGGGGTCTGCCACTTGGATTGGTGACAGATTGTGCGATATTGTTTGTTTGTGTTTTGCTCCGTCATCCTTTTGGTGGGGGGTCTGTCACTTGGATTGGTGATAGATTGTGCGATATTTGTTTGTGTGTGTTTCACTCCGTCATCCTTTTGGTGGGGGGTCTGTCACTTGGATTGGTGATAGATTGTGCGATATTTATTTATGTTTGTGTTTCGCTCCGTCATCCTTTTGGTGGGGGGTCTGTCACTTGGATTGGTGATAGATTGTGTGATATTAGTTTGTTTGTGTTTCGCTCTGTCATCCTTTTGGTGGGGGGTCTGTCACTTGGATTGGTGATAGATTGTGCAATATTTGTTTGTGTTTGTTTCGCTCCGTCATCCTTTTGGTGGGGGGTCTGTCACTTGGATTTGTGATAGATTGTGCGATATTTATTTATTTATGTTTGTGTTTTGCTCCGTCATCCTTTTGGTGGGGGTCTGTCACTTGGATTGGTGATAGATTGTGCGATATTAGTTTGTTTGTGTTTCGCTCCGTCATCCTTTTGGTGGGGGGTCTGTCACTTGGATTGGTGATAGATTGTGCGATATTTGTTTGTGTGTGTTTCGCTCCGTCATCCTTTTGGTGGGGGGTCTGTCACTTGGATTGGTGATAGATTGTGCGATATTTATTTATGTTTGTGTTTCGCTCCGTCATCCTTTTGGTGGGGGGTTTGTCACTTGGATTGGTGACAGATTGTGCGATATTGTTTGTTTGTGTTTCGCTCTATCATCCTTTTGGTGAGGGGTCTGTCACTTAGGTTGGTGATAGATTGTGCGATATTTGTTTGTGTGTGTTTCGCTCCGTCATCCTTTTGGTGGTGGGTCTGTCACTTGGATTGGTGATAGATTGTGCGATATTTATTTATGTTTGTGTTTCGCTCCATCATCCTTTTGGTGGCGGTCTGTCACTTGGATTGGTGATAGATTGTGCGATATTAGTTTGTTTGTGTTTCGCTCCGTCATCCATTTGGTTAGGGGTCTGTCACTTGGATTGGTGATAGATTGTGCGATATTTGTTTGTGTGTGTTTCGCTCCGTCATCCTTTTGGTGGGGGGGTCTGTCACTTGGATTGGTGATAGATTGTGCGATATTTATTTATTTATGTTTGTGTTTCGCTCCGTCATCCTTTTGGTGGGGGGTCTGTCACTTGGATTGGTGATAGATTATGCAATATTTGTTTGTTTGTGTTTCGCTCCGTTATCCTTTTGGTGGGGGGTCTGTCACTTGGATTGGTGATAGATTGTGCGATATTTATTTGTGTGTGTTTCGCTCTGTCATCCTTTTGGTGGGGGGTCTATCATAGTCATTAATGATAGATTGTGCGATAGTTTGTTTGTGTTCCGCTCCATCATCCTTTTGGTGGGGGTCTATCATAGTCATTAATGATAGATTGTGCGATAGTTTGTTTGTGTTTCGCTCCGTCATCCTTTTGGTGGGGGGTTTGTCATAGTCATTAATGATAGATTGTGCGATATTGTTTGTGTTTCGCTCCGTCATCCTTTTGGTGGGGGGTCTATCATAGTCATTAATGATAGATTGTGCGATAGTTTGTTTGTGTTTCGCTCCGTCATCCTTTTGGTGGGGGGTCTATCATAGTCATTAATGATAGATTGTTCGATAGTTTGTTTGTGTTTCGCTCCGTCATCCTTTTGGTGGAGGGTCTATCATAGTCATTAATGATAGATTGTATGATTGTTTGTGTGTGTTTCGCTCCGTCATCCTTTTGGTGGGGGGTCTGTCACTTGGATTGGTGTCAGATTGTGCGATAGTGTTTGTCCTATCATCCTTTTGGTGGTAGTGGCCGGTGTGAGTTTCGCTCCGTCATCCTTTTGGTGGGGGGTCTGTCATAGTCATTAATGTCAGATTGTGCGATTGTGTTTTGCTCTACCATCATTTTGGTGGTAGTAGCCGTGTGTGTTTTATCCCATCATCCTTTTGGTGATGACGACTTTTTTCCTATTATTCACAGTTTACTCAGAGGTTTACCTTATCCAGTATTTTCAACTCTCAAGCATTTCTTTTCTTTTCGGATAAATTCAGGGTCTTCTTCATATCTAATCGACTTTTACCTCGGGAAAAGGAACGCTGCAGCAGTTCATTTCCCTAGGTTTAAGTCAATTAGATAGGGGCATCTGTCATACCCTAAATTTGTCCTACCCATTTTCAAATATTCTTTGCATTTTTTCGATTTTTATTTTCACTTGTGCATTGCCCGCTTATTTTCTTGTTATTTAGACATGTGTCAGGTCGCAATTGGTTGATTTTTCAGAGTTTTATCTTTTTGACCAATTAAGGTGTGACACGTGGGCTAAGAACATTGTGTGAATGTTATTTTCTTAAACTTTTTCTTTTTTTTTTAGTAATTATTTTTCGTTTTTTAAAATTTTAATTTGTTTTTATATATTTTTAATATTTAGTCAATGGTTAATTGTTAATATATATTTATTAATTAGTCATGTTAATTATTGTTGTAATTATTAGTTTATTATTAACTAATTGAAGAATTGTTAGAAAAAAATAAAAAAAAGGAAGGTTGAAAGCACGGTATAGAGAACGGAAGGCCCATGTTTGGGGCCCGTTAGGGTTAGATTTTTTGCTGCATTTAAAGAGAGAGGAATTTTGGAGTAAGGGGAGGGAATGACTGTTCATCATCTCTCAAAAACGGTCGCAGCCACCCATATGCGAAACCCTAACTTTCCCCTTCCGAATCCGCCTCTTACTTTCCCTTCTCTGTCATTCTCCTTCACGATTTTCCACCGATAACCCTCTTTCCCTCTTCCTAAACGGCCAAACCCTAAACCGCTGTTGTCTTTATCATTATCCTCTCAACATCCTCAGAAATCACGGCGCCGCTTCCTCCAACCGTAAGCTCTAGCTGCCGACGAACTTCCCCCTTTCAAAACCAGCTGCCGTTCATCATCACCAACAATCCCCATTGTTGTCCCCAGTCCCTCATTTTCTCCATTTTTTCCACCAACACCGTTAAAATCTCCGACGAACCAAACATTACTAACATTGTCGAAACCTCTGCAAAATTGCATTTTGGCAAAGATCTGTTTGTCCCGACCACCACCGTAAAAGTATCAACGACGACAACGACGCCCCAGCTCGTGTTCCATTTCAAATTCGCAAAGGAGTTGTGTTGTTGTCTGTATGCAGGTTGGAGTCGTAATCCAAGTTTCAGACTCGAGTTAGCTTTCATCGCAGCACTTTCATGATGAAGATACGGCCACCGATCTCTCGCCTTCGAGAAACCAGGGTCCTTGACAATGAATGCGAGTGTGCAGCAATGTTATGACTTTTCTTCAATGATAAGTCCAACATCGGTAATACTCCGGATCAATTCATAATTTGACGTTGCCTTTGCTGATTAATATTAATTGTTTATCATATAAACTTCTTCTCGAATTATTGAACCATAACCATGGGATGTGAATTATTTATTTGAGTCTGTTGCAGGTTTTGATAGTGTATGCTAAAGTTATGTTGAATTGATAGACAATTGTGATTCAAATGCTTAGATTTTAATTCTGATTTAGGGTCATAATACTGGAAATACGATTTAGTTCAAGTTTCGATTGTTGATTGTTCGTTTGCGTTTAATTATAATCTCGCTTATTCATGAATTTTTCCAAAGTTTGGTATGCTGCTGATATTTGGGCGTTTACTTCTTTTTGCTGGTAGTATAAAGTATGATTCTGCCTTGTTGAGGAAAGTCTTTATGGCACTGCGGTTTAGGTACTGAAGTCGTTGGCTTTATATGTGTTGCTGATACTTTTCTTCATTAAGTAGCCACAGTTGTTCCTCTTTTGTTGTATGACGGGTGAGACCGAGTCAAGACGTGTGAAGTCCAACAATTCTGGGTCATATTCTCCTTCAGGAATGCATCTCTTGGCCCATTAGGATTGAAGTTATATTTTCTCAACAATTTGGATTTTCACAAAATATTTTTGTGTAACTCTAATTAGTTTTTTTTTTATTTTAGAAATTCTATCTTTTCTATTTGTTTTTATTAATGACCAAGTATCTAACTTTGTTGGTTTTAAATAATTAAATAGTTTATTTATTATTATTAATTTTAGACATAAAGGTCTAGAGCCTTTTCAAATTTCTTTTGAAAAACTTGAGTAATTATTTTTCAAAATATGATTATTTTCTAATCCTAAATCAATTTATTTTTCACATACAAACTACTTTCAAACTTTATTTCCAAAATTTGATATTATTTTTCTTAATCATATTTCAATGTATATTTTTTAATACTAAAATTATTTTCCTATCAAATCACAAAAAAAAAACTAAATCCTTGAACTCTAGCACTTCTTGGATTTTTGGACGAACATTATGGAGGTGTACACCTTAAATAATATGTCGTTCGACTTTTCATTTTAGTACACTATTTAGAACAAAGAAATATCATAGGAATCTAGCATTCCATGTGATATATCCGTTGTTCATCCAAACTTTTTTCAAATGAAAAAGGTGTTGTTAGGATCTAGCATCCAAATGATACCCCGATTAATTGGTTGTGAGGTCGACGTCTCATTTATCAAATAATTGTCATTTCTCCTATACTTTTCAAATCCAACCTCACATTCTCACCTCTCATACCACAAACTCTTTTCATACCCTCGATTCAATTCAAATTATTTTCTCAACTTTTTCTCAATTCAAACTCCGAAAGAAGGAGGTTCTTGGGATCTAGCATTCTTTGAATTTTCGAGTGAATAATTCTCGAGGCACGCCCTTGAGTTATTATTCACTCAATCTTTCGACTTTTTAAACTCAATCGCTTTCAAACATTCTCCTAAGTCGAGTGCTCGTCCGCATTCGCAACCCACATTTCGCACACTCATTCACAACTCCTCGTGGTCTCGATATTAGGGGAACCCTTAGGGACTAATATCGTTTCTCACAATCTAACCCTTGACACGTCGTCAAGTCGGTTCCATTTTCAAGTAAATCCTCGACATGTCGTCAAACCATTTTCAAACCAACTTCCTTTTGCCTCGCATTCCACTTTCGACTCAATCTTCTTACAAAACACTTTTTTTAAACTTACGAAAGAGGTATATTCTTAGAATCTAGCATTCTTTGAATATTCGAATGAGTAACTCTCGAGGCGCGCCTTTGATTTGTTATTAGTTTATTCTTTCGATTTTAAAACATCCAACCCTTTATCATTTAATCTATTCATCCCGACTTCCGAAAGAATTGAGTTTTTGGAATCTCGCATTCCTTGAATTATTGAATGACAAGTTCTTGAGGCACGCCCTTGGGTTTCTTGTCAGTCACTCTTTCGTCTCTCAACTCAAAGTCCAAACCAATTCAAACCTTGTCATTTTCGTGGTTGTTACCACGAACTACGACTGCTCTGATTCTTCATTCTCGTCCGAATGTAAGATACGTAGGCACAAGATTGCGATGATCTTGGCGAGCTACCTTCTACTCATTTCTCCCATTTCCCCGTCTTCTTTTCGTGGTTGTTACCATGAACTACGACTGCTCTGATTCTTTATTCATTCTTGAATATAAGATACGTAGGCACAAGATTGCGATGATCTTTGCGAGCACACTTCTACCTTCCTCCATTATTCCTTCCACACTTTCCCAACCTTTCCCGTAGTCGAACTACGATGCTCTGATTTCTCATTCTCGTCCGAATGAGCATACGTAGGCACAAGGGCCCCAATCCTTGGCGAGCACCCTATCCTCTAACCATCCATCTCTCCTTTGCGTCTTTAACCTTTTACCCTACTAATTCTACCTTTAGCATCGAGAAGAAAAACAAATAAACCTAGACAACACTCTCCACAAAATACCTTAAGAGGTTCCCGTTGAGTACAACGGACGTGAGGGGTGCTAATACCTTCCCCTCGCGTAACCGACTCCCGAACCCGGAACATGGTTGCGACAACCTTGTTCCTATCCTTTTCGTCTTAAGAGGTTTTCTCGATATTTTCCTCTCCCGTTTATTCGGGAAAAATAAAGTTCGGTGGCGACTCTGTCGAACCGCATGTCGTTTCTCCGAAATGTCTCCGTGATTTTTCGAGGTGCAACAGGGTACAACAGATTGCCTGAGTAGTTTCTTTTTAAATTAGCAAAGAGTTTAGTAAAGAACAACCAAGGATTAGAAAATTTTGTGTGCTTAGAATAAAAACTGGGTGATGAGTCTGCCTATAAGTCTGTGGAAACAAGGCCAAGTTGTGACAAAGTGTGTTGCTGCAGAGGATGCTGGTAACCTCTGTCCCGCCTCCATTAGTCTGTTGAATTAGCAATTTTTTTAGAAACTTATTTGTTTGAAATTGTGAAGCAAGAAGAAACCTTAGGAAATTACTATGGAAGGATGAGCGTATTTTGATAAAGATTTAGAATTTTCACACAAAAAAGAGCACACCCCACATGTTACTAATAAAACACACAAAAGTGTGCAAAAAAGTGATAAATAGCACTCTTAATTAAAAGTTCATGTTGTAACGCCCCGATTCTGAATTCCCATTTTTATTGAGTCCTTATTTGATTTATTTAGGTGATTATTTTATTTATGTGGAATTTGTGTGATAATATGTTATGTTTACATATTGAGCTATTTTTGCCGACTTTTAGAGTTTCGGGTAAAAATAGGTTGGGGGGTATTTTGGGCATTAGTGATAATATTAAGTGGATATTTTGTGAGAATTAATTGATAAGTGTGTGGAAAGAATTTGGGAGGAAAGAAATAGAATATGTGATATAGAGAGAATAGAGAAAGATAGAAACATTAAGAAGAAAAATAAGAGAAAGAAAGGAGGAGGAGAGAAAAGAAGAGAAAGTGGAGCAAAACCTAGAATCATCAAGAATCAACCTCAGCTTGCGATTAATCAGGTAAGGGTGAGAAGTTTTATCATCTTGATAATGTGTATGATCATGTATGTGCTAGATTGGATTTGTTGGATTTTTTTCTATGTTTCCATTTCTAGGTCAGAAGTTGATTTAATCGGTAGAAACTGAGTTTTATCGGTTAGAATTTGGAATAGACGGTGTAGTATAGTCGGGTGATGAGTGGGTTGTACTACTGGAACTGATTTGGATTAAATCGGTCGGTTTGTGAGGTTTGGGCTTTTGGACAGCCATGTGAGTTATGAGTTCGCAGGTTCGCCAGGCGAATGGCAGCGAAGCTTCGCCGGGCGAAGCCCAGCGAGCAGCAGCGAACCAAGTCAGTAGCATCCACCTTATCTTCGCTGGCAAGTTCGCCAGGCGAATGAGAGTGGCGAAGGTTCGCCAGGCGAGTATGCTAGCGAGTAATTCCAGAATAAATCCCAGTGGTCTTCGCTGGCAAGTTCGCCAGGCGAACGGAGTAGCGAAGGTTCGCCAGAGGCTTTGTCGGGCGAAGGTTAGCGAACACAGCAACATATTTTCTTTCCTTGTGTTTTCCATTCGTGGATCGGTTGTGTGGTTTGGTTGCGATCATTCCTTGTCTGAGATGACTAATTATATGTTGTTATATGTGTTGTGGGTAGCCGTATGGTGTGAATCCTAGTTTGTGATTTGTGAAGTGTGAAATGTGGCCGTTTGACAATTTTGTGCATTATTTGAATTAAATAGAGATGCATGGCGAGATTGATTGTGAATGTGAACCATGTATGAAAATTGGTGTGAATGGATGATGAATATATATATGCTTTGTGATACATATATTTGAATGCATAATGAATATATGCGATGAATGTGATGATTGCATGAGTATGTTGGTAAACATGTATGCATTTCAAGAGTGTCATGAGTCATGTTGCATGTGAAGCATCATGGTATGCATTCTTGTGTCGATTGATCCCTCGGTGGATTTGCAAAACCTCGTGTGCCCTTGTGGGGTGTGAGCGGTGGTTATTTATTGATTCCTCGGTGAATCTGACGAACCTCGTGTGCCCTTGTGGGGTGTGAGCGATGGTTATTTATTGATTCCTCAGTGAATCTGCAGAACCTCGTATGTTGCGATGGTTATTTATTGATTCTTCGGTGAATCTGCAGAACCTCGTGTGCCCATGTGGGGTGTGAGCGATGGTTATTTTGGTTCTTCAATTGAACCTGCTGGAATGAGTCGGTACCGCATTTGCATCTGCATAGAGTCGAGTGTCGGTCTCTGTGAGTTGCATGTAGACATCTGTGCATGATGTATGGTGAATAAACATGAATGTAGATGTTTATGTAGATTGTTGATAATTGGCATGAATGGAAGGCTTGAATATACATGTATGTGTGAATATATGTGTATATGTATGCGTGTTTATGAATTGATATAAACATTGTTGATGCACATTGTATATGCTTGGTGCTTTATTTGTAAATAGTTAATTGTGAATACATTGCGATGTACGGTGTAGTGAGATGAGTTGCGGTGAGAATGCGGAAGACGTTTTAGGACGTTATGTGTGTGTGTGTGTGTGTGTGTGTGTATATATATATATATATATATATATATATATATATATATATATATATATATATATATATATATATATATATATATATATATATATATATATGTATATATATATATATATATATATATATATATATATATATATATATATATATATATATATATATATATATATATGTTTATGTGCATTATGTATTATGATATTGTTTCTCACCCTTCTGCTGTTTTATAATGCTCTATGAGGCATTGCAGATTAGATTGCTAGAGTCTTTGTGAAGCGAGTCCACATTTCTTTTGGTCAGATGGCTCTGATATGTAACACTGGGTAGTTAGGAATTATTTTGATTCTTTTGTGATACATCTGTGTATGTATCTGCTGATGAACGTTTTGTAAACTCATCCGATAAATTGAATTAATCTGAACGATGTATATGATGCTTATGTTAATAAAGTGATTTCAATGTTTAGATGTTTCTGCTTTATTCTAAATGTTGATGTGTGGGTTTTAAGCGTTATGCTTTGTTTTTAGTTAAGATTTACCCCTTTTGTTACATATCTTCGTAAGCTGGTATTATTTATGTTTCGTTTCGATGATAATGTGATGCGCCTCTTTTATACCATGTTATAATTATACTCTGATAGAATTTTTTTCATTAAGTGCCTAAATGATTTAATTTTTTATTTGGAGGTATAGAAAGGGGGTGTTACATTAAGTGGTATCAGAGCCAGTGTTGAGTCAGTTGTGTCTCTCTCGTCGTTTTGTTGGTTGGACGGTTGTTTAACCTTATTGTTATTTTTGGGAATAATCAGAATATGGCTGGTCGTAATGACAATGCGATGGCTGCTGCATTAGAGGCAATGGCTAGGGCGGTGCAGGGTGCGCCAAATGTGAACGCTAATGATGAGTTTAGAAAGAATCAACCGCCGGTATTCAAGGGAAGATTTGATCCGGACGGTGCTCAGATTTGGTTAAAGGAGATCGAGAGGATCTTTAGAGTTATGAATTGTGCTGAAGGGAACAAGGTGAGAATTGGGACTCATATGCTGAGAGAAGAAGCCGATGACTGGTGGGTCGGTATGAGACAAGTTCTTGAAGTGGACGATGAGGAAATCACTTGGGATTTATTTCGTACCGAATTTTTGAGAAAGTATTATCCTGAGAGTGTGAAGGGAAAGAAGGAGATGGAGTTCCTGGAATTGAAACAAGGCAATATGTCTGTGATAGACTACACGGCTAAGTTCACAGAGTTAGTGAAGTTTCATCCTTACTATGATGCGGTGACGGCGGAATTTTCCAAATGTGTTAAGTATGAGAACGGCTTGCGCCCTAAGATCAAGCAAGCAGTGGGTTATCAGAGGATTAGGAGATTTTCGGACTTGAACGAATGCTGTAGAATCTTTGAAGAAGATAGTAAAGCTCGTTCCACTCACTATAAGAGTCTGAATGAGAAGAGAGGGAAGCAACCAGTGAGGAGTGGACCTTATGTGACGCCCGCTGATAAAGGCAAGCATAGGGAAAACTTTGTTAAGAGGTCCGGAGGTGGAAGTTCTGGTCCCATTAAGTGCTTTAGGTGCGGTGAAGTGGGGCATAAATCTTTTGAGTGTAAGAAGGATGGAGTGAAGTGTGCTAACCGTGGAGGTATCGGCCATGCTACAACTGATTGTAGAAGGAACGTGGTGAAGTGTTAAAATTGTGGGGAAGTTGGTCATATTAGTACAAAGTGTACTAAGCCAAAGCAAGCTCCAACGAGTGGGAAGGTATTTGCATTAGCCGGTGCAGACACTACTAATGCAGATCGGTTGATTAAAGGTACATGCTTTATTAATAATATGCCTTTAGTTGCTATTATTGATATCGGAGCGACTCATTCATTCATTTCTTTTGAGTGCGCTAAGTGTTTGGATTTGTGTTTGTCTTCTTGTGGTGGTGATATGGTTATTGAGACACCCGCTTCGGGGTCGGTAACTACGTCTTTGGTATGTTTAAGCTGTCTTTTAACCATATATGGTAAAGACTTCATTATGGACTTAGTGTGTTTTCCGTTAGAAGGATTAGATGTGATCTTGGGTATGAATTGGTTGCAGTATAATAGAGTCCGTATTGATTGTTATCACAAGTTAGTAAGGTTTCCTTCTTTGGAAGATGATAAGGAAGAGAGTTTTCTATCTACTAAAGAGTTGAAGAAACTTTTGGCAGATGAGGCTCAAGTGTTCTGTTTGTTTGCATCATTGTCGGAAGAGAGTAAGGTTGAACTGGATATGGTTCCAATGGTGTGCGACTTTCCAGAAGTATTTCCAGAGGACATTTCGGACGTACCGCCGGAAAGAGAAGTCGAGTTTTCGATTGATCTAGTTTCGGGTACTAGACCGATTTCGGTGGCGCCGTATCGCATGTCGGCATCAGAGTTGATGGAATTGAAGAAACAATTGAATGACTTATTGGAAAAGAGATTTGTCAGGCCGAGTGTTTCTCCTTGGGGTGCACCGGTATTGTTAATAAAGAAGAAAGATGGAAGTATGCGGTTGCGTATTGATTATCGGCAGTTGAACAAGGTAACTATTAAGAACAAGTATCCGCTTCCTAGAATTGATGATTTGATGGACCAATTGGTTGGTGCTCGTGTTTTTAGTAAGATTGATTTGAAGTCGGGTTATCACCAGATTCGTGTTAAAGACGAGGATATTCAAAAGACGGCTTTTTGGACACGGTATGGTCATTATGAATTTTCAGTGATGCCATTCGGAGTTTCTATTGCGCCAGGTGTGTTTATGGAATACATGAATCGTATTTTTCATGATCAGTTGGATCTTTTGTGGTTGTGTTCATCGACGACATTTTGATTTACTCTAAGTCCCAAGAAGAGCATGTAGAGCATTTAAGAGTTGTGTTGCAGATCTTGAAAGAGAAGCAATTATATGCTAAGTTGTCGAAGTGTGAGTTTTGGTTATCGTAAGTGAGTTTTCTTGGGCATGTTATTTCTGGTAACGTTGTTAGTGTTGATCCGTCCAAGATTGATGCGGTAATGCAGTGGGAAGCTCCTAAGTCAGTTACGGAGATTCGAAGCTTTTTGGGATTAGCCAGTTATTATCGGAGGTTTATTGAAGGATTTTCAAAGTTAGCACTTCCGTTGACTCAATTGACTTGTAAGGGAAAGGCATTTGTTTGGGATATTGAGTGTGAGAAGAGTTTTGTTGAGCTTAAGAGAAGGTTGACAACGGTGCCGGTTTTGATTTTGCCGAATCCGACGAAGTCGTTTGTGGTTTATTGTGATGCTTCTTTATCTGGTTTAGGTGGTGTTTTAATGCAAGATGGGAAAGTTGTGGCTTATGCTTCGAGACAATTGAGAGTGCATGAGAAGAACTACCCTACGCATAATTTGGAGTTAGCGGTCGTGGTGTTTGTTTTGACAATTTGGAGGCATTATTTGTATGGTGCGAGATTTGAAGTTTTTAGTGATCACAAGAGTTTGAAATATTTGTTTGATCAGAAGGAATTGAACATGAGGCAGAGGAGATGGTTAGAGTTTTTGAAGGATTATGATTTTGGTTTGAATTACCATCCGGGTAAGGCAAACGTAGTAGCCGATGCTTTAAGTCGAAAGTTGGTTCATATGTCAACACTGATGGTAAGAGAATGGGAATTGTTGGAGAGTTTTAGAGATTTGAGTTTGGTTTGTGAGATAACACCGAGTAGTGTGAAACTTGGTATGTTGTATTTTACGAATGATTTTCTTGCTACCGTGTGCGAAAAGCAAAAGTTGGATTTGAAGTTTGTTGATTTGATGATGAATGAGAATGAGGACTTCAAGGTTGATAATTTTGGAGTTTTGAGATTTCGTGGTCGTATTTGTATTCTCGATGATGTAGAGTTGAAAAAAATGATATTGGAGGAAGGACACCGGAGTAACTTAAGTATTCACCCGGGAGCGAATAAGATGTATCAAGATTTGAAGAAAATCTTTTGGTGGTCCGGATTGAAGAGGGATGTAGCTCAGTTTGTGTATTCGTGCTTGACTTGTCAGAAGTCTAAAGTGGAACATCAGAAGCCTAGTGGTTTGATGCAACCGTTGGACATTCTAGAGTGGAAATGGGATAGTATATCGATGGATTTTGTTACGGGATTGCCTAATACGCAAAGAGGTCACAATGCTATTTAGGTGATTGTTGATAGGCTTACTAAATCTGCTCACTTTATTCCGATAGATATTAGTTATTCTTTGGAGAAGTTAGCCGAGATTTATGTTGGTGTGATTGTGAAGTTACATGGGATCCCTAAGAGTATAGTGTCGGATAGGGATCCTAGATTTACTTCGAGATTTTGGGAAAGTTTGCAAAAGGCTTGGGGTTCTAAGTTGAGATTGAGTTCGGCTTATCATCCGCAGACGGATGGTCAAACCGAAAGGACGATTCAATCATTGGAAGATTTGTTGCGTGCTTGTGTGCTCGAGCAAGGTAGTGCTTGGGATGGTTATTTGGCATTGATTGAGTTCACCTACAACAATAGTTTTCACTCAAGTATTGGTATGGCACCATTTGAGGCTTTGTATGGTGGGAGATGTCGAACACCTTTGTGTTGGCATGAAACCGAAGAGAAGTCGGTAGTTGGACCGGAGACAGTACAACAAACGACGGAGAAGGTGAAGTTCATTCGGGAAAAGATGAGAGTTTCTCAGAGTAGGCAAAAGAGTTATCATGATAAGAGAAGAAAGAATCTTGAGTTTCAAGAAGGCGACCATGTGTTTTTTAGGGTTACACCGGTTATGGGTGTGGGTCGTGCTTTGAAGTCGAAGAAGTTGACTTCTCGTTTCATTGGTCCGTATCAGATTACTGCACGGGTTGGTGATGTGGCTTATCGTGTGGCGTTGCCTCTGAAACTTTCAAATTTGCACGATGTGTTTCATGTTTCGCAACTTCGGAAGTATGTTCCAGATCCGTCACATGTGATTCCGATGGATGATGTGGAAGTGAGGGATAATCTTACAGTTGAGGTTTTACCGGTTAGGATTTTGGACCGTGAAGTTAAGAGGCTCAGAGGTAAGGATATCGCACTTGTGAAGGTGGCATGGGGAGGTGCCGCGGAAGGCAATATGACTTGGGAATTGAAGAATAAGATGCGTGAGTCGCATCCAGAACTGTTCGAATCAGGTAATATTTTCGAGGATGAAAATTTCTAAAGTGGGGGAGAGTTGTAACGCCCCGATTCTGAATTCCCATTTTTATTGAGTCCTTATTTGATTTATTTAAGTGCTTATTTTATTTATGTGGAATTTGTGTGATAATATGTTATGTTTACATATTGAGCTATTTTTGCCGACTTTGAGAGTTTCGGGTAAAAATAGGTTGGGGGTATTTTGGGCATTAGTGATAATATTAAGTGGATATTTTGTGGGAATTAATTGATAAGTGTGTGAAAAGAATTTGGGAGGAAAGAAATAGAATATGTGATATAGAGAGAATAGAGAAAGATAGAAACATTAAGAATAAAAACAAGAGAAAGAAAGGAGGAGGAGAGAAAAGAAGAGAAAGTGGAGCAAAACCTAGAATCATCAAGAATCAACCTTAGCTTGCGATTAATCAGGTAAGGGTGAGAAGTTTTATCATCTTGATAATGTTTATGATCATGTATGTGCTAGATTGGATTTGTTGGATTGTTTTCTATGTTTCCATTTCTAGGTCAAAAGTTGATTTAATCGGTAGAAACTGAGTTTTATCGGTTAGAATTTGGAATAGACGGTGTAGTATAGTCGGGTGATGAGTGGGTTGTACTACTGGAACTGATTTGGATTAAATCGGTCGGTTTGTGAGGTTTGGGCTTTTGGACAGCCATGGGAGTTCTGAGTTCGCAGGTTTGCCAGGCGAATGGTAGCGAAGCTTCGCCGGACGAAGCCCAGAGAGCAACAGCGAACCAAGTCAGTAGCATCCACCCTGTCTTCGCTGACAAGTTCGCCAGGCGAATGAGAGTGGTGAAGGTTCGCCAGGCGAGTATGCTAGCGAGTGCTAACGAGTAATTCCAGAATAAATCCCAGTGGTCTTCGCTGGCAAGTTCTCCAGGCGAACGGAGTAGCGAAGGTTCGCCAGAGGCTTCGTCGGGCGAAGGTTAGCGAACACAGCAGCATATTTTCTTTCCTTGTGTTTTCCATTCGTGGATCGGTTGTGTGGTTTGGTTGCGATCATTCCTTGTCTGAGATGACTAATTATATGTTGTTATATATGTTGTGGGTAGCCGTATGGTGTGAATCCTAGTTTGTGATTTGTGAAGTGTGAAATGTGGCCGTTTGGAAATTTTGTGCATTATTTGAATTAAATAGAGATGCATGGCGAGATTGATTGTGAATGTGAACCATGTATGAAAATTGGTGTGAATGGATGATGAATATATATATGCTTTGTGATACATATATTTGAATGCATAATGAATATATGCGACGAATGTGATGATTGCATGAGTATGTTGGTAAACATGTATGCATTTCAAGAGTGTCATGAGCCATGTTGCATGTGAAGCATCATGGTATGCATTCTTGTGTCGATTGATCCCTAGGTGGATTTGCAGAACCTCGTGTGCCCTTGTGGGGTGTGAGCGATGGTTATTTATTGATTCCTCGGTGAATCTGGAAAACCTCGTGTGCCCTTGTGGGGTGTGAGTGATGGTTATTTATTGATTCCTCGGTGAATCTGCAGAACCTTGTATGTTGCGATGGTTATTTATTGATTCCTCGGTGAATCTGCAGAACCTCGTGTGCCCATGTGGGGTGTGAGCGATGGTTATTTTGGTTCTTCAATTGAACCTGCTGGAATGAGTCGGTACCGCATTTGTATCTGCATAGAGTCGTGTGTCGGTCTCTGTGAGTTGCATGTAGACATCTGTGCATGATGTATGGTGAATAAACATGAATGTAGATGTTTATGTAGATTGTTGATAATTGGCATGAATGAAAGGCTTGAATATACATGTATGTGTGAAAATATGTGTATATGTATGCGTGTTTATGAATTGATATAAACATTGTTGATGCATATTGTATATGCTTGGTGCTCTATTTGTAAATAGTTAATTGTGAATACATTGCGATGTACGGTTGTTAGCTCACCAATTCGACGACTCATGTTGGAGGCTATTTTCAGCATATTAAAAAGATCTACAAGTCTTCCAAGGACTTAGGAAATTGAAGTCTTGAAATTGAATACTTCGACCTAAGCAAGCGAAATGGTCTTCGACCGAGATTTAGAAGAAGGGTCGAAGTGAGTTTTTTTGAAATTTGAATCTTGGAGGGAGTAGTTATATTTTCTTATGACTAAGAAGGACAAGTGGCTCTCATCGGATAAAGGACTGCATGTGATCTGACACTTGTCAAGAATAGATGGCCTAAGGAGGTTATTAGCGGTTATTAGCAGTTACTATTATTATTATAAATAGGAGTCTTAGACATAGAACTTGGTGTGTTGTAATTTACTGTTGTACAAGTCACTCTTAAAATTACTCCAAGTATCCGAGTGTAGAGAAAGAGAGTATTATAGAGAATGTACGTGACGTAAACACACCATCCTTTATCTTTTCAATGAAGTTATTTTGTTTCTTTACTTTTTTCAAGTACTTTTATTTATGTGTTACATCTTTCCCTCTTGTTCATCATTACTACTTCGATTAAGTCCTTCCCTCCCAAAAAGAAACCCTTATCTCTTCTCCCCCTAATAATTCTTCTTTCTTTTAAACATAGTGGATAATTTTTGCCCCCCTTCGTTAAGTTATTTCTTCTTAGTATTGTTGAAACACATTTCTAGATAGGTTCAAATAGAAACACCCTTCAGCACATATCCTAGGATTTCGTATGGTCAATCCTGCAAGTTAGTCAATTTGACACCAAATTGATAGACCAGAGGTTGTTTACCAAAAAACACGGTAAACAACGGTGTAGTGAGATGAGTTGCGGTGAGAATGCGGAAGACGTTTTAGGACGTTGTGTGTGTGTGTGTATATATATATATATATATATATATATATATATATATATATATATATATATATATATATATATATATATATATATATATATATATATATATATATATATATATATATATATATATATATATATATATATATATATATATATATATATATATATATATATATATATATATATATATATATATATATATATATATATATATATATATATATATATATATATATATATATATATATATATATATATATATATATATATATATATATATATATATATATATATATATATATATATATATATATATATATATATATATATATGTTTATGTGCATTATGTATTATGATATTGTTTCTCACCCTTCTGCTGTTTTATAATGCTCTATGAGGCATTGCAGATTAGATTGCTGGAGTCTTTGTGAAGCGAGTCTTCATTTCTTTTGGTCAGATGGCTCTGATATGTAACACTGGGTAGTTAGGAATTATTTTGATTCTTTTGTGATACATCTGTGTATGTATCTGCTGATGAACGTTTTGTAAACTCATCCGATGAATTGAATTAATCTGAACGATGTATATGATGTTTATGTTAATGAAGTGATTTCAATGTTTAGATGTTTCCGCTTTATTCTAAATGTTGATGTGTGGGTTTTAAGCGCTATGCTTTGTTTTTAGTTGAGATTTACCCCTTTTGTTACATATCTTCGTGAGCTGGTATTATTTATGTTTCGTTTCGATGATAATGTGATGCGCCTCTTTTATACCATGTTATAATTATACTCTGATAGAATTTTTTTCATTAAGTGCCTAAATGATTTAATTGTTTATTTGGGGGTATAGAAAGGGGGTGTTACACATGTGCCTGAAACTGGAGGAACAAGCAACATTTTCATCACAATAGCCAGTTAGAGTCATTACAAGTGAGATCCCGTTGAATTAAAAGGTGGAGTGTTGAGCCCCAAAAAAAAAGAAGAGAGAAAAATAGAAAAGTAAAAAAGAAAATAAATAAAGTGGAAATGTGTGATCTAAAACGTGAAAGTCAAAAGTCAATAAAAGAGTTAAGACAAAATTTCATCTTGAAACCCAAAAGAAAGAAAACTTAATTCACAAGAGTACTCAAATTGGAATCATAAAGAAAAACTAGCTCATTCTTCAGAAGAGTAGTGGCGTGACAGTAAGTGTCTAATCACTTTAGTAGTAACATCTCTTGAGCTAAAAACAAGCTAGGTTGCGCCAATTACTTTTCTACCCAGACTATTCATCCAGTAGAACTGAGTCCCCTTCACTAATATGATCCTAATTTGTTGTTCTTGAAATTCTCTTTTGACATTCATTGTCGCATCACTTGAGGATAGGTGATAGTTCAAGTTTGGAGAGTGATAACATTATTTTAGTGTGTCATGATGACCCATTTTCTCTTATGGTTTTAGTTAAGTTTAATATGGATTTATTTTAAATTTACTTGTTTTAGTGTGTTTTTACCTTAAGTGCACTAGGTGCACCTTTTATGGTTTTTTCGTGTGTTTTTGTTTTAAAAAAACATATGATAAAGGCAAGCTGAGGCATGACACCTCGAGACAAGATCTGGAGTAGAACTAAGATTAAAGAAAAGGAGATGTTGAGTCTTGTTATCTACAATTCACCAAGAGTTTGGTAGGATTTTATCATTGGGACACATGTGGCAAGGATTTGTATAAAGAAAGAGCTAGAGCATAAAGATAAGATCAAAGGAGCTTGAGGATAAAAGGTAGTACAATGGGGATCACGCCTGCAAAAACGCGTCCTGCACCCAGCAACCAGTCGTCTGCTCTGCGCCGATACCTGCTACAGCAACCTGCCAAAGACACCTTGTCTCCCATTGCTGTCTGTACTGGATAATTTGTTCACAAAGGGAGATTGGACAGCTGGAAAATTTTAGTGATTTGATGCGAGTTGAACCTTATTCCTATCAAAAGCCCATGATATAAGACCCATCAACTTCTACACTCATACTCAAAGTCTATAAAAGCAAGCCTTGTACATCAGAGAAAAGAGAGACCGAGAGCTATAGATTTCACACACTCATATTTATTTTCAATATTAGTTTTATGTCATTTTGAGGGTTAGGAAGAATTAGAGAGTTTTCTTCTTCTCATATAATCCTGTATTCACTGCTTGGAGTTGTCGTGACTGAAGAGATCTATTGTTGTCTATCCAACGCAAGGGATCTTCAAGTTATTACTAGGTTGTCATTACTTTTACATATTTTGCTAAGAGTATGTCATCCTGTAGCTTCATTTCAGTAGTTTGTGCTCAACTCATTATGAGCTAAACTCTTGCTTGATGAGCAAAGTGAAGTTAATATAAGTTTTTTATATGTTGAAATGATGTCTTGACTAGTGTCTTATTTTGTTATGTGTTTTTATTCTATGCACCTGCTTCTTAGAATGATCAACTTAGAAAAAGATACAGGCTTGTTGTTGAGAGAGATCCAACAAAAAGTGGATTTCATAACAAAAATGGTTAATAAAGTAGGATAGAGATATTCACTTAATTCAGCTTGCTTAGAAATAAGAAGCTGAGACCATAAAGACTTTCAGAATTAAAACCATACGCATTTTAGGGTTATAAGTGAAGCTTAGATATTTGTTCCCTTACCTTAGTTATACATGCTTTGATGTTGTAGAGATACACCACTAGATCACGTTCTGACCTTTTGAGGCACGACACTTCACATCATAGATACATTTTCGTAATAATATATTAATGGATCTTAGCTCATCAATCATTCTCTTTGATATCTTATTCCCTCTTTATCTAGTAATTTAGGTTATTTTGTGAATTTTGTGTTGCTTATTATTATTAATATTTTGTTACCTTGCTCATACTAAGTTCAAATAAAAGTTGAATACTTTAGGTTCAGACAAATTAATTTCACTCCCTCTGGGTACGATATCTTATTTTATTACTTTTTGCAATCAAACATACATGTATACTTGCATGTGACACACTTGCTTTAAATCAACATTACAAAGTAAACACGTAAGAAAGCATGAAACACTACAATTGGGAGTGGATGGAAGCAACTCAGGGCGCCATGATTGATATACATGACTCTATGTAGGTGTTATAGCTACAGTACATAGAGCCTTCTATGGAGAGAACGATGATGACTAGGGAGCAGTTCCTAGCTGATGTCGGTTGGCCTGAGGCCATACCATACTTTGGAGAGGGGGCAGGTGTAACTGATCCTGGTGAGGCAGATGATGAGGAGGCTGGTTCTGATGATGGTTTTGGATCTGGAGATGAGGTCGATTTGGATGAGGACTAGTTTTTGTTGTTGGAGATTTTGAGCATGGTCTTGAGGATGGTTCTACAAAATGAAGTTTTCTATTAGCTTAGATCATTGCTATATTTGTTTTATGTTTATTGTATTCACTTTTGTATTGTACAATATCCACTTGGTGGATTATTTTGGATAATGTTGTTTGTATGTACGACTTTTGGGTACTAGTACCTTTCTTGGTGTTTTTACACCATAACATTTTAATGTCATTTTCAGTTGAATTCTTCAGTTCACGAATGTTCAACTTTCGTTTTATTTACTTTCTTTTTCTTTTATTATGTTGTTTAAGAGTTGAATTCTTCAGTTTAGGAATGTTCAACTCTATTAGTTTTTTTTATTGTTGGTAGTGTGGTTTCTTTGAATTTAATGTTTCCCTTTTATGGTGATGAAATGTGAGAACTCCTAGATTGGTTGTTATTTTCTAAAAGTATCCAATGAAGATTCTTCCAAGTTTGGATGATGATGATAGTATTTTATCATGTGAATGCTGGCAAGGTACATGGTTACCTCTTTCTAGGATGCTAGAATGTTTAATAACTTTTTTTCTTTGTGCAAATGTAATTTTGTTTCATTTTGCAACTTTGTTTGAATGCATGTATCACTTAGGTTCCAATAGCCACAAATTTTTGAGAAACCTTCATTGTTTACTAAATGCATAGGATGACTGATAAATCTTGTTGAATACATTTGATTCATGCTTAATCTTGTGATTATTTTAATTTTGTGGAAGCATTAGATATGATCAAGGCATTTGTTGATAATGAGCACAACCATATCCCTAAAAAGTAACTTACTCATGAGTATCGAGAATTTTCTAACCCCTTTGAGCTTAATAATTTAGATCCTAGTTTAGTGATGAACTTGGTATTTATACATAATTTGAAAGTTAGTTCATTATTGGATTGTGTAGGATTCTAAAAAATTTCTTGAACCTTTGAAATTATTCTAAATTTTCTTCCTTGCCATAAAAAGAAAGGAACATTTACTTAAGGTTTAGTTGAATTCAAATTGGGGAGAGTGAAAAGAAAGTGGTAGGTTACTAAAAAAATTTAGAAAATTTTCAAACAAGCGTTGAAAAGAAAATGTGAATATGAATTTGAAAAACAAAAGAAAAAGAATGCTTGTTCGAAAGAAAAAAAATAGAGAATAAAAAATAATTGTGCAAAGGAAGTTTGGAAAGGGTGAGTAATAGAGAAAATAAATTGGTTAATGAAGTTATGATGTGTAAATACCTTGTATAGTGAATGTTTCTTTTGCATTGGCAACTTTGAATCCATGGTCTTATAAATGTTCCTTTGTTTTGAACCTAATTAAGCTACAAACTTTAAATACCTTAGTGATCTTCTTGCTTCCACGAATTCTTTGATGATTGATTAGATGAATGTATGTATTGGATTGTATTTGCATCATTTGTTAGGTGAATGAAATTGCCCCACGGTTGCAAACACGTTGATTTCTTCATTCTTATTAGAAGAGAATTGTTAGATCTATTCAAGCATGATAATTTAGTTCTTAATTGAAGCATTGCATGATATTTGTTTAAGAACTAAATTCTTTTGCGTTGTCTGATTATAGGAAGTGATGGATATTGCTTGTGTGCATTTGTTTGTTTATTTGAGCCATAAACCCATTCTTGGTTGAATTAAATGCTCAAGCAAATCCTCTTGTTTTCAATGAGAGGCATACTTTACTTGAGGATAAGAAATATCTATTTGGGGAGAGTTTGTTGAATGCCAAACTTGCTTTAAATTGATCCTTATTTATTGGCATTTTTCAACTTTTTTATTAAGTTTTGTTGGATTTACTCCATGATATCATGTTATTCTTCAACATTGTTGAAAATACCTTTGGTTTCTTTGATTTGTGTGTTATTGTGTAGAAATTAGACATAAAAACATAAAAGTGTAAGACACAAGTAATTGGATAAGGAAGGCAAAGGAAAAGAAGAGATTCAGCATGTTCGTTGGGCGAACAGCCATCGAGAGGAGTAGCAGTGAATGTTCGCTGGGCGAACTCATGGCGAAGCCCCAACAAACCATCTCAATTTAGAGGCAGTAAGAAAATGGAACTAAGTTCGCTGGGGGAAATGGTAGCGAATGTTCGTTGTGGCGAGGTCTCAGCAAAGGACCATCGAACCATCCTAGATTTGTGGCAGTACTTAAAGGATCATAAGTTTGATGTGCGAACTTGTAGCGAGGTAGTTCGTAGGGCAAAGAATTGCTCGCACAACAAACTTCCGATATTTCTCAGGGGCGGTTTAACTATTCAAAGGCATTTCAAGTGCCTAAAAGTGTGTTCGCTGAGTGAATAAGTAGTTCGCAGGGTGAACGTGACAGATTCCAAAAGTACTATATAAGTACTTTTCACATTTTTACCATAACCCCATTTTTCACATCAAAACTTCATTTCTCAGCATTTCTTTACCAAAAGGTGGTATTTTGCAAATAAAAGTTGGATTCGCATTCGAGTTTGATTCTTCAATGTTAATGCTCACTCATCTTCTTCCAAGACTTATAAAGAAAGGTACCATGGTTATGGGTAGCTAATGTCCTTTGTATCAAAGGTAGAGGTAGTCTACCATTAGCTTGTATGTATTTCTTTTGATTGGCCTTGTATGTGAACAAGTGATGATTAATATATGATGAATACTTTTGTTCTTAATGATCCATTCTTGTTTTGTAAAAGTCTAGACATAGATTTTATAAAACATGACCTAAAATATTCACCTATCAATTTATATATTGGAGAAATCAGTCTATGGTCGATAGTTGCTTTGTGTTAAACTTAAAGCTTATTATATTTGTTGTTATATGGAGAAATTGTGTAGCGATAAGTACAGTATTTCTCACGACGCCGCTCTAGAGATAGATGGTGTTAAGAGAATGCGCTACGATAATAATCGAATCCAAGTTAACATGCAAGATTGAAAGAATACGTATAAGTTAGGGTAGATAAACTACTTTTGATATACTTTGTTGATCAAAATATTTAGAATTTATAAGCTTTGCTACTAAAAACGTGACAATTTTATGAACAAAACTTCAAAAAACCTTTTCTTGAAACGATAAACTATTGAACGACAGCCCCCCTTTAACTACGATTCGAACAGTTTGGAAGTGGAAGAATCAACACAAAACAATAAGGTTTTTGGGGTGTGAATTCTTCATCTCTTGTATAAATGATTTTGCAAAGAAAATATTAATTGCAATTATCTCAATTCGATATAAACTGAGGGCAGACGTACCCATAGCGAAGCCGATTGGGGAACTACCTAAACAAATCGTGGTCTATTTCTCTTTTATCTCTTTATCTCTATAATTGTTGATTTTATAATTTATCGAGTTCATCATTGTTTGATTAATTTGATTGGAATTTACTTTTCAATTATCTTTTAAAAGTGTTGTTGTTGATATGATAATAATAACTTTGATTATGATTGGCTTTTAACATCAACAAAACTAATTGAATTTCCAACTGCTATCGATTGCATACCAATTGTTTGATAAATTGTTTGTGTGTGTATTTAATTGGTTTTTTGGTTCATTGAGTTACGAATAGCTTTTCATTTATGATTCATAGCTTGATCATTGTTGAACATTTACATTCATTATCATTCCGTTTGATTTATAATACATATATAGCTTTTCGATAGTAGGTTGGGTTAGACAATTCGATCCGGGTCATTTTTCCAATGTGCCATATTTTTTAAAACAAATTTTTGCAAAAGTTTTTGGTTGTAAAGTTTGTAATCTATTCATCCCTCTCTAGATAGAGGCCTATCGTCTAGTATTTTTTGTTTCAAAATCTGTTTATGTATTATTGTTTATGTTTCAATAGCTTGTTTCATAATGTTTGAACTTTATGCTTGTTTTGACTTGTTAGTAGGGATTCTTGTTTCGATAATGAGAACGAAGCTAATTGAGCATTTCAAACTTGTGAAAAAGATCCAGAATGACATCCATTCAAAATAGATACAAGTTTGTAGCTCTAACTTCAGCTTCATCATTCTTTCATTATGGACACGCCATTATGGGGCATGCACGTTTCTGAAATATTCTATGACTTGATATGTTTATTGTATCGTTTATGTTGTTTATGGTTTGTTATTGATGAATATTTTTGATGAATGTTGTTATTAATGTTTATTTAAAAGATGAGTTTATTATATCTTATGTGGTTTGACTGTTTTTCCAATCCCATATCGAATATATAACTTTTCTGATTGCCTTAGAAAATTATAATATGATAGATAAAGTTATATTAGAAAACAAGTACATATTCAATTCTTGACAAAAATTCTTCAATTCATTAATGGCATGTTGTTCTTTAACTATTAGAACTTTATTTTATGATTGTAGTTCTTCAACCATCCCTCTCTCCACCTCTAATTTTGTTTACAAAGTAAATAATTTTTTGCAAAATGAACTAGAGATGAAGGCAGGGGCGGTTGAAGAAGTAAGATCATTAAACAAAGATCTAACTATTAAAGAGAAAAATACAGATAAGGAGTTGAAGAACTCTTGTCAAGCATTGAATATAAACTTGTTCTTTAAATATAACTTAATTTGGCATATTATAATGTTCTAGTTCAGATTGAAAGGTAACATGTTTAGTGAGCATAGGCAAAATAAGCATTCCACATAATTTATAGCAAATAATGACTTCTTCGCAAGTGTACCGATAATGTAGCAATAATAAAAAGATCGAACCCACAAGGACTGTGTTTAAATAAAAATTATTTATGCAATATTAAATAAAAATAGTAAAAGGGGGTTTTGCAAGTTTTAGTGCAAAAATAAATTAAACGAGAAAAATATGTCACGAAAGTGGTCAGGTTATGTTTTAGAATCCCCTCTTGTTGATGTATGATGCCCTATATAAATTTATCTTATCTTTATAATTTTACGACAAATTAACAAAACTGTTATAGCCAGTTCCCCATGAAATAACTCACTAATAACTACTCGAAGCTTTCTATCCCTAGTGCGCCAACGTAAGCACTGTTAGGCGACGTACATACCATTAATTCCATGTGCCACTACTCGAGGTCTCCTATTCTTATTCAACCGAATTAAGTAGAAAAGTTGTCATAGGTCCAATACATAGACTACGGGTCAGGAATCCCTATGTATCTAACAATAGATTAACATATTATCTTAAATAATAAGAATTAAGCATAAGAAACCACTAAACAAAATTATAATTCAAAGGATTCATACCAAGTTAAACCGCCATATAATGCCAACACGATTGAATAAAGTTCATCGCGACACAACCTAACCTAAGATAATTTATCTACACATAATGAAAATTACAATACCAATTGAATTAATATGAATAGCATATGAATTCCCTTGAAGGATTGGCCTCCAATTGCTTCCAATGCATTCAAAATCACCCTCTAATGTTGTAAAATCGTACTCTCAGTGCAAATTTTGTAACTCTTGTAAAAGTGCATAATATCCCCTTTTAAAGTTGTCAAAACGGGTAAGAACACGTCAGAGAAAACCTAGAAAAGGCCATCATCGCATGTATTATGAAAGCATCATGCATGCGATGAACCTTTTTTCACCCTTTTTTCACTAGATTATTCTTGTAACTGTGTATTTTTTTCACCCTTTTTTCACTAGAATTTGCACTAAGTCTCATTCTTCCATACTTGGCTCTTTTTCACTCATTCTTGGGTCTTTCTTCATCATTTTGGATCCTCTTTTGCTCGTTTTCCCCGATTCTTCAACTGATCTTATGTAGTGACGAACTATCATCACAATCCAAAACTTGAATCGTTGTTTGTCCTCAAACAACTCACCTGTGACTGTACATTTTAATAGACAACATATCACACAATAACAATTGAATATCACCATATATTTTTAGTTACCTGACCATTATTCTGGCTTTCAACTTCCATTCAGTAATTTCAAAAAATGTCTTCAACCATGACTAGTACTCAACTTATCTCTCAACTCACTTTACTCACTCAATTTATAGGGTTAACACTCAATCAACATGTAAAATCAATTAAACTTATGTTCTAATAGAGTTAACCATAGAAATCACAACATACATTTAGATGGATTTTTTGGTAGTAACTTGGCTTATGTTAGGGTAGGATATATTTAGGAAAGTAAGGTTAAACCTTTGAAGTTAGGTTCTCAGTTCTCCCTCATTTATCATACCCTTTTGTTGGTACTAGAGATTTACGATCCTTCTGTCAATGTCAATCTTTTTTCTTTTCGTCATCTGTTCATCATTTTGTTTTGGAAAAGTGCCTTTTTCCACTTCTTTTTCTCGATAAATTTTTAAATTTTGGATCAAATTCTCTAGCACTCCACCCCAAACTTAAAGCGTTGCTCACTTCCAAGAGCAGCCCAAAACTTAATCTTTTTCATACACTTGAATAACTTATACTTCTTCCTAACTCCAAACAAAGGGTTGAAAGAAGGGATCTTTCAAGTAATGCAGCTAAGAATTTAAGGTTACGTCACTGAAAAAAAGGCTTAGGCTCAAAGTGTTTAGCAAAGGATAATCCTACAACTAAAGGCTAGTTTACAAAGGCCTAGAGTTATATCGAAAAAAATAGCCTCAGTTTCACTTACAAATAATTCCCAATCTTATTTCAAACAGATTCCATACCACCATTTTTCCCATACATCCCAAACCAAGAGTTATGGGACTCGTTTGACTAGTGTCGCATGTAAACCTGCGTTAGAAGGTCAGAGGTTGTTCGCGCGAAAACTGCGTGCAAACAAATTGGCACACTCGGTGGGACCTGAAGGGTTTGGGTGCATGCATTTGCATAGTGGTAAGATGGTGATGCCACGTCCAAACGAAGAACCGTCTTCGGAGGGAAATACGGTTGTGACTCAAATAACTGATATCAACATTGACAATGTGTCTACGGTGTCGACAGCTCAGGGCGGGCCTGTTGTGACACCGCGTCGACCTGAACCTAGGCCCATGGTGACAGGGGCTGGGAAAATATATGCCTAGTTTCACAATGCTAGCACCCAGGGCCTTTGGGATGCCGACAAAGTTTATGTCGAGCCTGCACCACAGTGGCCCATTGTTTGGGGAAGGCTATTCGTTAGCATTCTCCCCATATCAGAGATTAGAGCCTTCGGCGGACCAAGTCACGAGGCCTCTAGATTTTAGTATTCCATCACCTTCGTTCCCAACTTTTAAGACAAGTTCCGTCACCGTTGTGAGGCAACAAATGGACGAAAGTAACCACAAAATGGTCCACATGTTGACTCAGCAAATGGGCACCATATTAAGGCCATTAATACACGAGTTGACTCAGAGTTACCAACAACTGGCGACTCAGATGATGCGGACTGGTGATTTTTTGGGTGCTCCTAGGGCCACAGGTCGACAGACGCCTCCACCTCTGTCGCTACCGCGAAAATAAGGTGCCGGCAAAACAGAAGAGTCGCCACCTTTCTTTATTTATCCCTCAGAACGGGAAAGGAAACGATCGGAAAAACCTGACGAAAAGGTATAAGACAAGGTCATCATAACCATTGTCTGGGTTCGGGAGTCGGTTACACAAGGGGAAGGTATTAGCACCCCTCACGTCCATCGTACTCGATGGGATCCACGCTTGTTGTGTTTATCTAACGGGTTGGTTTTACTATCTACCTATCAAGGCCGGTCTGAAAAGAAAAGAAAATGAATCGACAAAGCGTCGCACTTTATGCCTACGTATTCTCATCAGAGAATGAGAAATCAGAGTCAACGTAGTTCGGCTAACTACGGGTTACGGGGAAGGTGGCTCGCCAATACGTCAGTATTGTGTCTACGTACTCTCAACAGTTATGAGAGATCAGAGCTTACGTAGTTCGGGATAATATGGATTACGGGAATTCAGATTCATCTGTTTTATCGAGTAGGGTTAACAAACAGTTCCAGCAGTTGGATGTACGCAGCTCGACCCTTGGAGACTTAGGCGTTACTGTTTGCGGTAGAACTGGGAGTTAACGACACTCTTTTCTTCAGAAAAGCTTCCTTTGAATTATGGGCCCACGGGGCAAAAAGGTTTGAAGTTTGTTTTCTGTCTTTTACGGAAGAACTATTTTTTATGTTTGTCTGTAGTTTGTACAGCACTAGAGACTATGACCTGGGAATGAATGCGTCGCATATCGTCCAAAGGGCGTATACTAAACATTCTAGACGATTGAGAGGAGGCCGCTCAATCATCATTACCCAAGTAGCTTAAGGCTCGTATCGCGCTTATACTAACTTGCCTTTATTACGTTTTTTACTGTTGTTTGAGATAAGAAGAGAGAACAGGCTCAACTAAGGGGAGACTATCAAGTCCTAATGTAGTCATGCCAAGGATTCATCCTATGGTTGAAGTTTGAAACAGGGATCTTCTAGAAGTTATCATGCAAAGGTTTCAACCAAAAGTTCTAATCATCACTTCCTTATCAAAGGAAGTGAGATTCCTAGGGGATCATCTCAATGATAAACAAAAACAGATAAGGCATCAGCTTAAATAGTAAACAGTAAACGATTATAAAATGCATGCAATGCAAGTGAGGGAGGAAATGTGTGTGGGGCATCAGCCTCCACAAGCTCGTCTTAACCTCAAGCCAGATATGAATAACTGCAATCATGAAGGAGAATAAAATAAAATTCCATCAAGCAAATCACAAACCACATAGGCAAGGGAGCAGGGCTCTACCGAATACCCGCAAGCAAAGCCATACAGTAAAAGTACAAGCAGAGGGAGTAACTCAACCTCTAGTGCAATCATGCTCCTAGATTAACACAATCTAAACATGAACTTATTCTAATGCATCAAGCAAATCACACAGGTCACATCAATACAGTTGCACAGAAAGCAAACAGACAGGAAAGAAAACAAATCAACAGCTTCCCCAGCTTCACAGCAAAGCAATCTTCTGACAGCAGTTCAGTCCACAGTCTGCAACTGTTCTTCAAGTCTATCCTCTTCAAGAGAATGAAAGGTACTCCATATTCAAGCTTCAATCTTCAATAGGCTCCACCAAGAATGAAGAGAATCAATAAGATGATTGTTTGATAATGGGAAGCAGACAGGAAACCAAAGGAATCCTATCTGACACTCAACCAGTCATCAGAGAAAGGCATCCTCAAAAGTTCTACTCATTGTAAATGTCACAAATCCATCCAAAGGAGAGATGATACTTTAACATGAGGACTTTGAATCATAGGATGAGAATGGAATGGGAACAAAACCAACCATTACTTGAAGAAATATCTATTTCTAAAGCTCTCTCCTAAAGCCCTAATTTCCTAAGCTACACAAAGCTAACAAAAAGGAAGGAAAAACTCCAATCCAAGCTCTACCATCCACTTCACACAAGCTTCATCAAGTCCATAATATCTTCCAATGAGATCCAGAAGCCCACTATGCAAGGAAGCCCAACTTTGAGTCCATTCCACATCAATCACCAAAATTGAAACACCAAATGAACAAACAAGTAGAATATTCTATCAAAAATACCAAAACACATTCTAAAAATATGATTATTTTTCTATGGGAACATGCATTCACTAATAACCTATAGTTAAAAAATCAGGACATAATTCAATCTCTAAGTCCTCCAATAAAATCCTAAGTTGAAAGGTATCACTAAAGAGATCCACTAAAAATCACTCCTAAACAACTATACTAAAAGCATTTTTAAAATCATTTAAAAATCATGATAAAAATCACAAGGCAACCTCAATATGTATATAACAACAATCAAAAGGAATGAAAATTTTATCCCATGCTAAAAGTCATCAATGAAATCAATCAAAAGGAAAGGCTATGTTATGAACATGTTAAGACTAGCCTAAGTATTAATTCAATCTAAAAATCCAAAACTAATTCTAAAATCCTAAGAAAATTTATAGGGGAACCTAAGCATGTTAGGTATCTATATTAGAAAAACCAGAGCCTAAAACTATGCTTAAAGGCACTAAAGAAATCACACACCAAAAATGGTCAAAAGGGAAATCAAGTAGGGAAGCCTCTAAAGATCTAGTTCAAAATAGAAACTAAAGCTACCTAAAAATTAACCTAAAAATTTATGGGAGTTCCTTAATATGTCTATAACAAACCAGCAAAGAATTAAGTCCAAATTCTATACCAAACTCCAGAAAAAAAATCGGCAAGAAACTATGCAGTTTTTGACATTTTATTATCCAACTAAAGGAGAAAAACAAAATCAAATTGAAAATTAAACGAAACTAAAATCCAATTGCGCACAAAGATCATAGACATGATAAGGATCATCCCAGAATTTTATCATATTTCTCTAAGCATTTTTTCTATTTTATATGAATTAAAATCAAACAGCACACAAAACAAAATTTTAATGCCATTAAAAAACAACAATCAAATGGTTAAATTAAATCGGAAAACCAACCAACGGATCGGAGATTTGATCCGGTGATCGTTGATCAAGTGAATTTGAAAAGATCCGAACAAGATTATATGGAAAACTTCAAGATCCACAATAATTCTTGCAAGAAGATGAAGATCGAACACTTCGAATCCGAATTGCTCCAAATAAGTGCTTCCAACTTACACTCCAATATCCAACTTCAATTTGCACGAAAATTGATTATGAATATTGATCCGATAATGATGATGAGTGGAGGTTTATGCTCAATATTCCATTGATTTCAATGAAAAATCAATGGATCCAATGACAAGGAGCTATGGGTGAGGGTTTGGAGAATGAAGAAAATTGAGAGAATTGAGAGAGTGAGAGAATTCTTGAAAATGAAAAATGAAAATTGTGAGGAGTTTTTCTTTTTGGTTTGGAGTAGACCCCTTAAGTACTCCTTAGGCTTGGATCCCAAGGTAAGGTTTGGACTTTGGCTTGTGAAAATTGGTTTGGAGCTTAATGGTATGATTTTGGGATGTGTAGCTTATTCATGAAGTCACAAATTGGAACACCATGAACCAAGCCCCAAATGAAAATTCTAATAATTCCAAAGTGTTTATAATATCATTTCCAATCAAAATGAGTACAAATTTGGCTTGAAATCATTCAATTACCAATTGTTTTGAGTTTTCACCTTTTAATTCATTAAAATGGCCTTTATGTGAATTTTCTTCAACCAATGCTCGATATAATCCATATCAATGGACATTTGATACTTATACAAGCTAAAAACATCATTTTGAGAAACTTTCATGTTGAACAAAAATCCATTTGAGGCTTGCAAGGTGATGAAATTGACTTATGGTTCAAAATGACCTGTAATGCCCAAATACCCAAAATACCCTTGACTTGTCAAAGCCATAACTTGAGTTCTACAAATCCAATCATGGACTTCTAGTATTCTTTAGAAAGCTAAGAGAATAAGAAACAACATTCATGTTGACCAAAAGTTCATAGAAATCATCCTTCTAGGGCAAAAGTTTCATGCAAGTTGGGTAACTTTCAAGCTCCAAATTCACATGCCTCAGATGACTTGTAACTTGTCTGGCTCATAACTTGAGTTCTATGGATCCTATCAAGGACTTCTAGTACTCAAATTAAATCCAAGCTCATGCTCTAGAACAATCATGTTGGGGTCAAGATGAGATGACAATCATATCTTGAGTTAAATGGCCTGGAAGTCAGGGGTCAAGCTAGGGGATTTTACACTGTCAAGTCTTAGAAACCCTAGCCTGAAACTTCTCAAACTCTTCAATCATGATGAGTTAACCTTGGAATCATCCTTATAACATCTTAATGCATCAATCCATGATCACATGGCTCTTGTATTAGGTCTCAACCTTCTTCAAATCATCAGTTGACTTAGGGTTGACCCAGTCAAACCCTAGTTGCACCACTCATGGCTGAGCCTTCTTAATCTTGCACAATGACCTGTCTAGGCCTCAAAGTGATGTTCAACACTTCTCATAAGCTCTCTCAAGACCTCAAGTCCAACTTTAAGGCCTCAGAATCATTTGATGGCTTCCCACAACTCTCAAGTTAGGAGACCTACACACTTGGCTTCAATCACTCTCTCTGAGGATCTTTTAACCTCTCTGACAAGGACATCAACCCTTGAACACTTGAATAACCTTCTTAGCTAGCCTCACAGTCTTGTGTAGCCCTTGATTGGTAATCATACCTCTTGATCTCCTGCATACATGTCAATGAAATGCAAATGATAATGCTAATGTGAATGAAATGAAACATAACCTAGGTAAAGAAAAGTTGAGCAAATTTTGGGGTGCAACAACCTCGACCAGAGACACCGGTCCGACAAGACGAAGTGTTTGACGAAACAATTAACCAACAGTCCCACGAGGCTGAACACGCACCTAAGATGGCCCAAAGGCCTCCCGTTGTTTTAGTTCATAGAAACCAGGATCCCGACTGTGTAGTCAAGCAGATTCGACACGAAGCCATGGCTGGTGAACCCAACTTAGAAGCCATAGTGGAACGAATCATGGTTCACAATGGGGTAAATCCAGGCCTTCGACAGCCAACGTATACTTCCCCACTACCAGACTTTGTCCTACAAACAGAATTGCCTAGAGGGTGGAAAGTGCCAAAGTTTACTAAATTTACCGGAGAGACTGAGGAGTCCACTATTGAGCATGTTACCAGATACCAAACTGAAGCTGGCGACATAGCAAACAATGAAGACCTAAAATTAAAATACTTCCCTAGTTCCCTCACCAAGAATTCATTCACTTGGCTCACCAATTTACCCCCACAGTCCCTCCAGACCTGGGCGCAATTGGAAAGATTGTTCCATGAATAGTTTTACATGGGACAATCGAAAATTAGTCTGAAAGAGTTTTCCAGTTGTCGCTACTCGAAAATGCAATGAAGGAGAGGTGAAAAAAAGAACAGAAGAGTCGCCATCAAACTTTATTTATCCCATAAGGGGAAGGGAAAACATCGAGAAAATCCCAAGGAGAAAATGGATAAGATGGTCTCACAACCAAGAGAAAGAGTTCAGAAGCCGGTTATGCGAAGGGAAGGTATTAGCACCCCTCACATCCATCGTAGTTCGGCCTACGGTTAACCGGTGTTTTTGTGGATGATGCTAACGTGCGCATTCTTAGCCGTTACCTGTTTGCGGTAGAACGGACGTAACATAACCTTTTTTAAAGGAGATAGTTTTCGCCATCGAGGCAAGATGTCACATTTGATTTGTGAAAGTTATTTTTAAGGGTGAAATAGGTCCTTAGATAGTAACCCCTTGCGGGTAGTTCCCAATTATTTATCTCAAAAGATTTATTGTTAAAAGGTGTGGCGAATATAGTCACGTCTTCATATTGAAAGACGAGTATCGAGACTACACATCTACAGTGAGTATCCTGATAGTCGGAGAGGAAGAAGTCTTTCACTAATATTCTCTCTTTAGTTCAATATAAAGAGAACTTCATTCGCTTATTAAAGATGCTTTGATGTTGAATGGTAGGTGTTTTACGACAGTGAACCCTAAAGGTAATGTCAAGCACTCAGGATAGGACAAGGCCTTCGCCTAACCACTCCGCAACCATCCAAGTTTGTTGGGAAAAGAGTTTGAAAATGCACTTGGTACGAGACCAAGGTTTTTAGTCTCAAGGAGATAAAAGAAATTGAGAATAGCTTTGAAAGGATAGGATAATGAATTGGTTTAACAGTTTGTTGAGAAAATCTGCTTGACGTTGGATCAAGGGTTTGACTTCTATTTGCGTGCAAAACCATGATGGAATGGAAGTGGGTTTGAAAATGGATCGGAGATGAGTCGAGGGTTTGGATTGAAAAAGGAACCGGATTGAAAATGAATCAAGGTTTAAAGTGTGAGAAACGATACTAGTCCTGGGGGGTGCTCCTAATATCGAAACCATAATGAAGCGTAACAGTGTGTGCGATAGGTTGATGGTGAATGCGGACGAGCACTCGACTTACAAAGGGGTGTTTGAAGATGGCTCGATGACGAATTGAGAATTAGTTTGAAAAAGGTTTAATCTATGATAGTCCCTAGGGGTGATCCTAGAAGATAAACCGCAATCAAACGAATACGAAAGCGTACATCGCAAATGGGAGAAGGATACATGTAAATTACACAGGATTGCACGAAATAAAAGGTCTCATTGTTAGGTAGCCCAAGAGGAAGTCATGTGTGTGTGATGTGTCCTAAACTAAGACTTGAGAGAAAGTTGAACACAACTCCAAGCTAGGGTTTATGACAAAGTACAATGATCCGTCACTCGGACAAACAACCAACAGTCCACCATGTTGCACCCCAAAATTTGACCAACCGGGTCTCGTATCTGGCTCGATGTTTCGACGCATAATCGCATTCGCATCTGCATGTCGCATACAGTGCATCTTTCATTTGTTTTGATTTTATCAAGGATCACAGCTCTCGTCTCGCGTCTCAGGTTTTTAATCAGTTTGGATAGGTAGAATCGTATTTTTGGGATATTTCGGTGCCCGTTTATTTTTACCGGCTATTTTGGTGCGCTCTCGCGGTGTTATGTGTCGTTCGGTGCTTATTTTGTTCCTCTGGGAATTATTGTGATTTTTCTGGATTTTATTGGTTATTTTTAGGGTTTAAATAGATTTTTAATCATTTTTAGGATAATATAGAATTTTCTAGAATATTAATAGATTTTTCTTTTAGAATATTAATCGAATTTTTGAATATATTTTAGATATAGATAATATAGCTTTTATAGAATTTTAAATAGGATTTTAATATAGAATATAGATTGTTCATTTTTAATAAATGGTTATATTTTTCTTTTAATAGTTTTAATAGATGTTATAGAAAATTAATAGATTTTAGAATATTAGATGTTAATTAGGTTAGTTAATTAGGTTTAATTGATTAGTCTTTAATCCATTCAATCAGATTTAATTAGTTTTTCTTTTCAATTTTAATCCAGATTCAGTTTTGTGGTCCATTTTTTGTTTGGGCTCATTTCAATTTCGCAGAAGCCCAGCTCAGCCAAAAATAATCCAGCATTCTCCAGAAAGATCCAGAAGCTGCCAGCATTATAAAGTCTTCTTCAGCGCCACGTGTGAGGGGAGGGAGGCCCCACGTGATTCCACCCACACACGCCACGCGTTTTCTCCATTTTCTCTCTCACTGCCACGCCAGGCCCCACGTGTAACACATGCACCGTCTGCCTCCACTCCTCCACCCACGTGTCTCCACGCGTACGCCCCACAACACCTCGCCTGAAGCTTCACAGGCCGGCATGCATGGTCGGCGGCCACCATGAACATCGCCGGAGAACGCCAAATCTCCAGAATCCGACCCATCTTCATCTCTCACCGCCTAACTTCCGTCTTCTCCGATCCATCAACCTCATTCATACTCCTCCAATTCATCTTCGTCAAGTGTTCTTCATCAAGAATCTGGATCCTAAGATTTTCCAGAAAAGCTCCCTCAAACTTCATCATCATCAACAAACTTCAGATCAACAACAATCCTCATCCAACCTTTAAGAATACCTTCAGATCATCATCTCCAGAACAAATTTCAGCAGAAGATCTTCATCCCTTCAGGTTTTTCCCCAGATTTACGTTATTCTTCTCGTCATCGCTTTTCCAGAACATCGTTAACGACTTCATCCACGAACAACTCCCATCCAGATCTCCCCAGATCTTCATGCAAGAGGACCGCAACCTTCAAACGCGCCCAGATCTGGTTCATCCACTTCATTGAAAATCTCCAGAACACCATCAAAGTCCTCTAACCGTCACCTACGAACGAGCGCCATGGATCTTCATAAGCTTCATCGTGGATTGGATATTTTACCTGGACTTTCGGATCTTCACGAGCTAGGGTGGTGATCAAGTTTGGTTTGAGGTTAATTGGGAAAGGTGAGGGTTGTCTGAGTTAGGGTGGATGAAGTGGAAGAGGAGAACGGCGGCGGAGAAGGGTTAGGGAATTAGGGCTCTTCAGAATGAAGGTGAAGGAAGGGAGGAGGAGAAGGGTTAGGGATTGGGCCTCGGGGCCCAATTGCGGGTTTTTTTTGAGAGACACATCCCTTCATGTTTTTTCTGCTGAGAATGGGCTGGGCCCAGCGAGGTGGCATGCTGGTTACACCCCGTTTCACAACATACACCCCCCTCTGTTTCCTGTGTTACTGATTGGGCTGGGCCCAATCCCCATTTGTTTTTTTATTTTTTCTGTATCACCCCCTTTGTAACTGGGTACCCCCCTCCCCTCTTTTGTATTTTTTTCTTTATTATTATATTGTTTAGTTTCTTCTATTGAAAAAGAATAAAAAAAAGAATAGAGAAAGAAAAGAAAAATAGTAAAAGAAAAAGAAAAGAAAATATAATGAGAAAAGAAAAGTGGAAAAACAATAAAAGAAAGAGGAGAAAAATATAGAAAAAATATGAAAAATAGAGAAAAATAAAGAGAAAAATATATTGAAAAAGGAGAGAAAATATTGTGAAAAAATACATAGAAAAATATGGAAAAATATGTTGAAAGAAAAGAGGAGAAAATATGTTGAAAGAAAAGAGGAGAAAATAGTTGAAAAGAAAGGAAGGAAAAAAGGAAAAAATATTAAAGTAGACTTAATATTTTTTAAAGCACATTTTCTTTTAGGATATATTTTCATAGAGATTATTTTACGATTTTAGGGATCGTTTAGAAGCCCACTTGTTAGGGGGCTATTTTTTCATTCGACTTTTCAGGATAGGATATGATAGTATTTCCTAGGAGATTTATTTTCAATATTCAATCATTGTAATCATTTTCCAGAATGTTAATAAAACGAGATTTGAGCTGTGGTCCCGAAGTAGCCGAACTACAGCTGCTCTGATTTCTCGTACCAGACGAGAATATGTAGGCATAGGATGCGATATCCTAGCGAGCACACTAACGACTGACTTTTTGTTCTCTCGCTGTTGTGCGATCGAGACTCTCCCGCTGACGACTAATTGTTACCCCTTTTTTCTCTTTTGCCCGAGCGCATTTGAGACCAAGCCATAGTTTTGCCCATAGGTTCCCGACCTTTGCAACCAGTTTGATTGTCTCACTGCTGTGTGAGAATGTTTTGTTTAGCCGTAGTTAGCCCGAACCACGTAAAGCTCTGATCTTCCATGCAGTGTGGAAGTACGTAGGCACAAGACGCGAAGTCTTGGCGAGCCAATTTCCCCGTAGTCCCGAACTACGTTGACTCTGACTTTCTCTCTTGAGAATACGTAGGCATAGAGTGCGACGCTCTATCGAGTCAATTCCCATCCGTTTAGATTTAGCAGCCGTAGATAGATTGTTTTGCATCCTTTAGACAACCAAGCAAGCGTGGATCCCGTCGAATACGACGAACGTGAGGGGTGCTAATACCTTCCCCTTGCGTAACCGACTCCCGAACCCAGGTTTTGGTTGCGATGACCATACCTTTCCCCGTTTTTTGCGAGGTTTACTTCGAGCGTTTCCTTTCCCTCCGTTGGGATAAATAACGCACGGTGGCGACTCTTCTGTCAGCCGGCGCCGATTTTCGCAGTAGCGACAGCTGGCGACTCTGCTGGGGACTGCGATAGTTCCCTATGTAAGTCTGCTGGGGATCCAACGTCCCTGGCTGCTAAGGACGGCGATAGTCCTTATGCATGTGGGATCCAACGTCCCCTAAGAGAGAGTCAATCCTAGCGCTTGTTTGCTTGTCTATTGGGTGTTTATTTATCGATATTATCTGTTGCTGTTGGGGTGTTACGGGTGTTCTATGATTGAGTGAGAAGCCGGACCTGGGCTTGAGTATGCACCTAGATATAGTTGCGGAGAAGTAGTAGACGAACCTGTCTGCTGAGCAGGCACAGTTCCCTACGAAAATCTGCGCTCAGACGAGGTTCTCGTAGAGGTGCTCCTTTCCGGTCCTGAGGATCTGAGGGGAGTCCAGACGTGAGGATTTTCGACTCTGGGAACCGATCATTTGGAAGTTAGCTAAGTGAGGCCTCTTCAGGACTCGATGATGCCACTCCTTCTGGGAATCGTATCGTCAGTTCTGAAAGTCTGTGACGCTGACGACCGCATAGGATGCCGTACCTTGTCAGATATAGGTCCATACCTGGGAGTGGGGGGTTTTTTTTGTGCAGGAAACTTGACTTCCAACCTACCCGTTATTCTGGTCTTCTCCTTAGAGCAACCGTACTCCGTCAGCAGTGCAGCAGTATTTAGATTGTGTGGGGGCTGTGATCCCGTATTTGTTGCATTGCATTGCATTTGCATAGGCATCTTCGCATCATATTGCATACCATTCGCCAGTTATTTAGAGCTCTTATCCAGCCATTATTTTGGTTCTGAAGGTGAATATTGAAGACGACCAAGAGGTTGAAGCAAATTTAAAGTAGATTTGATCAGAGTCAAGCAGTGAAGTCAGCTGACAGTTGTTGGTAGCTATGTCAGAGAGCAGCTTCCAGTTTGTTGATACCTTGTCAGGTTTCACCGTGACGTCCAATCCTCTGTATGGATCTCCGCACGACGAAGACTTTCCGCAAATAAACAACCTTACTGCAGCTCAGCTTGTGCAGCCATCTGTTGAAGACCAAGGTCTGCGTGAGCAGTTTATTGCCCGAGGTGAACGTTCTCCTTCTGTTGATGTCTCAGACTACCAGGGTTTTGCCTTCCCTGTGCCAAAGCCCCGAAGAGAGGTCCCGACAGCAAAGAATGAAGACCCATTAGCTCCCGTGTATGCTGAAAGGTTTTGTGCATTAGATGAGAGATTCAAAGCCTTGAAAGGTAAAGACGCTGTTACTCCTAGTGCTGCAGATATGTGTCTGGTTCCTGGCCTAGTGTTACCTCCGAAGTTCAGAATGCCGAGGTTTGAAAGGTACAAAGGAGATAGTTGCCCGAAGTAACATTTGGTGATGTTCTGCCGAAGAATGACTTCATTTGTGCACAACGATAAGCTGATGATTCATTGCTTTCAAGATAGTCTGACTAGGGCACCTCTGAGTTGGTATATGCAGTTAGAGCGTGATCAGATCCGATCATGGATGGACTTAGCCAATGCCTTTCTGAAGCAGTACGATTATAATCTTGACGAAGCTCCTACTCGCGTGCAACTGCAAGAATTGTCTCAAGGGAACAATGAATCTTTCAGAAGGTATGTTCAGAGATGGAGAGAATTTACTGGTAGAGTGCAACCACCGCTCCTAGACCAAGAGCTGAAAGGCATGTTCGTAAACTCCTTGCAGAGCCCGTACTTCGAAAGAATGTTTGAAACCGCACCAAATTTCTCTGAGTTGGTAAGGACGGGAGAGCGCATCGAGTATGGTGTAAAGACTGGAAGAATCCCGAATGTTTCAAGAGGTCAGGCCAGTGAAACTGAATCCCTCTATAGCTCTCAATCTGAAGATGAAACTATGATCAATGCGGTCCTGACAGATGTTGGATATCCTCAAGTCGAATCGGTGAAATCTGTTGGTTCTCCGTCTTCTCAGCGGTCAGTATCTTCTGTGTCTCGTTATTCTAGACAGACAACTGTGCCTGGGGCACCCCATCGGGAACCTTATGTCGCTCCTCTTGCAAGTCCACGAGCCCGTGGCCGAGGTTATCAGAATCAGCGTCAGAACCAGAACCGACCTCGTAACAACTTGGAACGAAGGAACGCTCCTTTCCATCCAGTACCTGTGCCGTATAGCCAGATTCTTCCGCGTTTGATTCAGAATTCTTTGGTGGAACCAAAAGCTCTCAAGCCCGTGCCAGAGCCTTACCCTCCAGGATACAATCCCCACGCTCAGTGTGGTTATCATGGTGGATCTCCAGGGCATTCAACTGAAGATTGCAAAGCTTTCCAGGCGAAAGTGCAGTAGTTAATCGACAAAGGGTGCATTTCCTTTCCAGATGGAGTTTTGGTTGTGCATGACAACCCCTCAGCTGTCTAAGCTCGTAGACTCGGAAAGTATTCACCAGCAAAAGCCAGTGGTTCAGACAGGCAGGCGCCTCAGCGTTGGCAGTTCTCAGACCTTTATATATCATTTGCATTTGTAGTTTCTTTTCTGTTAGTTACTACCTGCTTTTTAACATTGTATGTTTCGAATGGTGATAATAATAAAGTGACTATGCATTTTTCTGAATCAATCATGTCGCTGTCGCTCATTTACTGCATTATACTGACACTTGCATTTTATTCACTCCACTTTATCGCTATGATTAGCAATGAGCGGAGGGAGGATGATGAAAATAAATACTCATAACCAATGATCGTATTGCTTTCAGATAAAACCTTGCCGATGACGTATAAGGCATTGCTTCAAATCCCTAAACACCGGAGAGATAAGGAAGAGAATCCCTTGTTAACCACTTCGAGCCGAGAAGTAGGGATTTCTTTCGGACTTTTTAACCCTTACATCTTAACCCGGGGCAGGGTAGTTGTCAGTTAGCTTGATCGAGCGTTCAAGTCTTATAGAGGATGTGTTGTCTTTCGAGGACCAATCACATCATATTCCTCGCCAGAGGTCGTACCTCATCAGCCACAATGGTTAAACCTCACCAATCAGGAGTGAGATAGTTACAATCCTTTTGGAGCAATCAAGACAACCAGTGTCACACGACTTTGTTCCAAAAGAAAGAAGAAAGAAAGCCCGCTAAGTAAAAAGAAAGAAAAGCTGAGAAAGCTAATACTTAGGCAAAAATCGAAAAGAACTCAAAAGGAGTCAGTCCAGGCAAAAATTAGGGAATCAAAAGAAAGAATAAAAAAGGGATAAAAAGAAATTTTTCCCCAGCAAATCACAAAGCCGTGTACACAGACACCGAAAGCGAAGAAAGAGTAACTCTCACTCCGGGAAAGCCTTGTGAATTCCTTAATTGTGGTTCTTACCATTCAACATACCTCTCGAAGAGGTGAGTGCTTGTGCCAGGTTAACTGAACCTTAGGATCGGAGATCATCACGTAGAAGGGGTGGGTACAAATCAAAACTTGAGCCAAATATCCTTTGTTTCACGAACCGTGAACCCGACCACGATACAACCCTTAAAAGACCTAATTGAGGTAAGGTTAGTCTGAAGCGCATTACGATAAGGTTGAGTAACCTGACTCCCTCATGACTTGCTAGTCACATCCTTGTTGTATTTTCACTGATCACGTAAGCATTACGTTTGAACTTCGGTTCATTCGTCACTCAATCATGCATGTAAATGAGTGACAACTCAAAATTTTCAAAATCTGCATAACCACTGCATTAAGATTACCATTCGTGAACAGACAATTCTAATTGCAGGTTAGTAGTTGGCATAGAAGAAATTCCAACAGGGAATCATCAAGCAGGACTGAGTAATTCAGCAGTCTGAACCAGAATGGTGTATGTTGTGAAGCCCAATGAATCAGGGGCATTATCTTCCAGTAAGTTCGGAATCAGTCAGTCTGAGGACAAGTCCCGAAGCTTCAGTTGATCAAGGGCATTTTGTTTGAAAAGCAGTTAATCAGAAATGAGTTTTCTCGAGAACCAATCAGGGGCAATTATACAGAATGCGGATATTTGAAAGCAGATACTTCCAGTGGATAATCAGATCGGGTTAAGTCGCTAGAACGCTCATTTAGGGGCAAGTCATCGCAGAGAATGTTGAAATCAACTGGGTTGTTAGGTGTTTAATTGGAGATTGAATTCTGTTGTCGTACAGATACCGGGGCAAGTATTCTCGAGGCAAGCTGTTCAGAGCAAGTACTCCCAAGAGTTAGATTGGGGCAAGTTGCATTGTACTGGGGCAAGTTGGTCAAGCCAGTCTTGTTATCCCCAGCTGAGTGTACAGAGGCAAGTTATTTAGGCCAGTCTGTTTATCCTCAACCGGAGTTGAGTATCGGGGAATCATGTTAATACCCTTATCAAAAACCGGAACCTTTCAAATAAAAGGCCTTGCTGTCGTTGGATCATTATCCCACAGTTAAGACCTGTTACGTGTCAGTAACCAGTCGTTTCCAAAATCCAGTTCTCGCCTGGTAAACCGGTAACCAGTTCTCGTCTGGCCCACCCTTCCATAAGCATCAGTTCCCGTCTGGTGCAGTTTACCGTAAGCATCAGTTCCCGTCTGGTGCAGTTTATTGTAAGCATCAGTTCCCGTCTAGTGCAGTTCTCGTCTGGTCACCGTCTCTTCAAGTGTTGTATCAGTTCTCGTCTGGTACATGTCGTCGCGTAACCAGTTCTCGTCTGATCATCATGTGTTTTAACCGATGTGTTATACCAGTTCTCATCTGGTGTACGTCAGCTTTCAGCCAGTTCTCTCCTGGTTGTCTATACCTCAGTCTGTTATCCCAGTCAGCCCCGTCTGACGTTCAAAACACCAAATCAATTCTCAACCTAACATGTTTTGCTATCAGGTCTCGTTTGGTAGTCCACCCTGAATGCTAGTTCTCGTCTAGTATTTCTTATATCTCCCACTGTGTACATAATCCGTGTTTACCCTAAACCAGAAAAACAAAAAAACCTAAAGGTATCTGACACAGTATTTCCCAATGACCCGCATGTTGTCATGTTCCCCGATACGAAGCTCGACGGATGCCAGCGCTCCGAATAATGTTTGAATTCCTTGTGGATGTTGTTAAATCAGGATTGCCACTCTTCAGCAGATGAAAGTTGCTTATTATCCCCGGAAGAGTCGAGATCGTATTTTACCCCGTATCAGAGTAGGATCAGAAGGATCCTCAGCAGATTAAGATCGACATCCTTGATAGTAGGGGCATTTCCAGCAGTGTGCCGCGCGCAATCAACCTCAGTTTAGGTCAATCCCCACAGAGTACAATCAGTTGTCAATGGTTTGAAGGAAGCATCCCCAAGCAGAGTTGTTTTCTTTCCCCAGTAAAGTCACCGAAGCAGGATTCTTTCCCCAGCACCGGGTCACGAGTGCAGGTTTCGCAGGAAGCTGTTCTTACGCCGATGTATGCTGTAACTGATGGTGCCAGACTAAAGTCTCCAGCGGAATTGAGATTCCCCACCAAAGCCGTATTCCCTCCTGAAGTTGGATGATTCCCTCTTCCCCAGTAGAGTATTGGAACAGCTGATGTTGTATTCCCCTGCAGAGTTGTGCTTTTCCCCGAAGTCAGATGATTCTTTCATCCCCAGCGGAATTGAAATTCCTCATCAAAGTCGTACTCTCTAGTGAAGTAGAATGATTTCTCTCCCCGGCTGAGTCCGCAAAAGAGCCGAATCCTTGGAAGCAGTTGGGACCATGAGTGGATTTTCCCTAGCAGAGCATTGAACAGCTGATGCTGTATTTCCCCAGAGTCGTACTCTCTCCAGCAAAGCAGAATGACTTCTCCTTCCTCAGCCGAGTTTGCAGATGTCCAAGAGAGCCGAGTCCTTGGAAGTTGATCAGACCTTATTTTCCCCAATGGAGTGTGGAGCAGCTGAAGTTGTTTCCCCACAGAGTTGTTATCCCCAGAAGAGTAGCCATGACGGCCGCGCAGTTCATTCTCGCGATTGATATCAGCAGGTCCCGGTTCTCGTAGAGCTTCGCTCCCCCGCAGCAGATCAACTGAAGTTGTTTTCCATGCAGCAGTCCGCGGAAGATCAATTCCCCAAACAGAGTCCGATTGATATTGGCGTGCAGTTTTCTCCTCAGCAGGATGATTCCTCTATCTGAGCAGTTCTTTCTCCTTGACAGGAGAATTCCCCCTCGGCATTTATTTTGCTGACGGGACCGCATCATTGTGCATGACTACATAGCATCTAACACTGCATAGCATAGCATTGCATAGCATTGTACATGATTGCACAGCATTTAGCATAAACGCATATCATTCCCACCGTGTGGGGCATAGCGCAGAAGCATACGCATCATAAGCATGATCTAGGTTACTATCATTCTTGTCTTACAGGTGTTCGGCCGGAGGACCAGTTGTTCAGGATGATTCCTGACATTCTCCCCAACGAGGTCGTTTCCTTAAGATGATTCTTAAGACCCCGGTGTAATCCCCACAGTCACTCGCTCAAGATGATTTTTGAGATCCCCAGCGAAGTCTTCAGTTCGAGATGATTCTCGAATCCCTCAGCAGGCCCATTTGCTTAAGATGATTCTTAAGACCTCAGCGCAGCTTCCCGAATGGTTTGCTCAGGATGATTCTTGAGTTCCCCAGTAGCGCCCCCAGCAAGAGTTGCCCAGGAAGATTCCTGGAATACCCAGCAGAATAAAGTCTCCAGAATGGTTATCGGTTCAGGATGATTCTTGAAGGTGCCCGACGAAGTTGTTTGTTCAGGATGATTCTTGAAGTCCTTAGCAGCGTGATATGTTTGCTCCAACAGCGATGTCTAATCTGAAGATTGACTTCGTAAACGCCCGAAGGCGGTATCGGAGGTTCCCGTGAAATCAGATTTCCTTGTTGATGAATCAACGTGTGGCTGAAGACAAGGTTCCAAAATGTGCAAGATGATCCGTGTTGGCCTGAAGACCAAATCAGTTGTCCTGAGGTGATGATTGATTGCGATCAAGTGAATAATGTTTCTGCCGACTGAAGTCGAAGATGTTTCTCCAACTGAAGCGGAGTTTCCCTGAAGACAAAGTGTTTGAATCCCCGTAGAGTCATGAATGGCTCAGGATACCAATTCTCTGACTGAAGTCACAGATTTCCCAAGCTGAAGCGAAGGTGCCTAAGGGCAGGGTTATCCCCAAGGTCATGAATGACCAAGGATTCATTTTTCGGACTGAAGGCCGAAGTATATCCCTGACTGAAGTCACGGATACTCTATAGCAGAGGCGGAGTTGCCTGAAGGCATATCCATGTATCCTTGAAGGCCAGGGACCATTTCTTCAGACTGAAGTCGAAGATACCTCCTGCAGAGTTGCCGACAGGCAAAAGTTTACATCCTTGAAGGTCAAGGATGCTTATCTTCAGAAGTACTTGAAGATTTTGCTAGATGAAGCTGGAAGTGGCCAGGGGCCAGGGTTTCAAATATCCTTAATGTTGAAGTTCTATGGTGGGCAGTGTGCAGTAGTATGCCGATGTTCGTTATGGTTCTGAGGGTGAACCCCAGATCAGAGTGTGCTCGGTTAGGTCTCTCATTCCCAGCGGAGTAGTTTCAAATACACAAGTGTACCTTTTGTTCCATTTACCAGGGGTGAACCCCAGGTCAGAGCAGGTTTGTGTTCGACGGCGATGTTGAATGTATGTGTATGTTCGACGGCGAGGTTGGATGTTTGTTCGACGGCGAGGTTGAATGTTTGCTCGACGGCGAGGTTGAATGTTCATTTTCAGATTATATTTTGTTTGACGGCGAGGTCAGATTACGATTGATTCGACGGCGATGTTGAATGTGTCCAGCGGCGAGGTTGGATGTTTGTTCGACGGCAAGGTTGAATGTTGTTTGACGGCGAGGTCAGATTATGATTGGTTCGACGGCGATGTTGAATGTGTCCGACGGCGAGGTTGAATGTTTGTTTGACGGCGAGGTCAGATTATGATTTGTTCGACGGCGAGGTTGAATGGTTGTTTGACGGCGAGGTCAGATTATGATCTGTTCGACGGCGAGGTTGAATGTTTGTTGACGGCGATGTCAGACTCTTTAAATCCCCAGCAGAGATGATGATTGTACGACGACAATGTCGAATGTCTCTCAAAGCGATGTTTGTTTCTGACGGCGATGCCAGATTCAGTTCTCCAGCGGCGACGCGGGGTATGTTGATCGTCCGACGGCGATGTCAGATGTAGTTCTCCAGCGGCGATGCGGGGTATTTTGTTCAGTATTGTATTTCCTCCAGCGGCGATGCGGGGTATTTTGGTTGATCGACGGCGATGTCAGACTCAGTTTGCCAGCAGCGATGTTGGGTGTGTCAGTTAATTCAATTCTCCAGCGGCGATGTTGGGTATTTTGATGGTCCGGCGGCGATGTCAGATCGGTATTTCTCCAGATAGTTGTCGTGCAGCTATTATTCCAGTGTTCGACAAGTTGAGCAGTTGGCAAATTTTCGGGTTTACCGATATTCAACCGTCTCGCACCTTGATTGGCTGAGAGCCGTTCGCTCTTCACCCAGTCAGGTCCAAGCCGCTTGAATAGGGGCAGCTGTTGCACCCCAAAATTTGACCAACCGGGTCTCGTATCTGGCTCGATGTTTCGGCGCATAATCGCATTCGCATCTGCATGTCGCATACAGTGCATCTTTCATTTGTTTTGATTTTATCAGGGATCACAGCTCTCGTCTCGCGTCTCAGGTTTTTAATCAGTTTGGATAGGTAGAATCGTATTTTTGGGATATTTCGGTGCCCGTTTATTTTTACCGGCTATTTTGGTGCGCTCTCGCGGTGTTATGTGTCGTTCGGTGCTTATTTTGTTCCTCTGGGAATTATTGTGATTTTTCTGGATTTTATTGGTTATTTTTAGGGTTTAAATAGATTTTTAATCATTTTTAGGATAATATAGAATTTTCTAGAATATTAATAGATTTTTCTTTTAGAATATTAATCGAATTTTTGAATATATTTTAGATATAGATAATATAGCTTTTATAGAATTTTAAATAGGATTTTAATATAGAATATAGATTGTTCATTTTTAATAAATGGTTATATTTTTCTTTTAATAGTTTTAATAGATGTTATAGAAAATTAATAGATTTTAGAATATTAGATGTTAATTAGGTTAGTTAATTAGGTTTAATTGATTAGTCTTTAATCCATTCAATCAGATTTAATTAGTTTTTCTTTTCAATTTTAATCCAGATTCAGTTTTGTGGTCCATTTTTTGTTTGGGCCCTTTTCAATTTCGCAGAAGCCCAGCTCAGCCAAAAATGATCCAGCATTCTCCAGAAAGATCCAGAAGCTGCCAGCATTATAAAGTCTTCTTCAGCGCCACGTGTGAGGGGAGGGAGGCCCCACGTGATTCCACCCACACACGCCACGCGTTTTCTCCATTTTCTCTCTCACTGCCACGCCAGGCCCCACGTGTAACACATGCACCGTCTGCCTCCACTCCTCCACCCACGTGTCTCCACGCGTACGCCCCACAACACCTCGCCTGAAGCTTCACAGGCCGGCATGCATGGTCGGCGGCCACCATGAACATCGCCGGAGAACGCCAAATCTCCAGAATCCGACCCATCTTCATCTCTCACCGCCTAACTTCCGTCTTCTCCGATCCATCAACCTCATTCATACTCCTCCAATTCATCTTCGTCAAGTGTTCTTCATCAAGAATCTGGATCCTAAGATTTTCCAGAAAAGCTCCCTCAAACTTCATCATCATCAACAAACTTCAGATCAACAACAATCCTCATCCAACCTTCAAGAATACCTTCAGATCATCATCTCCAGAACAAATTTCAGCAGAAGATCTTCATCCCTTCAAGTTTTTTCCCAGATTTACGTTATTCTTCTCGTCATCGCTTTTCCAGAACATCGTTAACGACTTCATCCACGAACAACTCCCATCCAGATCTCCCCAGATCTTCATGCAAGAGGACCGCAACCTTCAAACGCGCCCAGATCTGGTTCATCCACTTCATTGAAAATCTCTAGAACACCATCAAAGTCCTCTAACCGTCACCTACGAACGAGCGCCATGGATCTTCATAAGCTTCATCGTGGATTGGATATTTTACCTGGACTTTCGGATCTTCACGAGCTAGGGTGGTGATCAAGTTTGGTTTGAGGTTAATTGGGAAAGGTGAGGGTTGTCTGAGTTAGGGTGGATGAAGTGGAAGAGGAGAACGGCGGCGGAGAAGGGTTAGGGAATTAGGGCTCTTCAGAATGAAGGTGAAGGAAGGGAGGAGGAGAAGGGTTAGGGATTGGGCCTCGGGGCCCAATTGCGGGTTTTTTTTGAGAGACACCTCCCTTCATGTTTTTTCTGCTGAGAATGGGCTGGGCCCAACGAGGTGGCATGCTGGTTACACCCCGTTTCACCACATACACCCCCCTCTGTTTCCTGTGTTACTGATTGGGCTGGGCCCAATCCCCATTTGTTTTTTTATTTTTTCTGTATCACCCCCTTTGTAACTGGGTACCCCCTCCCCTCTTTTGTATTTTTTTCTTTATTATTATATTGTTTAGTTTCTTCTATTGAAAAAGAATAAAAAAAAGAATAGAGAAAGAAAAGAAAAATAGTAAAAGAAAAAGAAAAGAAAATATAATGAGAAAAGAAAAGAAAAGTGGAAAAACAATAAAAGAAAGAGGAGAAAAATATAGAAAAAATATGAAAAATAGAGAAAAATAAAGAGAAAAATATATTGAAAAAGGAGAGAAAATATTGTGAAAAAATACATAGAAAAATATGGAAAAATATGTTGAAAGAAAAGAGGAGAAAATATGTTGAAAGAAAAGAGGAGAAAATAGTTGAAAAGAAAGGAAGGAAAAAAGGAAAAAATATTAAAGTAGACTTAATATTTTTTAAAGCACATTTTCTTTTAGGATATATTTTCATAGAGATTATTTTACGGTTTTAGGGATCGTTTAGAAGCCCACTTGTTAGGGGGCTATTTTTTCATTCGACTTTTCAGGATAGGATAGGATAGTATTTCCTAGGAGATTTATTTTCAATATTCGATCATTGTAATCATTTTCCAGAATGTTAATAAAACGAGATTTGAGTTGTGGTCCCGAAGTAGCCGAACTACAGCTGCTCTGATTTCTCGTACCAGACGAGAATATGTAGGCATAGGATGCGATATCCTAGCGAGCACACTAACGACTGACTTTCTGTTCTCTCGCTGCTGTGCGATCGAGACTCTCCCGCTGACGACTAATTGTTACCCCTTTTTTCTCTTTTGCCCGAGCGCATTTGAGACCAAGTCATAGTTTTGCCCATAGGTTCCCGACCTTTGCAACCAGTTTGATTGTCTCACTACTGTGTGAGAATGTTTTGTTTAGCCGTAGTTAGCCCGAACTACGTAAAGCTCTGATCTTCCATGCAGTGTGGAAGTATGTAGGCACAAGACGCGAAGTCTTGGCGAGCCAATTTCCCCGTAGTCCCGAACTACGTTGACTCTGACTTTCTCTCTTGAGAATACGTAGGCATAGAGTGCGACGCTCTATCGAGTCAATTCCCATCCGTTTAGATTTAGCAGCCGTAGATAGATTGTTTTGCATCCTTTAGACAACCAAGCAAGCGTGGATCCCGTCGAGTACGACGGACGTGAGGGGTGCTAATACCTTCCCCTTGCGTAACCGACTCCCGAACCCAGGTTTTGGTTGCGATGACCATACCTTTCCCCGTTTTTTGCGAGGTTTACTTCGAGCGTTTCCTTTCCCTCCGTTGGGATAAATAACGCACGGTGGCGACTCTTCTGTCAGCCGGCGCCGATTTTCGCAGTAGCGACACACCAATTTAGGATTTTATGGTTTCAATCATTTATTAAGTGTTTTCGAATATGGGTGAATAAGATGAATAAAAATGAATATGAACAAGATATGAATAATATACAAGATATATAAAAATATAAACAAGATAATATTCATAATAATATATCAAGATAAATATTAACAAGTATGTGAACAAGATAATATAATCGAGATAATATTGACCGAAAAAGCAGTTGTATATTGACGAAAAGTAAAGTTAGTGGTTAGTCGATCTATGAATTGAACCGGGATGAAATTTAATGTAAAGACTTCATAGATCGTGAAAATGAAATAAAATCGAGATCGAATAGAAAATGAGGAGAGAAAAAGAAGGTGGTCTCGGATAAATCGCTATTTATTAATAATTTGACTAATAGCAATTTTTAGAGGTCTCATCATCGACCCACAAAATAAAATTGAGATAAAAAAGAAACGAAGATTTGATGAGATTTATACAAAAGTATTAAAAAAATACCACTCAAACATTCTTAACAAAAAATTGATTGATAAATAGACCAAATTGCTTAAAATAAATAAAAAAAGAAATGTAACATACAAAAACTGGGGGTTCGCTAAAACCCGGATGATGTGAAAATCAAAGGGCTATGGAATCATATGGGTTTTAGAAAACCCATCATCCATAACAAGATCAGGGTCCAACCGAAAAAAAAACAAAAAAAAAATGTTTGGGCCGAAACCCCCCCCCCCCCTGGCTCGTTCGAACATGGTACTTGCTAAAGCCACAAAGGAAAGCAACGCTTCTCTGGTCAAGAAAAAACTGAAACTTCCAAATGCCATGAAAAACAATTCCCAAAAAAGGTCACGATAAATAGAAGAACACGAAGTAATCATGAAAGTAGACGCCAAACGATCGTCGAAACAAAATCGACGCAAGGTTCAAGCCGCAAATATGACCTTCTTCGCGAATCCGGTCATCTCCGATTCAAAACCCAGGTTTGAATCCTTTTCTTCACTCTCATTAGATTTCCCTCTTCTTCTACCGATTCAGATTCACAGTTCTGTTTGAAAATGATTAAGGTTTTGGGTTGAGATAAGTTTTGATTTAGGGATCGTCCAAAAATGGATATGGGTTTGTTGTTTTTCAGAAGGAAAAAGGAAAAGATTCAAGTCTTCTGTTGTTGGTTTCCGAAGGTGTCTTGAAGGAAGAAAATGGGAGATCCGTCATGGTTAAGGAGAGTGGAGGATTCTTTTATGGTTTTTCCAAATGGTCGCGATGTGTACGAATCTGAGATTTGCAGAGGAAAAACTTGTGAGTCGTTAGTGGGTGGGATCAAAGACAATGATTTTTGGGATTTCTATTGAGAATCGTCTCTGTAACACCACTGTTGTGAGCTTGTTATATGCTGGTTTTGTGGGTCCTTTGTGAAATTTTTTTGTGAATTATGCAGTGTGTAACCGTACGTGAAAAAGTGTTGCCTGCTATGTGTTTTTGTTGCTTTCTTAGTAGTTGCAGAAAGTTGTTTGTTTTCTTGTGTATCATGTGTACATCCTATAATGGTGAAGACATCATTTGTATAAACAGGCCATCCTTTTGTTGTTGTTGCTCGTATTTGTAACTAATCTTATTTGGTGTGGGAGTGTCATGCGCAAGATGTGTATCGTGGGGTGTGCTAGAAGTTATGCGTTGTCGATTTTGCAATTTTCAGAGTACATACATTGTGACGTTGTGGTCATTGACGTTGGAAAGATGTGGATGCGTGAAGCATTTAGCTAATTTGTAGTGGGTTAGCATGGAGTGTATTGATTGTGTTGATAATGAAGGTAAAATATGAAAGATGTGGGTCGTAATGCTTTTGGCCTTGTGACTTGTACTGGTTTTTCCACATGATTCAAATAAAGCTGGCCATTTGTGATACTTCCTTGAAATCACTTCTTTTTATTTATTATTATTTTTAATGTGAATATAAAAATGGGCTTCAACTATTTTGCAAAAACCTTAATTCATGGGCCTTGGTAATGACTTTTTTTCCTTGTAATTTATCAATTTGGGTTATGGGCTATTATTGTAGAATTTGTGACATGGACTTTGACTTTTAAAAAAAAATCAAACTCTGTTTTTTCTTGAATTTCCATTTGAATCGAAATAGAATCCATCACGAATCAATCCTCCAAAAATAGTGTTGAACATGAATCAACCATGGACTTTGCATGAATTAGAGTCTCGAACCACAAATAAACCCAGAATTTATCATGAACATGGACTGGATTGGATTAAGATTCTGAATTAATAAGTTGTTTTGGAATTAATCCAGAATTGGTGCCGTGAATCAATAAATCGATCTGAATCTGGCCACTCAACTACTGATAAACCAAAGTTTTCACCATGAACCAAATTTTCAGCCAACAATATGCCTCGACATTAGAAGATAATGGTTTATCATTGGGATCTTGAGATCTTACATAAAACTTTGAATTGACTTTAACCCTAATTTACAGCCCAAACCGCAACACTTGAATCAAACACCCAGACCTTGATCTTAACGCAAGCTTGCATGCCCACTGAAACTCAATCACTGCAATCAACCAAAATATGATGTATAATTTTTTGAATTTATGAATAATGGGTAGTGGATGAATGTACAGAACGAAAGCTATACAAGGTAGGACAAATTTGGGGTATGACACCAGCGTCAAACGAAAGACTACAGAGTCCGTAGACCAATATCTTAACATGTTTAGACTGTTGAAAGCGCGATGCTTCACGCAAGTCCCTGAGCATGAACTAGTTGAAATAGCGGCTGGTAGTCTAGATTATTCGATTAGGAAAAATTACACATGTAATATCTCAGAGACATGGCTCAACTAGCGGATAGAGTCCGTCAGGTCGAGCGTCTAAAAAATAAGAAAACCCAGGCCACCAGATATCTTAAAAAAGAGAAAGTTTCATACGTGGCCACTAATGAATACTCATCTACTGATGAGGAACTTGTCGAGAGCAATGTAGTCAATGTGACTAAACTAAAGCCAGGACCCACGTACACATGCAAATAACTAAAGCCGTCAAATGGAAAAAGTCCTGTCGAAACTGAAAAAACAGACAAATATGTCACAAAAATGTATACTTTTGATGTATCTAAGTGTGATGAAATATTTGATTTGTTGGTTAAAGATGGTCAGATTATTGTCCCTCCTGGGGAAAAAGGTCCCTCGTTAGAAGAAAAGAAAAAAAGGGGATTATGTAAATTTCATAATTTCCTTGGTCATAAGACATCTCAATGTGTTCCTTTTAGGGATTTGGTGCATAAAGCTTTGAAGGAAGGTCGACTTCAATTCGACGAAAGGCCCAAAATGCAAGTGGACACGGATCCTCTGAAAGTCGAAGAGGCTTTGTATTCTGAGCTATACGACTGCATGATGGTGGAGGCTACTGAAGGTCTCAATGAGCGTCAAACGACTAAAATGGTTGAGTGCATGATGATCGAGGCTACTGGTGGTCCCGAAAAGAAGACTGAAGAGAAGCTCGAGGCAGTTTACCCTCAAGCTAGCGAGAGTCTGACTGATTTCCAGAAGATATGCAGGGTGAGCGGGTCGAAGGATGTGTTATGCCCGAAGTGCAACACCGTTTTCGACGAAAAGGCCACTGAGAAGTATGAAGTAACGAAAGTGGCACTGCCAGAGGGAAAGCCACAGGTCTCTTGGTTCGTGTTCGACAAGGACAACGCCCCTCAATGAAACGAAGAGTACATAAAACTGTTTTAACCTGCGCGTCCCAAAACGTTTGTGCCATCCTCAAATACCCCACAAGACAAGTGTGTGGTGCCAGTAAGCCAGCAAGGAAGCAAACATCCAAAGTGGAAGGCTTTGGATTTGGAGAAGGGAGAAAAAGCCCCAGACAAGGATGCTGAGCCCAAAGGTTACAGGGTTTCTCTCAACTACAAAGGAAAAAACCCTACAACAAGGACCCAGTGGAGGCAATATCAACGAAATAAGAAGGCAGCAAGAGAAGCTTCGACTTCGACTCTGAAACCTATGGGACCTGCTGGCCTGAAACGGTAGCACCCACAGACGAAGTGGGTTGAGAAAGGGAAAATTGTGACGAACCAGACAACGGTCGTGACGGCCGAGACTTCAGAAGAAAAAAGGGCGGTGTCAACCTAGAGTTCGAAGTACACATCTGAGGGTGAAAACAAGAAAGAATCGGAGTACTCTCTCCAGTCAGATGAAGAAGAACTAGAGTACACTCCTTAGTTGGAGGAGGAATATGACCCTCTACCAGAAGACGACTTCGACGAAGATATGTATGACGACACCAATGATGAAACCTATGGCAAAGATTTTGTTTTGAACTGCGTAATCGTTTCGATATTACCGGAAGAGTATGATAAGGTGTCAGAAGTCTCTGAAATGGAAGAGGATTTCCTGGAGGAAGAGGCTACTGCGGACAAGCCTCTATGCTACTAAGTGATGAACAGCGGGGTGGTGGAAGAACGAACAACTATGTTTGAAAGACCCAGTCCTGGGATGATGTACCACTTGAAACCATTATTCATAAAAGTAAAGATCGACGGGGTAGCCGTCAACAAGGTATTTGTAGATGGAGGGGCAGTTGTCAATCTAATGCCTCACTCATTGTTCACAAAGATTGGGAAAACTGAAGCTGATCTCCGAAAACACAACATGGTTCTATCCAACTACGAAGGGAAAACCAGCAACATTTTAGGGGTGGTCCAAGTTGACCTAGTTGTGGGTACCACTACCCGGTCGACGCTCTTCATGGTCATAAACTCGAAGGCAAACTTCAACCTCCTGTTGGATCGAGAATGTATCCATGGGATAAGGGCAGTACCTTTGACACTCCATCAAAGGTTGAGCATTTGGCGGAAGGACGGCGTTGTTGAGAACATAGAAGCTGACCAAAGTTATTACAGGATGGACGACACAAGGGGTACCAATAAATCCTTTGACCATCACCTAGAAAATGTGGCACCTTGTGATGATGGGTCGGGATCTTACACCTCTGTAGACACGGGTCGCGTCTTGAACTTGGACCCAGACTACGGATTCGTTTGGGATGCTGCTGACGCTGCAATGACGCCCACAGAAGAACTTCCACCCATAGGGTGGCCCACAACTGGTGAAAATGACTACTGAGTTAGAAAGTTTGACTCGAATTTTGGCTTATTTGGCTAAAAACAAACAAAAGTTGATGCTAGAAGGAAGAAAGAAACAAAATATGTCTGGAGATGCTGACAACAATACACAAATGATTAGATGATAAGGCCAAACAACAGCTTCAAAAAGCCGGAGGCTTGATTGCATTTATGACAATAACCCTTTAGGGTTTGAGAAAAGCCCATCAATCGAGCTGCAAAGAATGCAGGCCTAGGACCCACTCGAAGAAGTCGACTTGGGAGGCGGGGCGACAAAAAGGCCCACGTACATAAGCACTAAGGTTGGGCTGGAGATGAAGTTCAAACTGATTGAGGTATTGAATGAATACAAAGATTGCTTCTCCTGGGATTACGACGAGATGCCTGGACTAAGTCGGAGTATGATGGAACACCAACTTCTGATTCAACCAGGCAAAAGACCATTAAAGCAGTAGACACGATATTTCGCTCTGGAAATCACTTTAAAGATCAAGCAGGAGATTCAAAGACTGCTCAAAATATGGTTCATAAGGACTGCAAGGTACGTCGAATGGTTGGCAAACATAGTCCCAGTTATTAAGAAAAATGGGACTCTGAGGGTCTGTATAGACTTTAAGGATCTAAACAATGCTACCCCTAAGAACGAATACTCCATGCCGGTGGCAAACTTGTTGGTCGATTCGGCAACAGGTTTTAAGTATTTAAGTATGCTTGATGGGTACTCTGGTTACAACTAGATCCTCATAGCCAAAGATGATGCACCCAAAACGGCATTCTGATGCCCAGGGGCCTTGGGAACGTATGAGTGGGTGGTAATGCCATTAGGTGTAAAAAACGCTGGAGAAACTTATCAAAGAGCTATGAATGCTATATTTCATGACTTTATTGAAAATTTTATGCAGGTATACATCGACGACATTGTCATAAAGTCCTCATCGGAAGATGGTCATCTGAACCACCTTCGACGCTCATTTGAAAGAATGAGGAAATATAGATTAAAAATGAATCCACTGAAATGTGCTTTTGGTGTGCATGCAGGTGACTTCTTGGGATTTATAGTCCACAATAAAGGCATCAAGATCAACCAGAACAAAACCAGGGCAATTTTGGACCTGAAACCCCCTTCGACAAAGAGGCAACTCCAGTCTTTGTTGGGGAAGATAAAATTTTTAAGAAGGTTTATATCAAACCTAAGTGGCAAGATGAAGGTGTTCTCACCATTGCTCAAGGTCAAGAAAGAAAGTGACTTTTTCTGGGAGCAGGAGCAACAAGAGGCCTTCGACACCATCAAAGGATACCTCACAACATCGCCATTTTATTGCCATCCAGTATGAACCAAAGCATGAGGTAGTACATTGTTGCATTAGACGCAACCATAAGAAGCATTTTAGTGCAAGAGGATGGTTATGGCGTCGAAAGACCCATTTATTACCTTAGTCGAATGTTGATAGATGATGAAATTAGGTACACCATGATCGAAAAGTTGTGCCTATACTTGTACTTCTCCTGTAAGAAATTAAAACAATATATAAAGCCAGTTGAAGTTTATGTGTCTTCGCATTTTGATATTATTAAGCATATGTTGTCTAAACCTATTTTGCATAGTCGAATTGGAAAGTGGGCACTTGCGTTGACTGAATTCTCTCTGGCCTATATCCCGCTGAGGGTAATAAAGGGACAAATAGTGGCAAATTTCATCGTCGATCATGCAGTGGTCGATTCACCGCTTTTGATGGTCGACGCGGATCCCTGGAAATTATATTTGGATGGATCAAGTCATAAGAATGGAACAGGCGTTAGGATCCTGATAATATCCCCACGCGGCTACCCTACTAGATTTAAGTGTAGGGTCGACGGAAAATGTTCCAATAATGAGGCGGAGTATGAAGCCTTAATCACTGGACTTAAGATCCTCAAGGATCTAGGTTCTAGGAGGGTCGAGGTAAAGGGTGACTCTAAACTGGTGATTAAACAGATCACATGATAGTACAAGTGTGTCAAAGAACACCTCGTGATGTACTTCGCAATGGCGAAACGTCTTTTGGAATGCTTCGAGGTTGTTAGTGTTGCACATGTACCTATGATAGAAAATCAAAAGGCTAACGAGTTAGCACAAATCGCCTCTAGGTATAAAGTGTCAGCGAAAAAACTAGGAGACTTCATTGAAGTTAAGGAGAAGGTGGTGTCTAAGGTACCGCCATTGGCATCCGGTTTGTCAGAAGTTAACAGAATAGATAGCCCGACGGGGAAAGTAGCCACCAGTATGGGAAGCTGCGAGATTTTTGCCATTAGCGATCTGTCACCATCAGACTGGAGGAAGTCAATCGTTGAGTATTTGGAAAATCCAGTAGGGACGGTTGATAGAAAGACTAAGTATCGAGCCTTAAGCTACGTCTTGATGGGGAATGAGTTGTGGAAAACGACGCCAGAGGGGGTGTTGCTCAGATGCTTAGGGAACGCAAACGCATATTTAGTAATTTCAGAAGTCCATAGTGGGACATGCGGAGCTCACTAAGCTGGTCACAAAATGAAGTGGCTATTATTTCGACAGGGAATGTATTGGCCAAGTATTCTCAAGGATTGCATAGAATTTGCAAAAGGGAGTCAAGATTGTCAAAGACACGCAAACATCCAGCACATGCCAGCTAGTGAGTTGTACTTTATTGTCAAGCCGTGGCCTTTTCATGGGTGGACATTAGACATTATAGGGGAGATTCGACCAACCTCGTCAAAACAGCAGAAATTCATCTTTGTAGGGATAGATTATTTCACAAAGTGGGTAGAGGTTGTGCCCTTGGTAAAAGTGGACCAAGACACTGTAATCGAATTCATTAAAAACCATATTCTATACAGATTCGGGGTTCTTGAAACCATCACAACGGACCAAGTCTCCGTATTCGTTGGCCGAAAGGTGCAAGAATTTGCAGAGGAGATAGGGTTTAAATTGATCACTTCAACACCTTATTATCCTTAAGCGAACGGACAAGTCGAAGCGGCCAACAAGGTGCTAATTGGGCTCATTAAGAAACACGTTTCTAGAAAGCCCAAGAACTGGCATAAGATGTTGGATCACATTCTGTGGGCCTGTCAAACGTCTCCTAAGGAGTCGACCAGTTCGACTCTCTTTCGTCTGACTTTCGGTTATGATGCTGTTCTGCCAACAAAAATTTGTCTACAATCCATAATAATACAACATCAGCATGAGATCTCATTGGAGAAATATTGGAGCATGATGCTAGACGAAATGGTAGACTTAGACGAAGAAAGGATGGTGGCATTGGACAGGTTGTTACACCAAAAGGCACGCGTGGCCAGGGCGTACAACAAGAAGGTCAAGGAAAAGACCTTTGCAGATAAAGACTACGTATGGAAAATAGTCTTGCCAATAGATCGACGAGATCGAAGGTTAGAGAAGTGGTCACCAAATTGGGAGGGGCCATTCTAGATAACCCAAACATTCAACAACAATGCATATGAGATTCGAGAAATTGGTAAAGACCAACGATTCACAAGGATAAATGGGAAATATTTGAAAAAAATACAGACCTATGTTGTAAAAGTTCGAATCCAAAATAATATTCATTAATAGATGGCCTATGATGGTGGAAGGCTAACACAGTTACAGAACGTCTCTAACATGGAGTTACAACCAAATTATCAATGAAATTTAAAACAATACAGATTATGTAGGATACTTGGCCTTGAAGCTTTCAAAAAGGGTCCTCTCGTGATCCACCCTATGTTCCAAAAGAAATTTCCTCCGCCACATTTGATCAATGTTATTCTTGAGTGCAAGGGCGTTTTCGACATGAGTTATCCCTTGGGATACTTTTTAATCGATTGCCTCTTGAGCTGGCAGAGATTCATCAGAATCCAAAGAGGCCTTCTGCTTCTCAACCTCAGCAGTCTTCCTCTCAAGTTCCGCCATTTGGGATCTATAGTCAGATATTTATTGGTCGAGGGCTTGACGTTTGTCAGAACGTTCCTTCTTCGTGGCTTCAAAATCTTCGAGTTTTTTCTCGCAAACAGAACTAAGATACCATGCACGTTTCATCTCGTTGATCTTCCCCCTAATTTGGGTGTCGTCCTGCTTACATATCGACAGGTCTTTCTCTAGCTGAGTGAAGAAGGACTTAAACTCAATAAAGTATTTGGCCATAGGGGAAGGCACGTTAAAGAGGGAAAGCTAGTCCAGGATTTTAAAAACATCACAAGCCACAACCGACTCTTCTGCCACGGCGTCTAGAAATTTGTCCTCAAACAGATACGTCTTCAATTGTTGGTTTCAGTAACCTAGACGAACAACACTAAGTGAACAAGAATAGACAAAATCAAACAAGCCACCAAGAAAGAAACTAATACCTGAGGATTGAGAGTTTTTAGTTTCTTTTCCACCCTGGTAAAGGTCAGCGCTATAGGAGGCTCCCTCTTTCAACCCTGAAAGGGGGAAGATAGAGTAAGATGGTGACTGTTTAAAAGACAGAAGAAGAGTAAAGAAGATACCTTTTTGGGATCTTTAGAGACACCAACTTTTGTAGGGTTTTCAACAGGAATAGAGATTTGTCGCGGTGAGAAACGGATGTCAAGTTATTAATTAATTTGAATCTTAATTCATTGGTTCACCATCGGTTTTTTTATTTGTCCAAAGGAAGGGAAAAATATCGAATTATCCAAGATGCAATGCAAATGCAAAAGCTAGAGAGTTAAAGGTTCGGAGGTTGGTTAAACTTAGGGAAGGTGCTAGCATCCTAAGTTTCTGTAGTACTCTACAGGAACCTCTTATTTTATGTGTTTATTGCTAAGGATTATCTGCTTAAAGGGGAAAGACCTAGTGGTTTAATTCTAAGTATACTCGCCAAGACGTCGCATCTTGTGCCTACATATCCTGATGGGAATGGAATCAAAGTATTTGTAGTTCCCCTAAAGGGTTTGAGAAACCATTGACTGTTGGTCAAAGTTCAAAAGGGATAAGGTTTATTGATTGATTGATTCTAGTAGAAAAGACAAGTTGTCATCTTAAGGGAGAACACTTGGCTTAACCACCACAACTTGTAGGAGCTGGTCTTTGCATTGTCTTGAGAGAAGGGCTCAAACACTCGGATTTTATCGACGAGTATGCCACTATCTCCCTCAAGCAGAAAATATCTTATCACACGATTGCGTTATGGGGTAGGAGAATTATATCTCGATTGTCAAGATGACTAACATCTTATTCTCTTGTAGGGAGAAAAGTTTGATTGAGTTTAAAATGGTTTATCTAAGTTGTAAAAGAAAAAGTCCTCCTTATGGGGTAGGATCTAAACTTAAGTGATCGACTTGAAAAGGATCAAGGATCAAGTGGGGATTGTGATGCAAATGAGATGTGATACGCACAAATGGTTAAATCATGCGTAGGTTTTTCCTTTAGACATTATGCGACGCGATAAAATAAATGACGATAAAATAAAAGGCAAATAAATAAATCCATACAACAGAAAGCAAGTGCTAAAAAACGAGCCGAGTGTGGGAGTCATGAATATTCGAATAAAGTCGGAGTCGAGGGATAGAAAGGGAGTGTCGCGTTGATTGAGTTATGCGAGACGAATTTTAAGAGAAATGTTGAATTTTACGTAAATTAATTAATTTAGGTGAGATTAACTTGTGAGAAATTACATTATTCGGTGAAATTAGATTAGATTATGAAAATAGATTAGGTTTCTAGATTTTTAAATAAAATTGATTTATTATTAGATAAGGACATAAATTGGTTATTATTATTAAATAAAAGTTAATTAAGTTGGAATAGTTTAAAATGATAAATGATCTATATAAAAAAAACTCTTAGATATAAATAATTTATTAGACATTATAAAAAGGTTATTGTTAAAATTCAAATTATTAGAGAAATAGGTTTTCATTATAAAAATGTGGACAAATTAATAGAATATTTCTTAAAGAAAAAGGTGTTATTATTAAAGTTGATTAAGGATTATTAAAAGATTATAAAAAGAGATTCATTTTAAATATTAAATAAATGAGTTATGAGATAAACAAATATTAATTAAGTTGTCTAGAAATATAATGCCAATTAAGTTATTTTAAAAAAAAAGCTAATTAAAAGGATAAGTTTTGGCAATTCAATTAATTATAACAAAATATATTTAGTTATTAGAGGCTGATTTAAAAAACTAATTATTAATTAGAAAGGTTAAAAAGATTAATTAATTAAATAGTTAATTATGAGAAGTTAAATGGAATATTAAAGGTTAAACGGAAGATTAAGGGGGTAATAGAGGAAGGGCAAATTATTGGGTGCGACGCAGGGAAATGGGTTACGGTGGGGGAGCAGGTTGTGGTGCATTGGATGCTGATCTGATGCGGGTCAGATAGGTGCATGTGAGGGGTGCATTGTGTCGTACGTGGGTGTGCAACATACGATTATTGTTACAAATAAATAGAAAAGGCAACACACTAAAAAAAAACCTAAACCCTTCCCCCCCAAGTCTGCTGCACCGTCCACTCAGCTTGGTCTCTTCCCTCTCTCTACTTTTCAAAATTATTTCTCTCTCACCGCTCGCGTTCTCACTCTTGCATGCCTCCGATTCCTTTCTGCCATGGTTGTTCCTCTGTGATTCTCCTTCATCATCCTGCCAAAAAGAAAAGAACAGAAAAAAAGTTAACATAAAGTCCCTACCCCAACGAAGGTCGGTGGTGGCGACTTCGGTTGGCGGATTGGGGTGATGACGATGATGAGGTTGACGGATGCGAAACGATGATGTCGGTTTTGCAGGTTGAGTGACGATGTCGTTAGACGTTGTTCTCGATCTCGTAGTTGTGAGAATTGTGAGTTCGGTTGTTCGTGATGAGGACCCAAGGACCTCTGAGCTTTCGCGATGATGAGTTCTTTAATCTGAGCTTTTGGTGCTTTTGGGATTTCGTTTTTTCGAGCTTCTCCCATGGTTTCGTTTTTTCGGTCCGTTATAGTCCGTTTTGCAAAAAACGCATTGAAGTTTTTTCTTAAAAAGTTTCTTCTTCTGATGATTCTTGTCTGCTGATATTTTTGGAAGAATTTTTGGATATCTTAATTCATTTCCATTTTCGTTCAGACCGGTCTGATTTGTATTCGGAAAATATTAACTTTTCTTCTTCATATTGATGTGCTACTGATGTTGAAAAAAAACAGATTCAGAAGTCTTTAATTGATTTTGGAAAATTCTAATCCTTTCCTCTTTCATATCAGACTTGTTATTGGATTTGGAAACAAACGTTTGATTTACCGAATTTGAAAAGAACAGATCCTACTTGATCTTGATGGCTTTGATTCACGCTGTCCATGTTGTTTTCGAATCGATGATGTTTGGGCATTTCCGTTTTTTTGATCTTGATGGTGACGTGGCACCGTTGGATTATTAATTTTAATTATTATTTTTATGAAGCTATTGAGATGACGGACTGCTGTTGAATGTTGTTATCACTTTGTTGCTGTTGAGACCCCCTTTTCTCGAGGGCACCACGGTGGGCTGGTTGTTGGGCCATTGATTTGGTCAAAATCTCCTTTTGGACTTGTTGACTTTTGACAATGCTAAAATTGGACTTTGACCCGCGGGATTGACTTTGAAATTGATAAGAACAGAAAAAGAATTTCCTTGATGTTGCTGAGCCAAAAGAGTAATTGTACCTGATTTTGGAAGCTGACGGCGACTTCGGTTGTTACCCTTCCGTCCCGGCCCGGTGATGACAATTTCCTGAGGGCTGAGGCAAAAACAAATAAAAATATTTTACTCTAAATTTAACTGTTGTTCATTGTGAAGGTTTTACATTTGATGAAGATGAAGATCCAAAGCTAGAAGATCCAAGAAGTTAGAAATCTTAGGATGTAGTCTTTTTAGGAGTTCATGTAATTTAACAATCCTGTAAATTGTAATCCAAAAAGTAGCTTGTAGTTCAATCCTTGTGATGAAATGTGAACCACTTGATTAATGAACTTTACTTCTGATGCATGTTTGACTTAAAAGCAAACGAGTAACCATAATCAAACTTCCACTTTCCATTTTAAGAGATGCTTTAATAAAATTAACTGGCCGAATCTCGCAACATCAAAAATACGTCCAAAACCCCGTGAATTCAACTGTGGTCTTAATTTGCGAAACATAACGGTTTGCAAATGATACTCGGGAAACTTTGAACAAAGAGGACTTGATTACTCTTCGCACGGACAAAAACATCGCCATAATGTCTCGGAGGATCGTAAAATCCAAAGTGTACTCAACTCGGCCCTCCCTTACAACATAATTCTATGACTTGGGGAACTATTGATAAAGACATCGTGTCCTGTTTAGTAATAACCCAGAGATGGCTTGAAGTGCTTAAGTTGGGAGAAATAAAATTACCTACTTGACATTCCTGCACAAGCTCGTTAGTTGCAAAAACATAAATATGAAATTAATGTCAAATAACGACAGAAAAAGCGTAAAAGAGGTGGGATATAATGGTAAAAAATTAGTGTGTGACAGATGCCACTATTTAAGTTTCTTCTATCCGGAGATATGGTGATTGAAATCTTCTTCTCAACGCGATAGGAGGAACTTAAATATAAACATTGCACAAATTTTTGGCCCTAAGATATCACCGAATGCAGATGATATGCAATGATATGAAGATGCAAGACAAAGGGTCCTGTGGAGATAGGATGCCATAGGGGGAAAAAAACTAGACGCAGCACGCGAGAAACATAAGAGAGACAAAGAAAACAGGCCCGACGAAGCGAGACTCCACGGGGAAAGGAAACAACCAGCATTGGGGAATCTCCAGATAAAGATACAATATAATACCACCAAGAGTATAATAGCTTAAACAGATAGGCGAGAAGCTTGAAAGTGAAGGATAAATTATTACTGAATGTGGTAATCCAAACAACGGTAATAACCAAAATGAACTTTCTTGATCGAATCATAATTCAACTTTTCTTCAATTGAGTGCTCCATTTGAAAAGAGTAGAAAGATAAACCTCCCCACGCCTCATGATTTGTGTGCCATGAACGGGTCTCAGTTTCTTAAAATAAACCTCCCCACGCCTCATGGTTTGTGTGCCATGAACAGGTCTCATTTTCTTGAAATAAACCTCCCCACGCCTCATGGTTTGTGTGCCATGAACGGGTCTCAGTTCCTTGAAATAAACCTCCCCACGCCTCATGGTTTGTGTGCCATGAACGGGTCTCAGTTTCTTGAAATAAACCTCCCCAACGCTTCATGGTTTGTGTGCCATGAACAGGTCTCAGTTCCTTCCTGGAATGGAAAATACTCGTGAGAGCATCTTCACCGGGCAATTGGAATTTTGCTGGAAATAAAAGATTTCAGCAGTAATCCATAATCTACTGGAGATTGTAAAACTTCACCGGGGATCTTCGGAAGAGATGTAGGCCAGTTGATTTGCAAATATGTCATCTTGAATAAAGAGATCAAATGTAATAAACTTCACCAAACTTCTCGGGAGAGATGCCATTTGATGGAATTAAACTTGTGTGATGAACTCACTGGGGAATGCATCCCTGAAGAGTGCCTTTGTTGTAGCTGTAAAATGTATAGATCCTTTGAAGTGAAAATTCTAAAATAAAGAGAAAATATTTGTAAAGTCTTCGACAAACTTCTCTGACGGATTTTCAGAGAGATGCCATTTGACAGTGTTAATAATCTTGATAAGATCACTAGGGATGAACAAGCTGTCTTGAGGAGACTGCCATTTGTCATCTTAATAGAAAATCTGATCAAAACAAGTTGCTCAAATAAAGAGGTCGCTTGTAGTCTAGGTATAAACTGTTGAGAAGATCTCGTAAGATTGCTGGAGAAACATCTTATCTTCAATGGTGATCTTCATAAAGATTCTTCCTGGGGAGTAAAGTGCAAAATAAATGCACGCTTAATCAAAATCTTGGAGATACCCAAAGTGATCGCCAGGGACCGAATTTCAATTTAGGAAATAACTGAAGAGAAACTGTCAAGCAATACCCGACCATTGAGGTATGAACTCAAATGGGAATGTACTACAACAACCGTCCTCCACGAGGATCGAACTCTATGGGGAAATAGAAACATTGTGCTCTTTCTACCTAGGGATGATGACTCTACTTGGAAGAATAAGACACATCCAATAACTTGGGGAAAGCACAACCAAAGCGACAGACCAAACCAACACAAAGATGCAGAGTGCACATGCTATGCTATCTATCTATATGCTATGTGTATGCTAATAAAACCAACAGAGATGAAATAGGCATCTCGAGCAAAGAGGCACTCAAACCAAATCTTCACAGATCAAACACCGCCTAGAGAATGTAAGCTTTCTTAGAATTCCCTCTGGGGCACAAAATATCAGACTTCGTCACAGGATAAAATAAATACCCGCTGCCTCAGAACAGTCTTCATCTGTCTTGTATAGGAATCATGGTTCGGTATTTCTATGAATGAAATAAACATCCATGGACGTCCATTTATTGTTCATATATCAAGTAAAACAATAAATTTGAAAAAGGTTTTAGACTTGTTCTAGAATTGTCTATCAAGATAAAACATTTAACGCACAAGAAGTAAGAAAAAAACAGTTTTATTTATTAAAAGGTAGTCAGCAAAAGGCATGACTCCAATATTACAATGTTGGAAAATAACAATAATGATTACATCAGGGGGATAATAGCCCGTTCTCCCTAGGTCAACTTGAACTTCCTAGGTTTTAAGCAAAATATCTCTTAACAGCATCCACATTCACTAGGAGGGTAATCTCTTCTCCATCCATGGTTGCTAACATCAAAGCACCTCCTGAGAAGACTTTCTTCACCACATACGGACCATCATAATTTGGAGCCCACTTTCCTCTGGAATGGTGAGGAAAGACTGAATCTTCTTAAGCACAAGGTCACCTTCCTTGAATTCACGGGGTCAAACCTTCTTATCGAACGCCTTCTTTATTCTCTGTTGATACAACTGGGTGTGACACAATGCCGTCATTCTCTTCTCTTCAATCAGGTTCAGTTGATCATATTTGCTCTGGCACCATTCAGCCTCTGATAATTTTGCTTCCATCAAAATTCACACAGAGGGAATCTCAACCTCTATCGGGAGTATAACTTCCATACTGTAAATAAGTGAAAATGGAGTTGCCCCAATCAACGTGCATACCGAAGTACGATATCCATGTAGATCAAATGTGAGCATCTCATGCCAATCCTTTTATGTAACGACCATCTTCTGAACTATCTTCTTAATATTCTTATTGGCAGCTTCAACGACCCCATTCATCTTCGGTCTGTAAGGAGAAGAACTATGATGCTCAATCTTGAATTCTTCTCACATTTGAGCTGATTCTTGATAAACTTAACAACCACATGTCGAGTCACATTAGCATAAGAAGCCGCTTTGACCCACTTAGTGAAATGGTCAATCGCCACTAAGATGAATTGGTGTCCATTAGATGCTTTCAGTTCTATCATTTCAATCATATCAATGCCCCACATGGAGAAGGGCCAAGGAGACGAGATAACATTCAACAAAGTTGGAGGCACGTGAATCTTGTCTGCGTAGATTTGACACTTGTGACATTTCTTAGCAAACTTGTAACAGTCGCATTCCATCATAATCCAATAATAACCGGCTCTTAAGAGTTTCTTAGCCATAGCATGTCCGTTGGCATGAGTGCCAAAGGATCCTTCGTGAATTTATGTCATTAACATGTCCGCTTCACGCTTGTCAACACATCTTTGCAAGACCATGTCAAAGTTTCGCTTGTACAGCACATCACTACTCAGGAGAAAATTGCCAGCTAATCTTCTCAATGTCTTCTTATCCTTGTTATAGGATCCCAACGGGTACTCTTGCTTTCTGAGAAACACTTCTATATCGTGATACCAGGGTTTACCGTCTTCAACGTCTTCAATGGCAAAGATGTATGCAGGTCAGTCTAGACGTCTTACATCAATCTGAGGACAATCATTCTACAAGTTTACCACAATCATGGAGGCCAAAGTTGCCAACGCATCTACTATCCTGTTCTCGTCACGAGGGATATGGTGAAAGTCGACTCTATCAAAGAAAGGTAACAGTCTTCTTGCATAATCCCTATACGGGATCAAATTGTCCTGCTGTAGCACCCCAAAATTTGCCTTTCGTTTTAACCGTAACTGCCTTTTGTTTCTTTCCATTTTAGCATTTTTGCATTGCATAGAATTCGTACTCGAGTCATGGGATCAAGGCGTTCCTGTGACTCAGGTTCATTTTGGAGCAAAAGACTAAACAACGAACAACGAGCATCAGAGGCTCGGGCATTTATTTTACCCAGCGGTCAAGCGACCGATTTAATTTTGCAGGTTAATTTCAGATCAGAAAGCAGCACTCAGGCTCATAACAAGTATTTTCACGGTGATAACATTCAAAAATGAGGTTCAGCAGCTCAACAGAGCTCTAGACAGTGTAAACAGGGCAAATGGACAGATTTCCCTCCAAAAGGCGCCAGAATTTAAAATTTGAAGGTGTTAATCGGTTAACCTATATGGTTAATCGATTAACCAAAGGAAAATTAGCCTAGATTTGGAATTTTAACAGTGTTAACCGATTAACGCATATGGTTAATCGGTTAACCATAGCAGATTTTGCCCTGTACGTGATTTTGCAAGCCAATTGCACTTGGGGTCCAATTTTGATCACTTTGGAATTCAAATTTTCACTTGGGATGGATCTAGAACACCTTTAAATTTCAGATTTCCCTCCAAAGTCCCATTCCACATTCTAAGCCTTGATTTCTAATCCAAATTCCAATCCTTGCTTTGGATCCCAAACCTAAGTCATATTTAAGTGATCCACTCCAAACCTCACCATCCAATTTTCATTTCTCACATTCATTTTTCAAAATTGATCAGAATTCTCTCTCAAATTCTCTCAACTTCTCCATTTCCAAAACTCACTCAAAGCTCTTTTTTATTGGAATTCTTGATTCTTCATTGGAATCAATGGATTCTTGAGCATAATCCTCCATTTACCATCATCATTGGATCAATTTTCATCTTCAATTTTTGTGCAAGCTTGGATCTGAATCTGAAGTTGGATCTAGAAGTGATTATTTGAAGCTTTTTGACTCAAATTTGGTGGATCTTTATTCATACAACAACAATTATTGTGGATCTTGATGTTTTCCGGAGTTCTAGCATTTGATCTACTCAAATTCAGTTGATCAACATTTATCGAAGCAAATCTCCGCTTCGAAGGTTGGAATTCTCAATCCGATTTAATTTTTTGAGCTTATCATGTTAATCTTCATATTCGATTGAATTTTGTTGATTTCGATCCGTTCTATTTGTGATATGGCTGTGTAATTGTGTGTCCATGCTGTTGGATCTTTGTTTTCTGTTGTTAATTTTGTGCTTAATTGATAAGTTGATCTGTTGGAACTTTGGATAAGAAGTTTTTATGCTGGAAGTGATTTTCGCTGCTGTTTTTAGCTTCTGGTGCAGTGTTAATCGGTTAACCTATATGGTTAACCGGTTAACCAATTCAAATTTTCAAAAAAAAAATTTCAAACATTAACATTGTTAATCGGTTAACGCATATGGTTAACCGATTAACCTATTCAAAACTTCAGATTTTCTAAACTTTTTAAGGTGTTAACCGATTAACACTGTGCCAGAATGTCATATTTGCTGTTTTGCTTGCATGTTTGCATACAGTTTCGATTCGAATCATCATAGATCAGTGTGATGTATTAGGATTGAATTGTTTTGGATAATTGTCACTGTTTGTGGTTGATTAATCATGATTTTGTTGACATGTGTTTTCATTTTTCAATTGTTTGCATGCTTGTGTATGTGGATCGAATTGAACCTTTGTTTGCATGTTAATTTGCTTTCACCTCTTGTTTTCCCCACATGTTTGCATCATTCTTGCATCGCTGTTGAGGTTGAGATGCGCTTGTGGCGGCTGCTGCCCCATACATTTTTCCTCCCTCCCACCATTCTAAGTGTGCATTTTCATGCTTGCATTTTTCTACTTGTGATTGATCCTTCCTTTGTTCTTCTTGTGCTTTTTTCCATGATCCCCATAGGATTCCTAGTCCCTCCGTTTAGGATGGGAGCAGGAGAGACATTAGGTGCTCAATCCAAGTATGCTAACATTAGGGTAGATGTTTCCCCTTTTAATCCGAACCTTAGGACCACTTTGCATGACAACGTTAGGGCCGAGTTTCCCTTAGACCTTCTGTGCGTCTCTCTTCTCATCTCAAAACCATGCTAATTCATCTAATAAAGGCGATAAACGTTGCGCGCTACGAGCCTTAAGCTACATGGGGAGTGATGAGTGAGGGGTCTCCTCTCGCTTATATAGAGTGTTTAGTATACGTCCCGTTTGGGGGCGATATACGACGCATTCGCCTCCATGTCATAGGCTTTAGTGCAACGTGAATCACAAACCAAATTAATTCACTTCACTAAAAAACACAAACAAATTTCAAACCTTTTTCCTTGGGGATTAATCGACAACTTTTTTCAGAAAAGAGTGTTGTTAAGCTTCGGTTCTACCGCAAACAGTCTTAGTCCTTAACTGCTGGAACGGAGGTTTAACCCTACTCGGTTAAAACACTTAATCAACATGTGGTTTCGTGTTAGCCCAAACTACGTTTTCTCTGATCTTTCATACTAGATGAAAGTAGGTAGGCACAAGACGCGATGTCTTGGCGAGCAACCTTCCCCCCCTTCTCTCCTGTAGTTAGCCGAACTACGTTGACTTTGACTTTCCCATTGCACGAGGGAATACGTAGACACAGAGCAGCAATGCTCTGCCGAGTCTCTTTCTTTTCTTTTTGTCCCGCAAGCCTGTAGCGTAGATAGTTTAAACACACCCTTAGATAGACAACAAGCGTGGATCCCGTCGTGTACGACGGACGTGAGGGGTGCTAATACATTTCCCTTGCGTAACTGACTCCCGAATCCAGGACTTGGTTACAATGACCTCGTCTTTTTCCCTTTTTTGTTAGGTTTTCCCGATCGTTTCCTTTCCCTATCTTTGGGATAAATAACAAAAGGTGGCGACTCTTCTGTTTTCTGCCGGGTGTTTTTCGCAGTTGCGACAGCTGGCGACTCTGCTGGGGACTCTATTTCCCTATGCGAGTCACTCCTAGCGCTTGTCTGTTGCATCTTTGGGTGTTTACTTTTGTGCAGTTATTGTTTTATGTACATTATCTATTGTATACTATTGCATTGCATTCTTGTTGCTGCTGTGTTGTGGTTTGGGTTGTTCCACCGAGAGATAAGTCGGACCTGGGCTTGAGTGTACATATAGGATTAGAGTGGAGATTAGCGGGAGCTTGTGTGGCGTTTGGCTGCGCAATAGCTCGCGTGAAATTCACATTCAGACGAGGTTTTTCTTTGGAAATATTCTATCCTGCGCGTCTGGTGTAGTTGAGGGAATATTAACTTAGAGAGAATCTCAACTCTGGAGACTGTTCATTTGGGAAGTCAGCTAAGTGAGGTCGCTTCGTTAGACTATGATGCCAAACCGGAAACGGTGAATGTATCATCATTTCTCAAAAGTCTGTGACACTGACCACCCGCATAGGATGTCGTACCTTTCAAGACTAGAACCCACATGTGAGAGGGAGGAGTTTTTGCAGGAAATCTGGCCTTCAACCAACCCTGGTTTTCTCATCAGTGCAGAATTTGGATCTTGAGTGTTCTATCCAGTGTGTTATCTTAGTGTTTTGATTAGAGCGGAGCTCTGGTTGAATTCAGTCAACGATACAACAACGCATTTGAGCATTGGATACCTTGATCCCATGTGTGCATTTGCATAATCATTCTGCATTTAACATTGCATGTTTATGTGTGTTACAGGTTCTCGTCTTTCCCTTGATTCTGGTACTGGTCTTCTTTAGAGATGGAAGTTAGCAGAAAGAGGATTGTTGTGTACAAGTTTCAGGCACCTGAGTTAGGATCTTTATTTGGTCTGATTTCGATGGCTGATCCTGGTGTTCTCGCAGCTTTCAGAAACCAGTATGGTGGAATTCTAAAGTTTTTACGTAAGCTTATGACTTATGAACATGGAGCTATTCATACCCTGTTGCAGTTTTATGATCCTCCACTGAGATGCTTCACATTTCCGGACTATGTGTTGGTTCCGACTTTGGAGGAATTTGCTTACATTTTAGGTGTTTCGATTCTGAACAAAGTGCCTTTCTTCAGCTCCGAAGAAGAACCTAATCTTGAGAAGTTATTCGCCGCTCTTTATTTGAGCGCCTCTGACTTGGCAGGTCATGTTATTAGCAGAAACGGAGTCTCCGGATTTACTTTACCCTTCCTGGTCGACAAAGCCCGAGAATATGCTGACAAAGGTTGTTGGGTGGTTTTCAGTGCTATCTTGGCTCTGTGTGTCTATGGCATTGTGTTGTTTCCCAATGTACCTAACTTTGTGGATTTTGATGCTTTTCATATTTTCGCTTCCAAGAACCCCGTACCTATTCTTCTAGGAGACTTGTATCATTCAGTGCAGTACAAGAACGAGAAAAGAAGAGGAAATATGGTTTCTTGTTGCGCACCGCTGTTGCATAAGTGGTTTGTTGATCACCTTCCTCGCTCAGGAGCTTTTGTGAATTCCACGCACTCATATGAATGGTCGAAGAGGCTTATGGGTTTAACGGAGAAGAATATTGTCTGGTTCAACCGATACTTGTTGGGTCGTGAGCTTATCTTCAGTTGTGGTAGCTTTCCTAATGTGCCCTTGATGGGGAGGAAAGGCTGTATCAATTATAATTCTTCTCTTGCTGTAAGACAATTCGGTTATGCTTTGAAAGGACCTCCGAAAGAAGAGGAAGTGCAGGAATCTCTGTACTTCACAGGTGTAGCTGATCCTTGTATCTTGGCCCAATTCGTGGACGCTTGGGGTAAGATTCACAAGAAGGGAAACTTTCTTTAGGCAAAGGAGATTGTAGAGCCTATGATCCATACTCAGATTGGATTCAGAAGAGGGTTGAAGAGGTACTACTGCCATTTCCTGTTGAAGCACCATTGTATCCCTTAGTCATTGAGTCGCCTACAACTGTTGATATCTCGAGATATACCAAGCTTTGGGTAGAGAAGGAAGATATGCGCAAAGAGAATGAAGAGTTGAAGCAAGAAATCAGTCAGCTAAAGCATGATAAGGGTGAAGCTGTGTATTTGGCCAAGACAAATGCACAATGGTTGACTAAGTTGAAGGAAGAACTTGCTGATCAGGTACAAGCACGGAAGCAAGTCGGTCTTGATCTGAAAAACACTTGTGATGTTCTGAGGAGTAAGAAGGAGGATTTAGATAGAGCCTATCTGAAGATATCTAAATTCAATGAGCAATGGAATGCTACCTTGGATGCTAACAAGAGTAGAGAAGATCAGCTTCGTGTTCAGATTGATAAGCTGAAGGCGCAATTTAAGGCTAAGGAGAGGGATTTATTGTTAGAAACATTCCACAGAAGTACGATCGAGCAGAAATACCAAGAAACTTTGTCAGCACTTGAAGAGTTCAAGATTCAGGCAGAGGTGAAGAAACCCAGGCTTGAGGATGCCTTCGGCGAAGATGCTTGGGAGGATCATTGTCATTATCTCTGGGATGTGATACGCAAGAGGGATGTCCTCATCCGAGAGTTGATGGAGAGGCCAGACCATCCAGATACAAAGGAGATGCTTGAGGAGTCTCAAGAGTGGCGTAGAGATCATGGCTACTAGGAGTTTTATCTTTTGTAGTTTCATTTGATTTTGTATCTTGATCATCACCAGAGATGTGGGATGAGATTTGTATGCGGATATTTCTCATTTTGGTTATATTATTTTAGCTTTACTTGATATATGAGAAGTTTCATTATGGTGTTCTTATCCATCTCTGTTGTTCTTGTTTGTTGAAACCGGAATCAAGGGGGAAGATCTCCCTGTGCATACATAGACATGTTTGCATTTTGCATCTTGCATTCTCATTTGCATTGCAGGTTATTCTTGGTGGCCTTGTGTTCTTATCTCTGTTTAGTTTTCTTCAATTCAGGATTGAGGAATTCAGTTTCCACAGTTACTCTACTTGAGGGAATCAGCAGAAGGTGAGGGATCAGGTTCAGGCAGAATTGCAGGAGGTCAGGGCTCGTATGGCCCAATTCATGGAACGGATGCAGATTTTCGCCAGTGGACAAGAACACCTGAGAACTATAGTCCAGCCGTTGATAGCACGGGTTGATGAAGACGGTGTTTTTCACGGAGGGGCTGGTGTTATTCATCCTCCGGTTGGTGGGTCTATTCCTCAAGGTATTCCTACTGTTGTTGAACCTCCAGGTGCAGGAGCTGCTGGTGAGAACGGTAATATTGCTGGTAATGGCAGTGTGTGCGTTGTGCACGGGGTTGTTGGGCCTCATTGGGAGGATAATCAGGATGATATATTTTTTGTGAAAGATCTGGAGGGCGGTTTGCCGACCGAAGCTGACCGAAGGTTCAAACTGATTGAGGAAAAGATGAAATCATTAGAGAATCAAAACTCTTTGGGCTTGGATATGTCTGATCTTGGTTTGGTTCCTGGAGTCAGGATTCCCCCAAGTTTAAGGTTCCCGATTTCAATAAGTACAAAGGGACGACTTGTCCCAGAGTACACATTCGGGCGTACTTCAGGAAAATGTCTGCCTATTCCAATGACGAGAAGCTGTTGATGCATTTCTTCTAGGATAGTCTGGCAGGGGCTTCGTTGGAATGGTATATGGGGCTTGAGAGAACCCATATTCGTAGCTGGAAAGAATTGGCCAAGGCTTTTGTACGCCATTATCAATATAATAGTGATCTGGCACCCAATCGAGTACAATTGCAGAGTCCGTCGTAGAAAAATTCTGAGAGTTTTAAAGAATACGCCCAGAGGTGGCGAGATCTGGCTGCAAGGGTACAACCCTCTATGGTTGATAGGGAGTTGATTGACCTGTTCATGGCTTCGCTACTGGGTGTGTACTTTGAGAAGATGACAGGCTGCATGTCTGCAAGGTTTTCTGATTTGGTGATTACCGGTGAGTGAATTGAAAGTGGGATCAAATCTGGTAAGATTTCCAATGGTGGTGGATCTTCTTCGGGAGGAGCGAAGAAGCCGTATTCTGCAAACCCCAAGAGAAGGGAAGGGGATGCAAACACTATTTCTCATAAGGGTAAGGGCAGAGTTCAGTCTCGTCAGCATCAGCAAGTTGCTACCGTAAATATCCCGGCCGCAGCTCCGTAACAAGGCAATGCTCCGCGACCTTATCCTGCTAGGCGCAGGATGCCTGATAGGTATTTTACGAATCCTCCGATACCATATTCTCAGTTGTTACAACGGTTGTTGCAATTATAGTTGGTTCAGAAGAGGACCTTGGCTCCTCTCACAGGTATACCGCCTCCTGGCTACGATGCAAACGCTCATTGTGATTTTCACTCTGGCGCCCCAGGCCATGATATTGACCACTGTAAAGCTTTTAAGCATAAGGTCCAGGATTTGCTTGATTCCAAAGCTATTAACTTCACCAACGAGGGGCCCAATGTTACTCAGAACCTGATGCCAGATCATGGGGTGGCAGGAACCAATGCCATTATTGAGGGTGAAAAGTTGAATCTGATAACCGATGTTGAAGATTTAAAAACTCTGCTTGGTTTTGTGAAAGCTTGTTTATTGAAGAAGGGAGTATTTCCTGGTTGTTCTGCTGACTTCTCAGAATGTGAAGCGCAGCCTGAGGGTTGTGATCTTTTGAAGAGGGGTATTCAGAGAATGATTGATGAGGGTTGTTTGCAGTTTGACAAAGTTGTGAAAGAAGACGCCGAGCACAAAGTGAGTGATGACGGAAATGAAGTTGCTACTATTACCATTCCATACCGGACAATCAATATTTCAGCGCCTGCTAGGCCAGCTCCGGTGACCATTACTATACGAGGACCTATGCCGTACGAGAGCACTAGAGCTATCCCATGGAACTATGGGGGAGAGGTGTTCTGTAACGGGCAGAAACAAGAATGGACTGAGTCGGCAAGCGGAAGTTCGTCGGTTGAGAACATAGTCGGTGCCGGAGGTATTACCAGAAGTGGTAGGGTCTTTTCTCCACCAGAGGTTAATGCTGATAAGAATGACAGGGGTAAGCGTAAGGCTGTGATTGAAGAGAATGCCCCACCCAGGTTGTTACTGATGATCTTTCAAAGGATACGGAGGAATTTATGAGGTTAATTCGGAAGAGTGACTACAAAATTGTCGATCACTTGAATCAAACTCCTTCAAAAATTTATATCCTGTCATTGTTGATGAGTTCGGAGGCGCATCGTAACGCTCTACTGAAAGTCTTGAATGCAGTGTACGTACCCCAAGAGATTTATGTCAATCATTTGGAGGGGGTAGTCGCTCATGTGAATGCCGGTAATGGTCTCGGTTTTATTGATTTAGATCTGACTCCTGCTGGGAGGAACCATAATCGTGCTCTACACATATTGTTGGAGTGTAAAGGATCTCTGATGTCACATGTCTTGGTTGATACGGGATCATCCCTCAATGTGCTTCCGAAGAAGGCATTGATGAAGTTGGACATTCAGGGTTTGTTGTGCACGCCAAGTGATTTGGTCGTGAGGGCTTTTGATAGATCTAAGAGATCGGTGTTTGGAGAAATCACGCTGCCTATTCAGATAGGGCCGGAGATCTTTGATGCAACTTTTTATATTATGGATATCCAGCCAGCCTACAGTTGTTTGCTCGGTCGACCTTGGATACATGCTGCTGGGGCAGTTACCTCAACGTTGCATCAAAAGCTGAAGTACATGGTAGAAGGGAAGAGAGTTACCGTTGTAAGAGCACAGATTGTGTCTTAGTAATATCTCTATGTTTTGATGATAACATTAATGATAATTTGTATACAAGAATTATACTCTCTAAATTTGTTCTAAACTGTTTTCTACAGGCACAAAAGATTTTAATCTTAAAGAGCAAATTTGATGTGAACAATAAATTCTGAATGGCTCAAGAGCATCTGAAGATTAGAAGAATCTGAAGTATAAGAGCTTAGTCATCAAGATTCTGAAGATACAACACGCTGCATATATTATCAAGAATCTGAATGAAAGAAGACTCTGAGTGAAGAGACTCTGAATGAAAGAAGACTCTGAGTGAAGAGACTCTGAATGAGAGAAGACTCTGATCTGAGTGAAGACTCTGATCTAAGAACATGTTACGCTTCAAGCACACAGCTGCACCAGACTCTGATTCAGCAACATCTGAAGAACGTCTTAGGCTCTGAAGTTTCCAGAAGATTCTGAAGACTGAAGACTCTGATATTGATTGTTGATCTGAACTATCTGAAGAATTATTTGAAGAAGATTATTTTAATATATCCGTTGGAATATGCCAGCAAATCTTTCCTTAATTGGGATAGACAAAATTCTCTGCAAGAATATTATTCCTCTGATACATTCCATATATGGTATAATCACAGCTCAGCAGACAATTGCTACACCCACATTTTGTGCGCCGTCTCTCTGCTGCAATAGTACAAAGGACAGTACTATTTGATATTGGAAATATCTTCTCCAACGGTAAAATATTCTCTCCAATATTCAAGTGGCTATATAAAGGATATCATAGCACTTTCTTTAGTGACGAATTTTGAGACGAAAATAATTGCAAGAACACTCTCACGCGAAAAACTCTCAAGCTCTCATATTCTTTGTTGTTCATACATTGTTCTAAACTTAGAGAAATAACACAGTTGTGTTTATAGCTTTATTAGAAGCATTTTATTACTCTTACATTGTATTACATTAATTTGTAAAGGAAGTTTTCCTTAAGAGGATCTAGGTTAGATCAGTAGCTCTTGAGAAGACTAAGAACAGTTGTTCTTAGGTGTTGCTATTTGTAATCAGTTGATTTGAATAGTGGATTGAGTCCTTGTTGAGAAAGGCAAATCACTCTTGAAAAGGGTGGACTGGAGTAGTTGAGTTCAACGAACCAGGATAAAAATACTTGAGTTTTTATCTTTGATTATTTTCTGTCATACTTATTCAACCCCCCTTCTAAGTATTTTCTCACCTTCAGTTGGCATCAGAGCTCCGGTTCTGAGTGTGCATTCACTTAACCGTGACAGATAAAGATCCAGTGAGAAGAATACTCTGTTATTTATTTGGTTGCTAATATGGGTGATATTCCTACATCAAGCAACAAATATGAAGGAGACAGAATCAGCACCAAACCTCCAATGTTTGATGGAGAAAAATTTGATTATTGGAAAGATAGACTTGAAAGTTTTTTCTTGGGGTATGATGCTGATCTCTGGGATTTAGTCATTGATGGATATGAACATCCTACTAAGGATGGCAAAAAGATTGATAGAAAATCAATGACTGAGGAGCAGAAGAAAGAATTCAAGAATCATCACAAAGCCAGAACCATACTTCTTAATGCAATCTCTCATACAGAGTATGAGAAGATTACCAACAGAGACACTGCTCATGATATGTTTGAGTCTCTCAAAATGACTCATGAGGGAAACTCTCAGGTGAAAGAAACAAAGGCTCTGGCGCTGATACAGAAGTATGAAGCGTTCAAGATGGAAGAATCTGAGAACATTGAGACTATGTTTTCCAGATTTCAGATTCTAACAGCTGGGTTGAAAGTTCTGGACAAGGGCTACTCAACATCTGATCATGTCAAGAAGATCATCAGAAGTCTTCCTACCAGATGGAGACCTATGGTGACTGCATTGAAGCTGGCCAAGGATCTGAACAAAATCTCATTAGAAGAACTCATCAGTTCTTTGAGAAGTCATGAGATTGAGCTGGAGGAAGATGAACCCCAGAAGAAAGATAAAGGTAAATCCTTAGCTTTTAAATCTAACAAATCTGTTAAAGCTTTGCAGGTAAATGAAGAAAGCTCTGAGGAATCTTCTTCTGAAGAAGAAGATGAACTATCCATGCTGTCCAGAAGGATCAACAAACTCTGGAAGCACAAAGGGAAGAAGTTCAACAACTTCAGAAGATCTGATCAAAAGAGAGAATCTTCTGGACACAGAAGATCTGGCAAGAAAGAGGTCACTTGCTTTGAATGTAAAGAACCTGGACACTACAAGAGTGAATGTCCCAAACTTCAAAAGGAAAAACCCAAAAGGAAGTTTGATAAAAAGAAAAAGGTTCTGATGGCTACATGGGATGACTCAGATGAATCTGAATCATCTTCTGAATCTGAGGAAGAATGTGCAAATGTTGCGCTGATGGCCAACACAAATGATCAAGATGAAGGAACGTCATCATCTGAATCTGAGTCAGAATCAGACTCTGACTCTGAAGAGGTATTTTCTGAACTCTCCAGAGCTGAACTTGTTGAAAGTTTATCTGACATGTTGGAAAGCTACAGCAAGATTAAACTCAAATACAAGAAGCTGAAAAGCAATCTTGAATCTGAGATTGATCTTCTGAGAACAGAACTTGTTGAGCAGAAAGAAATAAATTTAAAACTCAAAAATGATTTAGAAACAACTCAACAAGAATCTGATACTGAAACAGAGTCAAGTGAAAATATTTTAGAAAAATATGACTCCAGTTTTAAAAGATTCCTCACTAAAAGCATAGACAGAAGCAAAATGGCTTCTATGATCTATGGTGTTAGTGGGAACAACAGAAGAGGCATTGGATGTGAATCTTCCTCTGGAAGCAATCCAAAATCTGTTGATAAACTCTTCATCAAGAAGACTCCTCTGTATTCTCATTTTAAGTTTGGTCATCTGAATGATATTAAACATACAAGCTCTGAAAAGAGTACTTATGTGTTTAAGCCAAGGGCTAGCCAGAATAAACACTATGTTGAAAAACAGAAGTTTAGGCAAAACCACAGAACATCTAACCCCAAAGGACCCAAGAAGATCTGGGTACCTAAAAGTAAAATAATACCTGTTGCAGATGTTCTTAGCAGCAAAATCCAGACACCAATCATGGTACCTGGACTCTGGATGCTCACGACATATGACGGGCGAAAGGTCTATGTTCCAAAGCCTGGAACTTAGATCTGGAGGGGACGTGAAATTTGGAGGGAACCAGAAGGGCAAGATCATTGGCTCTGGTACAATAGGTAATGGTAACCTACCCTCTATTTCTAATGTTTTGTTATATGCTTAACACTAAAGATCATCTGAACAAGTTTGATTCCAAAGCACAGAAGTGTTTCATGCTTGGTTATTCTGAACGCTCTAAAGGCTACAGAGTATTCAATACTGAAACACAGATTGTGGAAGAATCTATTCATGTTAGATTTGATGATAAGCTTGGCTCTGAAAAGCCAAAGCAAGTTGAAAGTTCTGCAGATAGAGAAGTTATTCTCACAGACTCTGAAGGCTCAGAGGCAGACAAGACTGAAGACAAAGACTCTGAAGCAAACCCAGATGCTACGCCTCTAACTTCCCAACTTGACAATCTGCATATTTCTGAAAGACCAACAGTCAGAGGATCTTCTTCTAGAATGAAAGCTTCTCATCCAGAGGATGTGATAATTGGAAAGAAAGATGATCCAATAAGGACAAGAGCATTTCTCAGAACTTCTGAATCTTCCTTCTGTGGCTTAGTGTCAATTATAGAACCAACATCTGTTGATGAGGCTCTGGAAGATAATGAATGGATTTTAGCTATGCAAGAGGAGCTGAATCAATTCACAAGGAATGAAGTCTGGGATCTGGTTCCAAGACCTAAAGGTTTCAATGTCATTGGAACAAAATGGGTTTTCAGAAATAAACTTAATGAAAAAGGAGAAGTTGAAAGGAACAAAGCAAGACTGGTTGCTCAAGGCTACAGTCAACAAGAAGGCATAGACTACACAGAAACATATGCTCCTGTTGCAAGGTTAGAGTCTATACGCTTGCTTATTTCATTTGCTGCACAACATAACATCACTCTTTATCAGATGGATGTTAAAAGTGCTTTTCTTAATGGAATTATAGAAGAGGAAGTGTATGTCCACCAACCTCCTGGTTTTGAAAATGAAAATTTTCCAGATCATGTTTACAAACTGAAAAAATCTCTTTATGGACTAAAACAAGCTCCCAGAGCTTGGTATGAGAGGTTGAGTAATTTTCTTCTGAAGAAAAATTTCATCAGAGGAAAAGTGGATACCACACTATTTTGTAAAACCATTAAGAAAGATTTGTTGATTTGTCAAATTTATGTAGATGATATTATTTTTGGATCAACAAATATTATGCTTGGAAAGGAGTTTGCTAAATGTATGCAGGCAGAATTTGAGATGAGCATGATGGGAGAACTGAGATTCTTTCTGGGAATCCAAGTAAATCAGACTCCAGAGTGCACCTACATACATCAGACCAAGTATGTTAAAGAGCTTCTGAAGAAGTTTAACATGCTGGATAGCAAAATGGCAAAGACTCCAATGCATCCTACAAGCACTCTAGGTAAGGAAGAGGTAAGTAAGAAGGTAGATCAGAAACTCTACAGAGGTATGATAGGATCTCTTCTTTATTTGACTGCTTCTAGACCAGACATTCTGTTTAGTGTTTGTTTATGTGCTAGATTCCAATCAGATCCTAGAGAATCACACTTAACTGCTGTTAAGAGGATTCTAAGGTATCTGAAAGGTACTGCTAATGATGGTTTGTGTTACAGAAAATCTGACGAATATTCACTAGTTGGATTCTGTGATGCTGACTATGCTGGAGATAGAGTTGAGCGCAAAAGTACTTCTGGAAGCTGTCAGTTTCTTGGAAGTCATCTGATCTCGTGGTACAGCAAGAAGCAACCAACAATTGCACTATCAACCACAGAGGCAGAATACATAGCTGATGCTGGATGTTCCACTCAGATGCTCTGGATGAAGAGTCAACTAGAAGATTATCAAATCTATGAGAGTAATCTTTCTATCTTCTGTGATAATACTTCTGCTATATGTTTATCCAAAAATCCAATTTTACACTCTAAGGCCAAACATATAGAGATTAAACATCATTTCATCAGAGACTATGTTCAGAAGGGTGTAATAAATTTAGCCTTTGTTGATACAGATCATCAATGGGATGATATTTTCACAAAACCCCTTGCTGAAGATAGGTTTAAGTTTATTCTGAAAAATATTTGTATGGATTTTTGTCCAGAGTAATATTTCTCAGAGTCAACTTCTCAGATGCTAAGTGTTTAACACTCTGAAGTATTTCATCTGTCTTGCTTGTTTAATTTATCTGTGAATTATTTTTTTTTGTGTGAAACTCTGAACTGACCATCTCAGAGGATCTGAAAGTTGAAAACGTTTCATTTCTTAAGAGATATAGAATCACATGCAAGCAAACACGTGTCACTCAGAATCTGAAAAGATGGAGTACACCTACTGATTATGACGTTTAAGGTATTGCTTTGAAAATCTCAATCTGTCTTGATTTTCCCCCAAATGTCATATCATAATTAAAAATGATTACTTTTCATTTAATGCAAACGTGCTTATGTGTCCTATGTGTGTCTGTTGTGTTTCCCATGCTTGCTTTATTTGTCTATATAAACCACTCTCATAACACATTCACACTTTTCACATTCTCAAACACATATGCGCTTTTGTTTGTTGTTCTCTCTCTTTGCAAACCCTAAAAGAACTCAGAAACCTTCATCTTCTTCATCATCGTCAACAATGGCATCTACTTCAAACGCTGTTACTAACAAAAATGCTACCACTGTCATAGAACCAGTACGCACTCTCCTAACTGCTGTTGATTCACTAGAAGTACTGTGTGAAAGTTTCGTGGACTTAGAAGATCTTGCTGAAAATGGGTTTGATCTGATTTCTTCAATCAAAGCACAAGGCTGGGACGGTTACTTTGACAGGCTTATGGGTCCTGCGTATCCAAAGTTAGTGAAGGAGTTCTGGATCCATGCATATGCTACTCCAAAGTTCATTCACTCCTCTGTGCTGGGAAAAAAGATAGTTATCACTGAAAACCTGATAAGGAAACTCATAGGTTTTAAGGCAACTGATGGAGTAACCTCTCTGTCTTCTGCGCGTGAAGATCTGAAGGATGTATGTCAAGAAATATGTACTACTGGTGAACCTTGTAAGAAGGTTAAGTTCTTGAAACCCACTTACAAGATATGGGCTAAGATTTTCATGAACACCATCTTTCACAGACCCTCTTCAAACTCTTCTGATTATGTTAATGCTGAACAACTTTACTTCATGTATTGTTTACACCAAAACATTCAGATTGATCTTCCATATTTGTTGTTTAATCATCTGGTGTCTCACGTCAAGGAAACAAGGGAAACAGCCAGAGATAAATCTGGAAGAGTCAGAACATGGATCCCTATGGGAAGGCTGATTTCAGATATTCTGATAGAAAACCAACTTGTGGCGCATCTGCAAGAGGCTGGGTTGACAGAAGATCTGACTTATATCACTGGCTCTGAAATAAACGGTTTAACTTTGAGAAGGATGAAACTGGTTGATGATTTATCTGAGAAACCAAGGAAAACTAACTCTGAAGAAGTTAGGGGAAGAAGGATTCCTGTTAAGGATTTTCCTTTATTCACCTCAGATGAACCTAGAGAAATTATTGCTGAGTATGTTGCTTGCTGCATAAGAGATGGTGTTGAGATTCCTGCCAATCTTTTGCAGAAGGAAGGCCAAGTTCTTCCTGATTTGACAAGGGAAAGAAGACGTAAGAGAAAAGTTGATAGTGAAGGTCATCAGAAGAAAAGGAAGCATTCAGATGCTGAAAAGAAGAAGAAAAGGAAGAAGCTGAAGAAGGTTCAACCAAATCCTCCTGCAGCAACTTTTGAAGAAATTAGAGATACTCTGAAACAGGTATTTAACACTGATTCTAATCCTGTTCATCATTCTGATACCTCCACACCCTCTGACTCCCCACTTAGATTTAGAAGATCCAGACCTTCTAAAACTTTTATCTCTAAACCATCTTCTGTCCCCCCTCATACACCACAATCCAAGCAACCAACAAACATACAAACAGAAATTCCACAACAAACTCAACAAACAACACCACAACCACAAAACACTATCCCAGAATATACCATTCCAGAGGATGTTCACCCTGAACACTCTGACCAACCTGAATATCTCATTGATCCTGATGAGATATTAGATGTCACACCTTTAAACCAGTCTGTCAATTTATCTTCAACTTCTGAAAAATCCAACCACTCTGATACATCATCTGATGATGAATCATCTGGTTACATTAATGAATGCTTGAATGATCTCAAACAACCTCGTTCTGAGAGTGTTTGGAAACAGCTGTTTAAATCTCCAACTTCTGAACATCCACCTTCTCCACAAAATTCCCCAACTCAAACTCTCACTCCACAACCTCTTGAAATCCAAAACACTCCACAACCAATAGAAACCCAACCAATTCCCTCAATACCTCAACCACAACATTCTGACCAACAAACATCTGAACCACAAACCAACCAACCAACATCTGAACCACAAATCAATCCTCAACCTTCTGAACCACAAACATCTGAACATCCATCTTCACAACCTCAACCTTCTGAACAAACACCACAAACACAACTAACCCAACCAAGAAAACCCAGAATCCCTGATGAAGCAGAATTGGGATCACGTGTTTATACTCTGTTAAGAGATTTTGATAAGGATAATGTCTCAGACTTTGCTGACATTATGGATGTTTGCATGACTACTATGGACAAAGAGGCTGCTGACGCTGTTTGGAAGAAATATCTTTACAGACTGAATAGGGAGGCTTTGAAAATCAGGACTCAATGTCTTAGATTGTCAAAAGTAAGGTTTGCTGCTTATCAAAAACGGATTAAGAGAAAAACTCCTCCTATTCTTCTTCTAGAAGCTCCTCCACCTCCAGAAATTCCTGCACCTGATGTTACTCAGACTGTTTCAGAATCTACTGTTTCAGAATCTACAGATCTTCAGAAGGATGTCAAAGAACTTAAGGATTTTATGGTTGATCAAAAGAAAACAAATGAAGAAATGAAAACTTGGATGGCTAAGCAAGATGAAAATTCAGAAAGGATTACAGCACTGCTGCAACTCATTGCTTCTCAACAAGCCTCATCTGCTAAACCTACTTGATGTTTTGCACAAGTTTTTCATGTTTTGCTTTGTTTTGATTTTCTTCTGATATGTTTTGTATGCTTTTATCTGAATCTGGATGTTCTCTTGACTTAATGACAATGATCTTTTTGCTTATCTGGATATGTGTTTCTTCTGCATCTTTACTGTCTTTTAAAATTCTTTTTGATTATGACAAAAAGGGGGAGAAACAAAATAGAATCTGATTGTTCAAATCTATAAGCAATTATCTGAACTAAGTCAGACATGTTACTAACATTCTTTGAATTTAAGTGTCCCAGATATTATTAAAAAATCTGACAAATTTCATTGAAGTTTTTCCTGAGATCTATCTTTTCAGAACCTGATCAAAAATAGCTAAATCTGAGTAGACCAGACTCTGATATCTAACCTTGAGTACTATGATCTAAAAGATAACTCAAGACAGGAAATGGCAAGATAAACAACCAGGTGTTCTGAAGTTGTTCATCTGGCATCAAGCTTTAATATGGCATCAAGCTTTGACTCTAGAAGTCAAACATATGTCAACCAGGCTTCAATCAGGCTCTGAATCTGAAATGTACTCAACCAGAAAGGGAAGTATCTAATTCCATTAGAGTATTCATTTCAGGGGGAGATTGTTAATCTCAGGGGGAGTAATTTTAATTCATATTTTTATTGAACAAATTTCTCATGTTTTGTCATCATCAAAAAGGGGGAGATTGTAAGAGCACAGATTGTGTCTTAGTAATATCTCTATGTTTTGATGATAACATTAATGATAATTTGTATACAAGAATTATACTCTCTAAATTTGTTCTAAACTGTTTTCTACAGGCACAAAAGATTTTAATCTTAAAGAGCAAATTTGATGTGAACAATAAATTCTGAATGGCTCAAGAGCATCTGAAGATTAGAAGAATCTGAAGTATAAGAGCTTAGTCATCAAGATTCTGAAGATACAACACGCTGCATATATTATCAAGAATCTGAATGAAAGAAGACTCTGAGTGAAGAGACTCTGAATGAAAGAAGACTCTGAGTGAAGAGACTCTGAATGAGAGAAGACTCTGATCTGAGTGAAGACTCTGATCTAAGAACATGTTACGCTTCAAGCACACAGCTGCACCAGACTCTGATTCAGCAACATCTGAAGAACATCTTAGGCTCTGAAGTTTCCAGAAGATTCTGAAGACTGAAGACTCTGATATTGATTGTTGATCTGAACTATCTGAAGAATTATTTGAAGAAGATTATTTTAATATATCCGTTGGAATATGCCAGCAAATCTTTCCTTAATTGGGATAGACAAAATTCTCTGCAAGAATATTATTCCTCTGATACATTCCATATATGGTATAATCACAGCTCAGCAGACAATTGCTACACCCACATTTTGTGCGCCGTCTCTCTGCTGCAATAGTACAAAGGACAGTACTATTTGATATTGGAAATATCTTCTCCAACGGTAAAATATTCTCTCCAATATTCAAGTGGCTATATAAAGGATATCATAGCACTTTCTTTAGTGACGAATTTTGAGACGAAAATAATTGCAAGAACACTCTCACGCGAAAAACTCTCAAGCTCTCATATTCTTTGTTGTTCATACATTGTTCTAAACTTAGAGAAATAACACAGTTGTGTTTATAGCTTTATTAGAAGCATTTTATTACTCTTACATTGTATTACATTAATTTGTAAAGGAAGTTTTCCTTAAGAGGATCTAGGTTAGATCAGTAGCTCTTGAGAAGACTAAGAACAGTTGTTCTTAGGTGTTGCTATTTGTAATCAGTTGATTTGAATAGTGGATTAAGTCCTTGTTGAGAAAGGCAAATCACTCTTGAAAAGGGTGGACTGGAGTAGTTGAGTTCAACGAACCAGGATAAAAATACTTGAGTTTTTATCTTTGATTATTTTCTGTCATACTTATTCAACCCCCCTTCTAAGTATTTTCTCACCTTCAACCGTGTGCGGTGAAGAGGACATTATGGTTAGCCACCTGTCATCTTTAAAATATGTAGAAGTGGATGGTGAGATCCACGAAACGCTTTGTCAGGCGTTTGAAACAGTTCAAATTCAGGAGAGGTCTCGTGTAGAAGCCAAGAGCCCATAGGTTTCGATGTCGTCGCTCAAGGAGGCCCGTGCTATCGTAGAATCCGGCTCGTCTCAAAAGTGGGGTCAAGTTCTTGATGTTCCTGTCAAGCAGGACAAGTTCGGCCTGGGATGCAAACCCTCCAGTTCTTCTCAGGTTCCGAGATACAGGGGACCAGTGCAGTTCACCAGCAGTGGTGTGATATTTGACAGGATTAACGCCATTGAAGACGATGAAGGTGACAGTGACTGCGACATGGATGCGTGGATTCGTCCATGTACTCCCGGCCAGAAGCTGTGCAACTGGACTACCGAAGAAGTCATTCATGTTACTGCTGCAGAGTAATGTTCATTGTTTTGATTATGTACAGTCTTATGTTCTGCCCAAGACGTAGTGACCCATTTGTGGGGCCTTCTTGTTATTTACAGTTTATCATTAATAAAAGATGTTTCGCATTCAAATTTTGTGATCCATGTTTTTCTTGTTTTGTTTTGCATTTGTACTTAACAGAAAAATGGCAATGTGTTTCATTTGTTGCATCGCATAATAAACATAACATCCTCATGCAGGTCTTTTCTATCAGATGTCATCGATTCAGGTTCAGCTATGACTTCGTATGACTTTGAGAATCCCATTTATCAAGCTTAAGATGAGACTGACGAAGACTGTGAACTACCCGAAGAGTTAGCCAGGCTTCTCAAGCAAGAGGAAAGGGTCATTGTGCCTCATTAGGAGGATATTGAGATTATTAATCTGGGTACCGAGGATGACAAGAAAGAGGTCAAAGTAGGGGCTGCATTGGAAGATAGTGTCAAGAGAAGATTGGTTGGAATGCTCCGTGAGTATAAAGATATCTTCGCTTGGTCTTACCAAGACATGCTTGGGCTGGATACAGATATTATGGTACACCAGTTACCTCTCAGAGAAGAATGCTCGCCAGTCAAGCAGAAGTTGAGACGGACAAGGCCTGACATGGCAGTCAAGATCAAAGAAGAAGTTCAGAAGCAATTGAACGTTGGGTTTCTTGCTGTCACGAATTACCCTCCGTGGATCGCTAATATTGTTCCTGTACCTAAGAAGGATGGAAAGGTTAGGATGTGCGTTGATTATCGAGATCTGAACAAAGCGAGCCCGAAAGACGATTCCCGCTCCCTCGTATTGATGTGTTGGTTGATAACACCACGCAGTATTATATGTTTTCGTTCATGGATGGCTTCTCTGGGTATAACCAAATCAAAATGGGCCCAGAGGACATGGAGAAAACTACTTTCATCACACCGTGGGGGACTTTTTGCTATAAGCCCTTTGGATTGAAAAATGCAGGGGCGACTTACAGCGGGCGATGGTCACTTTGTTTCATGATATGATTCATCATAAGGTGGAAGTCTATGTTGATGACATGATTGCAACGTCACATACGGAGGAAGGACATCTGGTCGATCTTCTGAAATTGTTTGAAAGACTCCGGAAGTTCAAGCTGAGGATGAATCCTAACAAGTGCACCTTCGGGGTGAGATCTGGAAAGTTATTGGGTTTCATTGTCAGTGAAAAGGGTATTGAGGTAGATTCTGCCAAAATAAAAGCTATACAAGAAATTCCTAAGCCGAGAACGGAAAAAGAGGTTCGCGGTTTCCTGGGGAGGTTAAACTACATTGCAAGGTTTATATCTCATCTTACAGCCACTTGTGAACCAATATTCAAATTGCTGAGAAAAGATCAAACAGACAGGTGGAATGAAAATTTCCAGAAGGCATTCGAAAGAATAAAAGAATATCTGCAGGAACCTCCAATACTCGTGCCTCCAGTTGCAGGGAGACCACTGATCATGTATCTCACAGTTCTTGAGAATTCAATGGGATGTGTGCTCGGTCAACAGGACGAGTCAGGTAGAAAAGAGCATGCCATCTACTACCTGAGTAAGAAATTCACCGATTGTGAGTCGAGGTACTCGATGCTGGAAAAAACATGTTGTGCACTTGCTTGGGCTGCTAAGCGTTTGAGACAGTACATGTTAAACCGCACAACCCTATTGACTTTGAAGATGGACCCGATGAAATATGTCTTTGAAAAACAAGCACTCTCCGGAAGGATTTCCCGATGGCAAATGGTGTTAACAGAGTATGATATTCAGTACGTTTCCCAGAAAGCCATTAAGGGAAGCGTTCTGTCGGAATATCTAGCGCAACATTTGATTGAGGATTATCAGCCGATGAAGTTTGATTTTCCTGATGAAGACGTCATGTTCTTGAGAATGAAATACTGTGATGAGCCTTTACCTGACGAGGGTCCTGCGAGAGAATCCCAGTGGAAATTGGTTTTTGACGGAGCGGTTAATTCATATGGTAATGGGATCGGCGCGATCATTACTACTCCTCACGGTTCTCATATACCGTTCACCTCCCGATTGACATTCGCTTGCAACAATAATGAAGCCAAGTATGAAGCTTGCATTATGGGTTTAGAAGAGGTCGTTGATATGAGGATTAAGAATCTGGATGTATACGGTGACTCAGCGTTGGTCGTTAACCAAATCAAAGGAGAATGGGAAACTCGTCAGGCCAACCTGGTGCCTTATAGAGATTATGCAAGGAGACTGCTGCCTTTCTTCGATAGAGTTGATTTCCATCATATGCCGAGGGATGAGAATCAGATGGCGGATGCCTTGGCCATGCTAGCTTCGATGTAAAAAGTGAATTTCTGGAATGAAACTCCTGCTATCACCATCATGCGTCTTGATAGACCAGCTTTTGTGTTTTTCGTTGAGAAAGCATCCAATGGAAAGCCTTAGTATTTCGATATCAAGCATTTTCTCAAAACTCAGGAATACCCATCTGGGGCATCCAACAAAGATAAAAAGACTCTGAGGAGGTTAGCTGGAAATTTCTATTTGAACAAGGACGATGTGCTTTACAGGAGAAACTTCGACATGGTCTTGATGCGTTGTGTTGATGAACTGGAAGCAAACCTGTTGATGGAGGAAGTCCATGAGGGTTCTTTTGGCACTCATGCCAACGGACACGCAATAGCTAGAAAACTATTGAGAGCTGGGTATTATTGGATGACTATGGAATCTGATTGTTTCAAATACCCCGAAAAATGCCATAAATGCCAGATTTATGCTGACAAGGTGCATGTGCCACCAGCTCCTCTGAATGTGCTAACATCTCCTTGGCCTTTTGCCATGTGGGTAATTGATGCGATTGGAAAGATTGAGCCAATTGCTTCTAATGGACATCGCTTCATTCTGGTCGCGATTGGTTACTTTACGAAGTGGGTAGAAGCAGCGTCCTACGCCAATGTCCCGAAACAGGTGGTCACCCGATTCATAAAGAAGGACATCATTTATCGTTATGGTATTCCGGAGAGAACCATTACTGATAATGGTTCAAATTTGAATAACAAAATGATGAAGGAACTGTGTCAGAGTTTCAAGATCGAACATCACAATTCTTTTCCATATCGTCCGAAGATGAACGGTGCTATTGAGGCAGCTAACAAGAATATCAAGAAGATTGTGCAGAAAATGGTTGTGACCTACAAAGACTGGCACGAGATGTTGCCTTTTGCTCTTCACGGTTATCGTACTTCGGTGCGTACATCAATCGGGGTAACTCCTTTCTCACTAGTGTATGGTACGGAAGCAGTCCTGCCATTAGAAGTTGAGATTCCTTCTTTAAGGGTTTTGTCGAATGTGAAGCTTGACGGAGCTGAGTGGGTGAGAACCAGGTTGAATCAGCTGAGCTTGATTGATGAGAAGAGATTGTCAGCCATTGCGCATGGCCGGTTGTACCAGAGTAGGACGAAGAAAGCCTTTGATCAAAAAGTGCGTCCTTGGTGCTTCTAAACAGGTGATTTGGTGTTGAAAAAGATCCTTCCTCTTCAGACAGATCACAGGGGAAAGTGAACTCCTAACTATGAAGGTATGTATGTGGTAAGAAAGGTTTTCTCTAGTGGAGCCTTATTGCTATCTACTATGGATGGTGAAGATTTTTCGTCCCCTGTGAATGCGGAAGTGGTTAAAAAATACTTTGCTTGAAAGAGACCCGCTGAACATAAAAAGAAAAGTCCAGGCAAAAAAGGGGCATCCCGGTGAACCATAAAAAGAAAAAGGTTCGGGAAAAAATTAGGGATAAAAAGAAAAAGATGTAAACCCGCAAAGTTGAAAACCTGAAAAGGCAACTTTGGCAAAAATGGGTATCCCGGTGGATTGAAAACCCGAAAGGGCGATCCAGGAAAAAGTTAGGGATTTGAAAAGCAAATGATCACGGTCTGCGTTCGATCTGTAAGCTTGTGAGCAGTTATCCCGAAGGAAAGGAATCAGTTCAGTCAGTCTTGTCAAAAGACGAAGTATGGGGAACATCGAAGACATACATGTCATAGCCGAATCGACACATGGTGGTTGTCTATTTCCACATTGCCGACATTTTTATTGTATTTGTTTTCTTGTTTTTGAGCAATTACCTCTTTTCAGGAATTGCGTATGAATTGTAATTTGCCTATTTACAGGCCTTTCATCAATAAAGTATTCACTTCATTCAAAGAGCTTTCTTTTTCTTGTCCATTTTACTGTTTTGTTTGTGAAATGTCTGTTATTTTGGTAAACATTGCAGGTAAAAGCAAGAGGCTGTATAGAGCATAACGAAAGCGTTGACTTTGCTTGATTGACAAGTATCATGGATGGGGACTGAGGTAACCATTTCACATATAGAACATTTCTGGTGTTTTTCTTTGTTGTAGGTCAACAGGGTTATCACAGCGGGTGAGATTCCCTTATCCTCAACAGTTCAAGTTGCAACAAGTAGCAGTTGTTGTCAGCCGCGTATTCTCAGTGGATTAAGTGTGATACTTCCGGCATAATGGACTTGTTCCCCACAGGTAAATGCAGTCAGGCATGAGCAACGAAGAGGTATGCTTCCCTAGCAGAGATTTCGCTTCCCCAGTGAAGTGGTCATCTTATCTCCGGCAGAGTTGTGTCCTCTCCCCGGCAGAGTTCGATTATCAAGTTTGAGATGTTATATCCCCAACCGAACAAAGCTTTGTCTTCGTGAGAAAGTGAGTCCCCGGAAGGGTGGAAGTTGGTTCTCAGCGGAGCAGGATAGAAGTGTCTCCCTCAGCGGTAGGGTAGTTTGTAAACCAGTTTTCTTCTCTAGCGGATGCAACGACGGTGACGCCCTTTCCCCAAGGAGTCAGTTCAGGATTTTCTCCAGTAGAGTGCAGTGCTGATTCCATCGATAGAGTAAGTGGTAGAACAGGAGTCTGGGATTTCGCCAGTAGATTCAAGTTCCCCGTAGAGTAGGAGTATCTGATATTCCTCGGCAAGACAGGTTGATATTTGGTGTAATCCCGAGCAGAGTGGATTTTCTCCCCAAGCAGGGTGGAGTTCTTTGGAAATGTCGTTCAGGGCTGGTTTCTTGAGCAGGATAAAAGTCAATCTTCGGTGGTCGATTGTTTTTCCCCCGCAGAGACGGTTTCCTCAGCAGAAGGGATTTGATTTAAGCATAGAATTGCTCATGTTCCAGCCGAGCTATTCAAGTTCCCAGAAGATTTGATCCCCAGTGGTGTGGATTTCTCTTCCCGGTAGGGGTTGTTCTCTCTCCCCGACGGAGTGGGCATCTTTTCTCCCTAGCATTTATTTTGCTAGGCTGGTTCTTTTGCATTTTCATTTTTTTGCATTAGCATCCTCCCAAATGCGTGGCATTTCCATTTTTTATGGAGTATTACGCCATTTTCAAACATACGCATCTGAAGCATACGCCAGGTTTGGTGTTTTGGGATCGGATATTCTTTTCAGCAGAGATTGTTGGAATCAATAGGCTTTCGTGTTATCTGCGTCAGGATGGATTTGTGGGTTGGTTATTTTATCAGATTCTTCCCAGCTGAGTCATTTGGTTGAATGTTTTCGCTTTCCTCAGGTGAGTCGCTTGCGAGTGTTGCCTTCCCTGGTCAAGCTTGTGGTTCTTTCCCAACAGAGTTGTTCCGACTTTTAGTTGGTCATCGTTATTTTATTTCAACTTTTGGTTGATGACCCAGCGGCGTTTGGATGTTATTCCAACTTTTGGTGGTTATTCTTTATTTCTCTCAGTAGAGTTGAGGATTCCAACTCTTGGTTGGCACCCTCCAGAGTGGTTCAGATGGTTGTACTTGGTGTACCAACTTTTGGTTGGCCTAGAAGGTGATCCCAACTGTTGGTTGGTAATCTTTGGTTTCTCCGCGTGAAGTCCTCATTCCAACTTTTGGTTGGCGATCTTTGTTATTCTAACTCTTGGTTAGTAGCTGTTGTTCTAACTCTTGGTTAGTGCCCTTTTTATTTCACCTCTTAGTTGATAATTTGGGATGATCATCCCAACTTTTGGTTGGCAGTCTTTTGTGGTGGAGTCAGCTTCGTGTGGCGTCCCCCGGCTATCCTAACTCTTGGTTAGCAGCTTGTGTTCCGACCTTTGATCAATGGTGTTTCCTGGTGATTCTAACTATTGGTTAGTACCTTTGTTTCCCAAATTTTGGTTGGATGTTATCCCTTGTTGGGTGTCCCAACTTTTGGTTGGCAATCCTCCCTTATTCCTCCGCAGAGTCGTTATCTCAACTTTTGGTTGATGAGGAGATTTGGCATTTTCCAATTTTTGGTTGGTGATTTTCCAACGTCGGTTTGTTTTCCAACTCTTGGTTGGTAGTCTTTGATTCCCCAGTGAGGTCGCCATATCTGGTGGGGTCGATTTGTTGACGTTTTTCCAACTCTTGGTTGGTAACCTGTGTTCTTTGGTTGTTGATTCTAAATTTTTGTCAGTATGCCTCCCAGGTGATGTCGTCTTGCCATGGAAGTTTCGGTTAGTGTTGTGGTATCCCCAACTTTTGGTTGGTAGTGTTTGGTTCTTTATCCTATAGAGTAACCTTTATCCCATCTCTTGGATGGTATCCTTTGATTACTGCCTTTTGATAGATGCTTGTTCTCCACAAAGACGTCTGATTAGTCTACTCTTTCCCCGGTGAAGTCGCCACAAAGCTGTTTGGCTACTCTTTTGTTCCCCAACAGGGTTTGTTCCAACTCTTGGTTGGTATTCCGAGTTCGTTATCCTGACTGTTGGTTGGTATTTTTGTTGAGAGTCTGTTCCAAGTCTTGGTTGGTATTTGTTGTTGGTTGTTTTTCAACTCTTGGTTGGTATCCTTTGGTTGTTCCAACTCTTGGCTGGTATCCTCCGGGCGCTTTCTCGACTTTTGGTTGGTATCTTTTGGATGAATTTCAGATTATATTGGATGGTTACCCCCAGCGCGCATTTTTCGACTCTTGGTTGGTAGTCGCTGTTTTGCATTCCCGCGGGGTGCAAATTTCCGGGTTCTTTTGTATTCAATCACCTTATACCTTGAAAGTTTGAAAGCGGATGCTTTTCCTCCCTTCAGGTCCAAGTTGTTTGAATAGGGGCAGCTGTAGCACCCCAAAATTTGCCTTTCATTTTAACCATAACTGGCTTTTGTTTCTTTTCATTTTAGCATATTTGCATTGCATAGCATTCGTACTCGAGGCATGGGATCAAGGCGTTCCTGTGACTCAGGTTCATTTTGGAGCAAAAGACTGAACAACGAACAGCGAGCATCAGAGGCTCGGGCATTTATTTTGCCCAGCGGTCAGGCGATCAATTTTATTTTGCATGTTAATTTCAAATCAGAAAGCAGCACTCAGGCTCATAACAAGTATTTTCACAGTGATAACGTTCAAAAATGAGGTTCAGCAGCTAAATAGAGCTCCAGACAGTGGAAACAGGGCAAATGGACAGATTTCCCTCCAAAAGGCGCCAGAATTCAAAATTTGAAGGTGTTAATCGGTTAACCTATATGGTTAATCGATTAACCAAAGGAAAATTAGCCCAGATTTGGAATTTTAACAGTGTTAACCGATTAACGCATATGGTTAATCGGTTAACCATAGCAGATTTTGCCATGTACGTGATTTTGCAAGCCAGTTGCACTTGGGGTCCAATTTTGATCACTTTGGAATTTAAATTTTCACTTGGGAAGGATCTAGAACACCTTTAAATTTCAGATTTCCCTTCAAAGTCCCATTCCACATTCCAAGCCTTGATTTCCAATCCAAATTCCAATCCTTGCTTTGGATCCCAAACCTAAGTCATATTTAAGTGATCCACTCCAAACCTCACCATCCAATTTTCATTTCTCACATTCATTTTTCAGAATTGATCAGAATTCTCTCTCAAATTCTCTCAACTTATCCATTTCCAAAACTCACTCAAAGCTCTTTTTCATTGGAATTCTTGATTCTTCATTAGAATCAATGGATTCTTGAGCATAATCCTCCATTTACCATCATCATTGGATCAATTTTCATCTTCAATTTTCGTGCAAGCTTGGATCTGAATCTGGAGTTGGATCTAGAAGTGATTATTTGAAGCTTTTTGACTCAAATTTGATGGATCTTCATTCATACAACAGCAATTATTGTGGATCTTGAAGTTTTCCAGAGTTCTAGCATTTGATCTACTCAAATTCAGTTAATCAACATTTACCGAAGCAAATCTCCGCTTCGAAGGTTGGAATTCTCGATCCGATTTAATTTTTTGAGCTTATCATGTTAATCTTCATATTCGGTTGAATTTTGTTGATTTCGATTCGTTCGATTTGTGATATGGCTGTGTAATTGTGTATCCATGTTGTTGGATCTCTATTTTCTGTTGTTAATTTTGTGCTTAATTGATAAGTTGATCTGTTGGAACTTTGGATAAGCTATTTTTGTGCTGGAAGTGATATTCTGCTGCTGTTTTTAGCTTCTGGTGTAGTGTTAATTGGTTAACCTATATGGTTAACCGGCTAACCAATTCAAATTTTCATAAAAAAAATTTCAAACGTTAATAGTGTTAATCAATTAACGCATATGGTTAACCGATTAACCTGTTCAAAACTTCAGATTTTCTAAACTTTTTAAGGTGTTAACCGATTAACCCTAGGGGTTAACCGATTAACATTGTGCCAGAATGTCATATTTGCTGTTTTGCTTGCATGTTTGCATACCGTTTTGATTCGAATCATCATAAATTAGTGTGATGTATTAGGATTGAATTGTTTTGGATAATTGTCAGTGTTTGTGGTTGATTAATCATGGTTTTGTTGACATGTGTTTTCATTTTTCAATTGTTTGCATGCTTGTGTATGTGGATCGAATTGAACCTTTGTTTGAATGTTCATTTGGTTTCACCTCTTGTTTTCTCCACATGTTTGCATCATTCTTGCATCGCTATTGAGGTTGAGATGCGCTTGTGGCGGCTGCTTCCCCACACATTTTTCCTCCCTCCCACCATTCTAAGTGTGCATTTTCATGCTTGCATTTTTCTACTTGTGATTGATCCTTCCTTTGTTCTTCTTGTGCTTTTTGCCATTATCCCCATAGGATTCCTAGTCCCTCCGTTTAGGATGGGAGTAGGAGAGACATTAGGTGCTCAATTCAAGTATGCTAACATTAGGGTAGATGTTTCCCCTTTTAATCCGAACCTTAGGACCACTTTGCATGACAACGTTAGGGCCGAGTTTCCCTTAGACCTTCTGTGCGTCTCTCTTCTCATCTCAAAACCATGTTAATTCATCTAATAAAGGCGATAAACGTTGCGCGCTATGAGCCTTAAGCTACATGGGGAATGATGAGTGAGGGGTCTCCTCTCGCTTATCTAGAGTGTTTAGTATACGTCCCGTTTGGGGGCGATATACGACGCATTCGTCTCCATGTCATAGTCTTCAGTGCAACGTGAATCACAAACCAAATTAATTCACTTCACTAAAAAACACAAACAAATTTCAAACCTTTTTCCTTGGGGATTAATCGGCAACTTTTTTCAGAAAAGAGTGTTGTTAAGCTTCGGTTCTACCGCAAACAGGCTTAGTCCCTAACTGCTGGAACAAAGGTTTAACCCTACTCGGTTAAAACACTTAATCAACCTGTGGTTTCGTGTTAGCCCGAACTACATTTGCTCTGATCTTTCATACCAGATGAAAGTACGTAGGCACAAGACGCGATGTCTTGGCGAGCAACCTTCCCCCCTTATCTCCCGTAGTTAGCCGAACTACGTTGACTCTGACTTTCCCATTGCACGAGGGAATACGTAGGCACAGAGCGGCGATGCTCTACCGAGTCTCTTTCTTTTCTTTTTTTCCCGCAAGCCTGTAGCATAGATAGTTTAAACACACCCTTAGATAGACAACAAGCATGGATCCCATCGTGTACGACGGACGTGAGGGGTGCTAATACCTTCCCCTTGCGTAACCGACTCCCGAATCCAGGACTTGGTTGCGATGACCTCGTCTTTTTCCTTTTTTCGTTAGGTTTTTCCAATCGTTTCCTTTCCCTCTCTTTGGGATAAATAACGAAAGGTGGTGACTCTTCTGTTTTCTGCCGGGTGTTTTTCGCAGTTGCGACACCTGCCGAGTTACCCACTCTCTTGTGATCTGATAGATTATCACAGCGGAATCACTAAATACATCCAAATTTTTTATCCTTAAATCCAATGCCTCCTCAAGGCCTAAGATGCATGCTTCATACTCGGCTTCATTATTGGTACACTTGAATGTTAATTTGGAAGTAAACAGGATATGAGACCCATGAGGAGTCACAATAATCGCACCTATTCCTTTTCCATGAGCATTAATAGCTCCATAAAAAATAAGACCCCATTGAGAACCAGTCTCGGGTCCTTCGTCAGGTAAAGGCTTTTCACAATCTTTCATTTTTAAATACATCACATCTTCATCAGGGAAGTCATCATTAACGGGTTGATGATCCAGAATAGGCTGATGCGCCAAATGATCGACCAAAACACTCCCTTTAACAACTTTCTGGTGTGGTATTCAATATCATACTCTGATAACAACATCTTCCATATGGAAATTCTTCCAGTCAATGCAGGCTTCTCATAGATATACTTTATGGGATCCATCTTTGAAACTAACCAAGTAGTGTGACTCAACATATACTGTCGCAGACGTCTGGCGGCCCATGCTAAAGCACAACAAGTCTTCTCAAGCATAGTATATCTGGACTCACAATTGGTGAACTTCTTGCTCAAATAATAAGTGACATGTTCTTGCTTTCCAGTTTCATCTCACTGACCTAGTACATAGTCCATCGAATCTTCTAAAACAGTCAAATACATGATTAGAGGTTGTCCTTCAACCGGAGGAACTAGAATAGGAGGTTCAAGAAAATACTCCTTGATACGATCAAAAGCCTTTTGACAATCTTCAGTCCAAACGTAACCCTGTTCTTATCTCAAAAGCTTGAAGATAGGTTTACATGTAGCGGTCATATTTGATATAAACCGGGAGATGTAGTTCAAGCGTCCCAAAAACCCTTTGGCCTGTTTCTCTGTAGTAGAAGCTGGCATTTCTTGAATAGCCTTAACTTTATCAGGGTCCACTTCAATATCTTTCTGGCTAATAATGAAGCTCAAGAGTTTCCCTGATCGCACACCAAACATACACTTGTTAGGGTTCAAACGAAGCTTGTAGTCTCGCAATCGACCAAACAACTTTAGCAAATGTTTAACATGATCATCCTCGGTTTTAGATTTGGCTATCATATCATCCACATACACTTCGATTTCCTTATGAATCATATCATGGAACGAGGTAGTCATTGCCCTTTGATACGTTGCCCCGACGTTCTTCAATCCAAACGGCATAACTCTATAACAGAAGGTACCCCAGGGTGTGATGAACAACGTCTTTTCTCTATCTTCGGGAGCCATCCTGATCTGATTGTATCCTGAAAATACATCCATGAAAGAGAAGATCTCATACCTTGCAGTACTGTCTACCAATATATCAATGTGAGGCAGCGGGAAATCATCCTTCGGACTGGTCTTGTTCAGATCTCGTAAACCACACACATACGAACCTTTCCATCCTTCTTTGGAATGGGTACAATGTTGGCTAACCAAAGAGGATATTCGGCAGTGACAAGAAGACCTGCATTAATATGTTTCTATACTTCTTCCTTGATCTTCAGAGCCATATCAGGTCGGGTTCTTCTGAGCTTTTGTTTAACTGGTGGACATTATGGCTTCAAAGGCAAACGGTGTTCAACTATAGCAGTGTCAAGACCAGGCATGTCTTGATATGACCAAGCAAACACGTTGAAAAACTCTCTAAGCAATTCAATTAACTGTTCTTTCACATCAGACTTGAGCAAAGCTCCAATTTTCACTTCCTTACGGATTTCTTTTGTAGCCAGATTAATCACTTCCATAGGCTCTTGGTGAGGTTGAATAGCTTTCTCCTCATTCTCAAGCAGTCTAGAAATCTCCTCTGGAATATCATCTTCTTCGTCTTCGGCCTCAAACACAGGAAATTCAAAGTTCAGCGAAGGAAGTGGGTCATTATTCCCGAGATGTGATTGGTGTAGCAATCTGCGCATGATGGTTTTATTCAATTTTTATAAAGTGGAAGGTGTGTGTACGCAAGATGCTACTTATTATTATTTTCCAACAGAATAATAAATAAAAGATAAAGAACACAAAATGGAATAAAACGACATTTTATTAATGATAGCAAAGTCTGAACAAAATGTCCAACAAGATCACCTTTGCCTTGGGCAGAGTAAAAGGATTATTAAAAAATGTAAGCCCTCACAATAAATTTTTGCCTTGAGCAGAGTGAAAACTTAAAAACAAATGTTTTACTTTGATATATGAACGATAGCAGGGACTTCAACCACACTCTAGTTCTTGACTACCACTCCTGGCGTCACAAAGTCAGGAACGTCTTCATCGGAATCTTCTTCAGCGACAGCATAAACTCCAAAAATGTAATCAAAGTTGTCTGAAACGTATCCTGGATCTTCCATGTAGAGCTCATAATCTTCATACGAAGTAGAGAGACTTGCAGAACCATCTGATATGTAGCCTTTTGATTCGTCTTCTGACACTACATTGACGTGAGGAGGATGGATGATCCCTCTGATGCGGAACACCTCTTTGATTGGAAGAAACTCTTGATTTCTGATGACCTGTTGAGCAGACCCGTTAGAGAAGCTGAGACCTTCTTTGTTCTTGTTCTCTGGTAGAAACAACATCTTGCCCCGACCTGCTTGAGAGCCACTGTTCACAACCTGTTGCGCATCCTTAAAGGATGACATAGGTACTCTAAGCTTCTGAGCACCATTGTCCATAATAGATAAAGCTTGAAACTGTGTACCAACCTCTTCTTCAGCTTCAACAAACGAAAATGAGGACAAGTGGCTCACCACTAAAGCTCGTTCTCCACAAACTGTAATCGTCTTGCCTTCGAAAGTATACTTCAACTTATGATGTAAAGTGGAGGTAACTGCCCTAGCCTCATGTATCCACGGCCTTCCTAACAGACAGCTATAGGCGGCACGAATGTCCATGACCTAAAACGTGATCATAAAGATTTGTAGGTCGATGGTCATTGGTAGATCCACTTCACCAATTACCATTTTTTGAGATCCATCGAAAGCTTTGACAATAACATGATTGGGCCTCATCGGCGGTCCCTGATAAGACAACGTAGACAGAGTAGTTCTGGGCATCACATTCAAAGAAGATCCAGTGTCAACCAGCACACTAGACAAAGAGTCATTTCCATAATTCACAGAAATATGAAACGCCATATTATGATTTCTTCCTTCCTTCGGAAAACCTTCCTTATTAAACCTGAGGTTGCTGCAAGAAGTAATATTACCGACAATGTTGTCAAATTGTTCCATAGTCACGTCTTGTTCAACATATGCTTGCTCCAACACCTTTTAGAGTGCTTCTCTGTCGGCTTCATAACTCATGAGCAACTGTAACACAGAAATCTTAGATGGAGTTTGAAGGTAGGAAAAACACTTAGAAGGGGGGGGGTTGAATAAGGGTTTTAAAACAACTATGACAATAGTAAAAATAACAAGGTATTTTTATCCTGGTTCGTTTGAAATCAAATTACTCCAGTCCACCCTACCAAGGTGATTTGCCTTTCTCAACAAGGACTTAATCCACTAAATCAAACTGATTACAGTGATAACCACTAAGACAAACAATCTTAGTCTTCTCAAGAAATCTGACCACAACTTGGTCTCTTAAGGAATCTTTTACAAAAGATAAACTAACAATGTGTGTTTAAGAGTTGCTTCTAAAAAGCTATATCACAACTGTGATTTTACACAAATGAATAACGAATTAAATCTAGAATAAAGTTGAGAGATGTTTGGATATTGTTCTTTTGATTGTTTAATGATTCGTTAATTCGTCAACTAAGAAATGATGTAGAAGTCTTGTTTAAATAGAACTTCACTTTCATTTCTTAAAGGGCGTGCAGCTGGCATTCTGTCTTCTTTGACTTTTCTTTCCCAGAAGAGGAATGTTCAGACAAATCCTTTTTGTCTGAATTCTTATGTCATGCACGAATGAGGAAAGAGCCGTTTGGATAAGGACAAGGAATATGCCAACGGATCTTTATTTGAACAACATCTTCTTCAACAAATCTGGAACAGTCTTGCATCAGATCTTCTAATGATGTTCCTTGTTCTTCAGATCAGAGTTACTCTATTCAGAGTATGTGCAGCGATGTGCTTTAGCGTGAATGATCAGAGCACACTTGAATATCAGAGCCTCTGTACTTGCAACATTAAGTACTTCCAGAGTGTTCTGATTCTTTACATATGCCTTTTCACTCAGAGTCTTCTGCAGCTTCGCTCAGAGTCTTCTGTAGCTTTGCTTCAGAGTCTTCTGCAGCTTTACTCAGAGTCTCTTGCAGCTTCGCTCAGAGTCTCTTTCAGGCAGCGTTTAGAGTCTTCTGATGCTTAACTTTCAGAGGAGTTTTTTCTTCCAGAGGAATATTAATTTTAATATCTGAAACAAAAACACTTGAATACGATTAGAGTATATATTTACTTCATACAAAATTTCATTAATGTTATCATCAAAACCTAGAGATATATTAAGAACCAATCTGATTTCTAACAATCTCCCCCTTTTTGATGATGACAAAAACTATGGGAAATTTTGTTCAGAGCATTAAAAAAATATCTCTCCCCCTGAGATTATGAATCTCCCCCTGAAATGAATACTGATAGAAAAAGTAAATACTTCCCTTTCAGCACTAGTATTCTTTCCAGAGTCAGAGCAAACTTTGGAGACTCTCAGAGTTTGTTCAGAGTTACTCTATGAAATTTTTCTGATGAAAAATTTGAGCTATGAAATACTGAATTCAAAGTTAGTTACATTTAAACATGCCTGAGTTCCATTTTAGTAACTGTTTATGTGAACAATTAGAATTTCCATTTTCTCCCCCCTTTTGTCATATCAAAAAGAAAAACTTTTGAAGATAAACAGAGGAAAGATATAAAGCAGATCATATAATCAGATGGAAAAACAAACAGTCACAGATGCATTGATAAGAAATTCAGAAGATAAACAAGACAAGCAAAATAACACAGAAGTGCATAAAGAACAAAAACATCTAAGAAGAAGAACGAGAAGCCAAAATCTTCAGAAGATTTGTTATCTCAGAGGTTGACTCTTCTTGCTTCGCCATCCAAGTCTTGATCTCAGATGTTGATTCCTCTTGCTTAGCCATCCAGTCTTTTATCTCATCTGTTGCTTTCTCTTGTTTAATCATCCATGTCTTGAACTCAGTGTTTTCAGCTTCTTGCTTTTCAACCTTAATCTTCAGATCTACAACTTCTTCTGTCTTCAACTTAGAAGATTCTGGAACACTTACAGAAGCAGATGCATTGTTAATAATCATTGCATATTCATTCTCTATTTCCATAGGAGAGGGTTGAGCAGATGTAGAACCGTCTTTAGGAATGGAAGCTTCTGTAATGACTTTCTCAGTCTGAGAAACCTTAGTCATCTGAAGTGTAGCAGCTTCTTTAGAAGAAGAACACACAACCTCTAGAGGTGTACTTTCCAGAAGTAGAGTTGGAGTTCTACTAACTCTCAGAAGAGTGAGTCTGACAGCTTCAGCAAATCTCACATTTGCATTGTCAGAGCAAATATCTTGAAGATTTGAAGCCACAGAGTTGAATCTAGTTCTGAATCTTGTCCAAATGGCTTCAGAATCAGCAGGATCTATGCTTGTGAGGCATTCCTTCTTAACAGAAGATAACCACATATTCATCTCTTTTTCAAAACGAGAAAACAGTGCACCAACATCTAGCTTAGGTTTGGGTTTCAGGTAGGCTTCTAAAGGTGATGTTTTAATGGGAGCAGAGGTTGAAGGTATAGAAAAAGTAGGAATAATGATTACAGGAGGATATGGTGAAGATGGAATATGGACAAATGAGGTAGTAACAACCTTAGGTTCAGAGGGGATATCTGGTTGGGTTGTTTCAGGGATATCAGAAGAATGGATTGGGGAGTTATGAAGAGGTGAGGTAGCTCCTGATGAGTCAGATGAGTCTGAGGAATCAGATGAGCTAAGTGATCCAGATGATATAGGGTGTACGGTCATCAGAGGTTAAATATCAAGTATCTCTGGTTCAGGATCGGATGGTATAGTTTCATATTGTTGTGCTTCAGATGGTTATTGTTCAGATGGTTGGTTTACATAAGGGTTTGGTTCAGAAGTGGTGTGTTGATCAGATGAAGGTGTGTTAGTGGAGGTTTTTTGATGATGGATGTTGAAGGAAGGTGTGGATGGTACAGATGTAGTGTGTTCAGATGATTGTGGTTTTTGTGGTTCAGAAGGTTGATGTTGTTGAGGTTCAGAGGGTAGTGGTTGAGATTTTTGTGGTTCAGATGAGATGGGTTCAGATTCAGAAGAAATGTATTCAGAGGTGTGAGGAGGAGAAGGTGTGGGAATTGGGTCATAAGGAGGAGGAGGTGCAGATGTTGGTGGTTCTGTTACTTGTTCCGAAATAGTAGATAAATTTGCAGAAGGGTTACCTTTATTCTTGAAGCGTTTTGGCTTTACAGAAGATGCTTCTCCAGAAGCTTTCCTCTTAATCCTTGTAGATCCTTCCTCTGATACCTTTCTCCTATTTCTCTTGTTCTCCTCAAAGAAATCTGGTCCGGGTTCATTTGCTCTTTTTAACAAGTCTGGTGGCAAGGGGGTTCCATCTGCCAAGCATGCAGCAATGTAGTTCAGAAGAACTTCCTTTGGTTCTTTAGCAGTGAACATAGGAAAATCATCCACAGGAATTCTTCTTCTGTGTACAGCTGTAGAGTCCATCTTGACTGGCTCTGATTGAAGTTCATCTATAAGTCTCATCCTCTGTAGACTTTTCCCATCCAGAGGCTTCCCAGAATTGGAACCAATTCTTCTGTCTGACCTGCCTCTGTCAGATGTGCAACTAAACCATTTTCTATCAGAATATCAGAAATCAATCTGCCATTGGGATCCAGTTTCTGATCTTCTGATGCTTTGTTCTGATTTCCTCTCTGGACGGTTTTACATGGCTCCACAGATGAGCAAATAACAAGTGTGGTAGATCCACCTTGATGTCATTTCCCAAGCAGTACAGAAAGTACAGTTGTTCTGAGTTGATGTAATCTGGAGAGTTGGTTGATTTCCTATGGTGAATACATCCCAGAAAGATCTTTGGCCAGATCTTGTAGTACACTTTCAGATCTTTGATTTTGCTTGAGACCAACCCAGTTGTAAAAACTTCTCTGTAGACATCATCCATGTCTATACGTCCAGCAGAGAGATTGTGAACACCATCTACTTCCTCATATCCAATTAATTTGTGAATCAAGTCTTCAGTTATGATTATCTCTTTACCCAGCACAGGTGAAATAATGAATTTTGGGTATACCTTTGCATGAACCCAGAATTCTTTCACCAAAAGAGGGAAGACTGGACCAAACAGTCTACCAAAGTACTTAGTCCATCCTTGTGCAGAAATAATTGGTCGCAAATCAAACCCATTCTTTGCAATGTAGTCAAAATCAACCATTAATTCACAAAGAACTTCCAAATCTTCAACAAGAGTGAGAAGGGTTCTTTCAGGTTCTTTGTAAGTGACGTTACCCATTTCAGATGTAGATCCAACCATTGTAGATGCAAGCTTTTGAGTTGATGATGATGAGGTTACCATTGAAGAACTAGAGAGATAACTTGATCTTCTTGAAGATTTGAGTTTGTTGAGATGAAGACAATGTAGCAAGCAAAAATGCATATAAGTGTGTGTGTGTGTGTGTGTGTGTGTGTGTGTGTGTGTGTGTGTGTGTGAGAGAGAGAGAGAGAGAGAGAGAGAGAGAGAGAGAGAGAGAGAGAAAGAGAGAGAGAGAGAGTGAAAAGTGTGAAAAGTGTTGTGTTGTGGAATATATAGGGGCAAAGAATTAGGGCACACAATCACACGTTCAACATTTACTCACAATTAATTAAAACATTAAATCACATCAAAAAGAATAATGATTAAAAAGAATTTAATGATTCTGACAAGCGTGGGGAGGAAAACGAGAAAATTAATTGTTCAAACAGTACCTCTAAACGGCATCTCATTGTTTACACTCCACCTTTTCAGATTCTGTGTGACACGTGTTTAATGTTTGGGTGTCTCTGAAACTTCTTAAGGAAATGAAACGTTAGCACCGTTCATATCCTCTCAAGGTTGTTAGTTCAGAGTTTCAAAAGAAATAAGGTAACAAATGAAATACAGATGAAAACACTCTAGAGTATAGACATTAATCAATTTTCATCTGAGTAAATTGGCTTCTGAATAATAATGTTATTCTGGACAAAAATCCATACTAATATTCTTCAGAATAAATTTAAACCTTTCTTTAGCAAGGGGTTTTGTAAAGATATCATCCCATTGATGGTCTGTATCAACAAATTTTAAACTTATAATTCCCTTCTGAACATAGTCTCTGATGAAATGATGTTTAATTTCTATATGCTTTTCCTTAGAATGTAAAATAGGGTTTTTATATAGGCAAATAGCAGAAGTGTTATCACAGAAGATAGAAATGTTACTCTCATCTATCTGATAATCTTCTAGTTGACTCTTCATCCAGAGCATCTGTGTACTATAACCAGCAGCAACAATATATTCTGCTTCTGTTTTTGAAAGTGCTATTGTGGGTTGCTTCTTGCTGAACCATGAGACCAGATGACTTCCCAGAAACTGACAGCTTCCAGAAGTACTTTTACGTTCTACTCTGTCTCCAGCATAATCAGCATCACAGAATCCTACTAGTTTGTATTCATCAGATCTTCTGTAACACAAACCCACGTTAGTAGTACCTTTCAGATACCTCAGAATCCTCTTAAGAGCTGTTAAGTGAGATTCTCTAGGATCTGATTGGAATCTAGCACACAGACAAATACTGAAAAGAATATCAGGTCTAGAAGCAGTCAAATACAGAAGAGATCCAATCATACCTCTGTAGAGCTTTTGATCTACCTTCTTACTTACCTCTTCTTTTCCTAGAGTGCTTGTTGGATGCATTGGAGTTTTAGCCAACTTACTTTCTATCATGTTAAACTTCTTCAGAAGCTCCTTCACATACTTTGTCTGATGTATGTAGGTGCCTTCTGGAGTTTGATTGACTTGAATTCCCAAAAAGAATCTGAGTTCTCCCATCATGCTCATTTCAAATTCTGCCTGCATAGATTGAGCAAACTCCTTTCCAAGCGTAATATTTGTTGTACCAAAAATAATATCATCTACATAAATCTAACAGATTAAAATGTCTTTCTTAATTGATTTATGAAATAAAGTTGTATCCACCTTTCCTCTGATAAAATTGTTTTCCAGAAGGAAATTACTCAGTCTCTCATACCAAGCTCTGGGAGCTTGTTTTAAGCCATAAAGTGATTTCTTTAATTTAAAAACATGTTCTGGAAAATTTTCATTTTCAAAACCAGGAGGTTGATGAACATAAACTTCTTCTTCAATTAAGCCATTTAAGAAAGCACTTTTAACATCCATCTGATAAAGAGTGATGTTGTTTTGTGCAGCAAAGGAAATAAGCAAGCGAATAGATTCTAACCTTGCCACAGGAGCATATGTCTCTATGTAATCAATATCTTTTTGCTGACTATATCCTTGAGCAACCAGTCTTGCTTTGTTTCTGACAACTTCTCCTTGCTCATTCAGCTTATTTCTGTAAACCCACTTAGTTCCAATAATATTAAATCCTTTTGGTCTTGGAACCAGATCCCAAACATCATTCATTGTGAATTGGTTAAGCTCCTCTTGCATAGCAAGTATCCAATCATTATCTTGCAGAGCTTCATCCACAGAGGTAGGTTCAACGATTGATACCAAACCAAACAATGACGTTCCAGATGATCTGAGAAAGGATCTTATTCTAATAGAGTCATCCTTCTTTCCAATTATCATTTCCTCTAGATGAGAGGCTTTGATTCTGGAGGATCCTTTTAGAGGGGGTTCTTCAGAAATGGTCAAGTTGTCCATATGAGCAGTCAAAGGAGTAGCATCTGACGTTGCTTCTGGTGCTTTTACTTGAGCTTTGTCTGCCTCTGAATCTTCAGAGTCTATGAGAAGCACTTCTCTATCTGCAGAAATTTCAAGCTGCTTTGGCTTTTGATTGCCAAGCTTATCTTCAAATCTAACATGAATTGATTCCTCTACAATCTGTATCTCAGTATTGTATACTCTGTAGCCTTTAGAGCATTCATAATATCCAAGCATGAAACACTTATGTGCTTTAGAATCAAACTTGTTCAGATTGTCTTTAGTATTCAAAATAAAACAAACACATCCAAAGGGATGGAAATAAGAAATGTTAGGCTTTCTATTCCTCCACAATTCATAAGGAGTCTTCTCCAGAAGAGGTCTTACAGACACTCTGTTCTGAATATAACATGTTGTATTGATTGCCTCTGCCCAAAAATGTTGTCATGTTTGTCTTGTTGATCATGGTTCTGGCCATTTCTTGCAATGTTCTATTTTTCCTTTCTACAACTCCATTCTGTTGAGGAGTTCTAGGACAAGAAAAATCATGTGCAATGCCATTTTCTTTAAAATATTTTTCAAAGTATTTATTTTCAAATTCTCCTCCATGATCACTTCTGACTTTAACAATTTTAAATTCTTTTTCGTTTTGGACTTGTTTGCAGAAGTCAAAGAACACAGAATGTGACTCATCCTTGTGTTTCAGGAATTTTACCCATGTCCATCTGCTGTAGATATCAACTATGACTAATCCATACTTCTTGTCTCTGATGGATGCAGTTTTCACTGGTCCAAACAGATCAATATGAAGCAGCTCTAATGGTTTAGAGGTAGAAACAACATTTTTAGCTTTGAAAGAAGATTTTGAAAATTTTTCTTTCTGACATGCTTCACAAAGAGCATCTGAGTTGAACTTCAACTGAGGAAGTCCTCTGACCAGATTGAGCTTATTAATCTGAGATATGCGTCTCATACTAATATGACCCCATCTTCTATGCCAGACCCATTGCTCATCGTTAACAGACAGAAGGCATTTTACATTTTGAACTTTTAGTTCTGAAAGATTAATTTTGTAAATGTTGTTCTTCCTTTTCCCATTAAAGAGGATTGAACCATCTTTTTGACTCATAGCTTTACAACATTTTTTATTGAAGATTATATCATAACCATTGTCACTTAATTGACTTATGGACAATAGATTATGTGTTAATCCTTCAACAAGTAAAACATTATATATGGAAGGGAGGTTACCATTACCAATAGTTGCAGAGCCAATGATTTTGCCCTTCTGGTTCCCTCCAAACTTCACATCACCTCCAGATCTAAGTTCCAGGATTTGGAACATAGACTTTCTTCCCGTCATATGTCGTGAGCAGCCAGAGTCCAGGTACCATGACTGGTGTCTTAACTTTGCTGCTAAGGACATCTGCAACAAAGATTATTTTATCTTTAGGTACCCATATTTTCTTGGGTCCTCTGGGGTTAGTTGGTTTGAAATTCTGTCTGAACTTCTTTCCCTTAAAAGCATCTTTGTTCTGACGAAATTTTGGTTTAACAAAAGCTTTAGTGTTCTGATCTCTACATGTGTGATTTATATCATTTAGGTGACCATATTTAAAATGGGTGTACAGAGGAGAATACTTAATGATCAGCTTATCAACAGGTTTTGGATTTAAATCCTTCCCAGAGGGTGATTCATATCCAATTCCTTTTCTATTGTTTCTTCTTACGCCATAGATCATGGAAGCCATTTTGCTTCTATCTAGGCCTCTGGACATAGACCTCTGAAAACTATAATCATACTCTTCTAAAATGCTTTTAGAGCATGACATGGTATCTGAGTCAGACTTTTGAGCTTTTTCTAAATCAGTTTTCATTTTAAGATTATTTGCTTTTAGCTCAGCAACTTCTGATCTCAGCTGATCAGTCTCAGATGCAAGATAGCTCTGAAGCTTCTTGCATTTGAGTTTGATCTTACTGTAGTTTTCAAGAATTTCAGATAAACTTTCAATAAGTTCAGCTCTGGTAAGTTCAGAAAATACCTCTTCTGAATCTGATTCTGATTCAGATTCAGATGTTTCTTCGTGGTCCTCCACATCAGCCATCAGTGCCATATTTGCACATTCTTCTTCTGACTCTGATGAGGATTCAAATGCATCTGAGTCGTCCAACGTGGCCATCAGAACTTTCTTCTTCTTTTCAAACTTCTTTCTGGGTTTGTCCTTTTGAAGTTTGGGACATTCATTTTTGTAATGACCTGGCTTCTTACATTCATAGCATACAACGTCTTTCTTGCCAGATCTTTTGTGTCCAGAAGATTCTCTACGTTGACCAGATCTTTTGAAGTTTCTAAACTTCTTTTGTTTATGCTTCCAGAGTTGATTTATCCTTCTGGACAGCAAAGACAGTTCATCTTCTTCTGAGGAAGATTCTTCAGAGCTTTCTTCAATTACCTACAAAGCTTTAGCAGATTTATTAGATTTTAATGCGACAGACTTACCTTTCTTCTGAGGCTCGTCTTCTTCTAGCTCAATCTCATGACTTTTTAAAGAACTGATAAGTTCCTCCAGAGTGATCTTATTCAGATCCTTTGACAGCTTCAGCTCTGTAACCATTGGTCTCCACCTTGTTGGTAAGCTTCTGATGATCTTTTGACATGGTCAGAAGTGGAGTAACCTTTGTCCAGAACCTTCAAACCAGCAATTAGAATTTGGAATCTTGAGAACATAGTTTCCACAGATTCAGATTCCTCCATTTTGAAGGCTTCGTATTTCTGAATAAGCTTTAAGGCCTTTGTCTCCTTCACTTGAGAGTTTCCTTCGTGTGTCATCTTTAATGACTCAAACATGTCAAATGTTGTTTCTCTATTTGTAATTTTCTCATGCTCAGTATGAGATATAGCATTTAACAGAATGGTTCTGACTTTGTGATGATTTCTAAAATCCTTTTTCTATTGGTCAGTCATTGACTTTCTGTCAACCTTTTTGCCCTCACCATCAGTGGGGTGAATGTAACCATCAGTGACCAAATCCTATAGATCAGCATCATATCCTAGAAAGAAACTTTTTATTCTATCTTTCCAATAGTCAAATTTCTCTCCATCAAACATGGGAGGTTTGGTGCTGATTCTATCTCTATCATCATATTTGTTGTTGTATGAAGTTGAAGTTTCAGCCATGATAAATCAAGAGTTTTTCCCAACTGGATCTTTCTCTTTCACTGTTAAGTGATAGCACTACAGAGCCGGAGCTCTGATACCAACTGAAGGTAGGAAAAACACTTAGAAGGGGGGGTTGAATAAGGGTTTTAAAACAACTATGACAATAATAAAAATAACAAGGTATTTTTATCCTGGTTCGTTTGAACTCAAACTACTCCAGTCCACCCTACCAAGGTGATTTTCCTTTCTCAACAAGGACTTAATCCACTAAATCAAACTAATTACAGTGATAACCACTAAGACAAACAGTCTTAGTCTTCTCAAGAAATCTGACCACAACTTGGTCTCTTAAGGAATCTTTTACAAAAGATAAACTAACAATGTGTGTTTAAGAGTTGCTTCTAAAAATCTATATCACAACTGTGATTTTACACATATGAAGAACGAATTAAATCTAGAATAAAGTTGAGAGATGTTTGGATATTGTTCTTTTGATTGTTCAATGATTCGTTAATTCGTCAACTAAGAAATGATGTAGAAGTCTTGTTTAAATAGAACTTTACTTTCATTTCTTAAAGGGCGTGTAGCTGGCATTCTGTCTTCTTTGACTTTTCTTTCCCAAAAGAGGAATGTTCAGACAATTCCTTTTTGTCTGAATTCATGTGTCATGCACGAATGAGGAAAGAGCCGTTTGGATAAGGACAAGGAATATGCCAACGGATCTTTATTTGAACAACATCTTCTTCAACAAATCTGGAACAGTCTTGCATCTGATCTTGTGATGATGTTCGTTGTTCTTCAGATCAGAGTTACTCTATTCAGAGTATGTGCAGCCATGTGCTTTAGCGTGAATGATCAGAGCAGACTTGAATATCAGAGCCTCTGTACTTGTAGCGTTAAATACTTCCAGAGTATTCTGATTCTTTACATATGCCTTTTCGCTCAGAGTCTTCTGCAGCTTCGCTCAGAGTCTTCTGTAGCTTTGCTTTAGAGTCTTCTGCAGCTTTGCTCAGAGTCTCTTGCAGCTTCGCTCAGAGTCTCTTTCAGGCAGCGTTCAGAGTCTTCTGATTCTTAACTTTCAGAGGAATTTTTGCTTCCAGAGGAATATTAATTTTAATATCTGAAACAAAAACACTTGAATACGATTAGAGTATATATTTACTTCATACAAAATTTCATTAATGTTATCATCAAAACATAGAGATATATTAAGAACCAATCTTTGTTCTAACAGAGTTTGTAGCAGCTGATCTGCAACTTTGTATTCACTTCTCTTGATTATCTTCAGAAATTCATCTGGCTTGGACAAGTCAGACCCACTAGATTGCTCTACACTTGGAACCTTTGGAACTGGTTGCTCGGATGAGATCCCTTTATCTTTTGAGGGTACCAAAGGATAAACTCGATTGCTCCTTGTCACTCTGCTAACGTCCGCGATATTAACAACTGAAGGCAAAGTAGGCAAAGGCACTTCCTTTCCGTTTTCCATCATCATGGCATTATATCTATAGGGGACCGCCTTACTAGAAGTGTAAGGGGTGGGTCCAGGCACATTGATCACCAAAGGAGTAACAACTGGTCTTCTACTATCATAAACTATTTCAATACGCTCCACTTCTTTAAAGTGAGGAACTATAACAAACACTTCCTCAGTCTTCTCACTTGGAAACTTCTGATCATTTCCTTCCAAATAACCTTGGATCATGTTCACGGAAGATGAACCATGTTGGGGTAGCAGATTTTCTTGCACGTTAGGATTGGAATCTATAAAGGATAAGATCCCGCACTTAATTAGCCTCTGAACGTCAGCTTTCAAACCAAAACAACTTTCAATATCATGACCAGGACCCCCTTGATGATAAGGACAAAACTTGTCAGCTCTATATGAAGGAGGGGATTCTTGGGAATCTCAGGCGGTGCCTTAGTCTGGATATGTCCTTTGTGGATCAAAACCGGGAATAACTCTGTGTATGACATAGGGATGGGATCAAAACTTATTCTTCGGTGTACGCGGCCCTGATTATTGAATTGTGAACGGTTCTGCTGAGATGATTGCTAATTTTGTTGATGTTGCGGCTGTGGAGCCCCGAGAGATTGCTGATACGGCTGAGCAAAATGTGGTTGGTATGCTGGGGTGTTGAGCACTGGTGTTACTGCAGCAACCTATTACGATGGTGAATATCGTTTTCTGAGTCTTCCCTGCTGCACAACACTTACGTCCTGTTCTTTCTTCTTTACGAAATCACTTCCATACTTCTTAGCACTGTTGGGGGTACTTCCTTCTTTGGCTAATCTTCCCTCATGGACCCCTTCCTCCAAATGCATACCCATGTTCACCATTTCGGTGAAATCACCGGGCGCACTTGCTACCATCTTCTCATAAAAGAATGAACTAAGAGTGTTCAAAAAGATCTTAGTCATTTCCTTTTCTCATAATAGCGGTGTGACTTGGGCGGCTAACTCGCGCCAATGCTGAGCATACTCTTTAAAATTCTCTTTATCTTTCTGAGCCATGGCCCTCAACTGATCACGTTCAGGAGCCATGTCCATATTATGCTTGTATTGTTTGACGAAGGCTTCACCTAGATCATTGAAAGTTCGAATCTTCGCACTGTCCAACCCCATATACCACTTAAGTGCTGCCCTTGTTAGACTGTCTTGGAAATAATGAATAAGTAACTGATCATTGTCGGTCTGCGCGAATCCGAGCATACATAATAAGGTGGCTTTGTAGGCAGGTACTCCCCTTGTACTTCTCAAAATCAAGGACCTTAAACTTCAGAGGAACCTTAACATTCGGAACTAAGCACAAATCAGAAGCACTTTTAGCAAACAATTCTTTCCCATGAAAGGCTCTCAATTCCTTCTGAATCTCAAAGAACTTATCTTGAAATCCATCCATTCTTTCTTCGAACCCAATAGTTTCACTTGGGGACCCGTGAAATATTGGCTCATCTAGAACATACGAAGTAGCATTCACATGCGGAGGTGGCACCGTCATCACAGCAGTAGTTGCAGGAATGGCATGAACAGTGGTCACAACAGGAACTTCAAAAACAGACGAACGATAACTGGCTGGAGTGAAGTAGAAGGCATTCCCCATGGGAAACCTGGTGGCATGTTGTAAGTAGGCTCAGTAGTAGTGGGCACCACTAGGATCGGTGATGATGCAACTTTGGAAATAATAGTCCTTTGAATGTTGTCTTGATTGTTGAGTGCAGACTGAGTAGACATAGCTTCAACCAACCCATTAAATCTTTCCAAGCTTTCCTTCAGAGTGGTAACTTCATCACGGAGCATTCTGTTTTCCTGTTCTAACTGATCCATTCTCCGGTGTTGGCTGGCTCGAGTGTTGTACCGGTGATTCAACTTGTCTGTGAAGATGAGGCAAGAGTGAGACCTTGGAATGAAAATGATGCTATACTGATGCAAAATGCAGATGCAAGAATGAAACTTCAAGAAACTCAAAGTGTTTTTGCTGAAATTATAACACAGGATAACTAAAATTTTATTTTATTATTGAAATTTAAGAAACATTACAAAACAAAGTACTCCTTCAAGAGTTTTATTACATCAAAATAAAAGCAAAAGAAACTTAGAAGTCTACTTCAAAGGTTCCTTCTTCACATGAGGCTTTTCCACGATTTGATTGATGCGTTCCTGCAATTTCGTCTTCTCCATGATGAGTTGGTCCACATATTGCTTCTAGGCTATAATGGTCGGAGGAAGGTCAGCACTGGTGGTAGGTGTTGCACCCCAAATTTTGACCCCTTAGATCCTCATCATCATTGTAAGATCATATTCATTTGATTAACTAACCTTAACCCATTTTCAGTTTATCTTTGTTAAGATACAGATGAATTAGGGTTCTGTACCGTCAAAATCGAGGCTTCAACGGTTTGATCACTCAATGTTTTGGATTGATCCAACTTCAAACAAGATCAAGGATAATACATTGGACCAAGAATGAGTGCAATTTGAGGTGGTCACCCGGGGATCAAGAACAGTGCAATTTAAGGTACCCGATTAGGGTTTTCGGCGAGAAAAAGTCAACTGTAGTTTGACTTTTGGTTTAAAGAGTGTTTCAATGGTGGGATTTTAGTCCATTAAGTTCCTATGGCTTAGTAAAGTCCATCCAAAGAGTTTCAAGTCCTCAGGATGTCCGGATCATCAACGGGCGACTCGGTGGGCACCGATCGATCGAACGGTTGACCGAAAAGTCAACTT